>CM056382.1:66377097-66961639 GCA_029718625.1 Synaphobranchus kaupii | reverse complement strand
CTCATCTTAACCCTCATGTTACATTGACATTTTATGACGCCTTTCATGTTTGGGGCCAAATTTACCCCAAAAGTTTAAACTGACACAAAACTATTGTAATATAAAAACTGCCACTTTAAGGGTCACCTTTTCTGTGTCTCCCAATTGACTAGCCCTTTATTTATAAATACTAAAAATCTGCGATGAAAAATCTCATTTTAGAGCCTGAGGTAAGTGAAAGTTTGTGAAGTTTAAAACCTGTATGGGAAATATTATATTTTATACAGCTACCCCACAAATTACACCACACAACACCTTTGTATACAAAGGTGGTACAGGACCTTTGAAAATATAGCATGTTTATTGTGTGTTCACCATTTAATCCCAACAATTTAGGAAAAATCATATAGTGTCAACATGAAAAAAATCTAACTGAAATTGAATTTGGTCAAATTGACCCGGTATGAGGGTTAAACATATATTCAGAGGGACTTATGCGACAGTGATAACCTGTTTATCAGTAAGTATGAAAATTTCTGTCACAGTATAGTAGAGATTAGGGATGTTGCTACATGCTACTGAACATCCTGTCTAGGGCTTCATTTACTTCACTTACTCTAATTTACTGTCATTTATGTTACGTGCAAATAAATTCTAAAATAGTTCAGTCAACTAGTTAGCAGCCCAAGTTTTACTTTACGTTTTCTGTATGCAATAGTTATAAAAGCAGCTGCAAAACTAATAAATTTATACCTTCAGCACAACCCCTTTTCCTGGAAAACAATTACTGGTGTTAGTACAGAGTGGGCGACAGAGGGCTTGTTACTTTCTGAGTTTGTTTACTGGTGTTAGTACAGAGTGGGCGACAGAGGGCTTGTTACTTTCTGGGTTTGTGTGTCAGAATTGTTGGTGCACAACTTTGAATATGCACTGTGTTGTAAGCCGCTCACGACAAGAGAGTCTGCTAAATAAACAAAGTGCAGCTGATAATGCAGCCTTTGCAGTTCCACTGACAGAGAAGTCAAAGCAGAGTGAATGACAGTGTGAGAGACAAGGGTTTTATCCCTGAACGTTAGCAACATCCACATTGAGTCAGCGCATCACAGGAGCGTCCACACAACAGCAGAGGAGTGGCGTAGCAATGCAGCTCGCGGCTGCGGCGTGGCGCGCTCAGCAGCTGTGGCAGTACCTGTCGAAGATGGCCCCCACGCCGGCGCTGTGCGCGCTGTTCCGGTGGACATGCAGCCCTGTGGCCAGCAGGATGCCGTCCTTCACCGTGATGGAGCGGTGCGAGAACGAGGCGATTAGCAGCTCATTCCAGCCTGATTAGAGAGGGGAGGGGAGGGGAGGGGAGGGGAGGGGAGGGGAGGGGCCAAACAGACACTTACCAATCAGAGTTAGCTGGTCTTGAGGGGCTGGGATAGCCCACTCCTGCCTCAATTTCTAGCAAAGGCCTAATTCAGCTCATAGCTTTGACCAGTGACCTGTGAGTACACATGGGAGTGGAAACCCATCTACAGCTATTGACCCAAAGCCACCCAATCTACCTGTAAAGGGTCTTTGTTTGTCCACCGTGCACACGGGTGCAGTTCAGGACCAGTAATTTAAACCAGCAATCTTGCGGAAAGCTTGTACAGTATAACTACCGTCATACTAACCCCTATCCCCCGCTGTGCATTTAGGATGTTAGAAGGTGAGGCGCATGAGGAGGCGGCTGGGGGTACCTGCGCGCAGAAGGATGACCTGGTCGTCCAGGGGAAGCTCGGAGAAGTGTGGGATTCTCTTGGCCCACTCCACCAGGGTGAAGAGCTGCTTGTCTGCAGCCTGGCAGATATTGGTGACCGGATCGTTGGGCTGGAGGCAATGGGAGAGGGGGGGGGGCGACGATAAAACATCAGTTAACTGGAAATCACAACACGCAAATAGCACAGATTCAGTTATCAAAACTTTTTATTCACCAGGAGATTTCTATTCCTGGCCCAGGGGAGGTCTTTTCCAGCTGTAATTAAATTAAACATTTGCTTCAGGAACACGGACAAGTCAGCTCAATGAAGGCTGAAACTATGACAAAACTGTTGACCAACTCACTCGTGAGATAACTTTCCGTGTAACTTTCATGACAGAAAACATAGGCATCTGACTATTTTGGTCACTGTGTTCTTTTCTCACTGTGTCCATCGATACATGTAAAATAGTACACAGGTGATAATACCTGAAGGACCCTTTTGGCCTGTAAGTTTATGGATAGAGAGGTTTTTAGGTGGAAAGCACAGCTCTGCAGGCTGCACGGCCCGCACTCACAGAGTTGGCCCCGGAGCTTCCATCAGAGTGCAGCTCTGTTTTCTGCTCTACCGCCATCTCCGCCTCCAGGATCTTCTCCACCGGCATCTCCTCATTCACCGCGCTGGTGGACTCCATTTCCCCTTCACGCTCCTTATTCCTCTGCCTCTCTTCCTGCACAGCTGCAGAGGCGAGAGAGAGAAGAGAGAGGAAAGGGGAGGTCAAAATGTAGAACAAGGCGAGAAGATGAGAAGCAAGACAGATATGAATTAAAATTTCCCGCCAAATTCAAGCTTGCACTTTTTCATCCTTTCTTGTTGGAACACAACAAACCACCTGACCAACAGCTGGTGCATGAGGACCGCCCAGGTGTTGCTCTCACTCACTCACTGCCCTCTGTCCAACGAACATGCACCTATGTTGCTTGGCTTCTGTACAGTTAAGAACACACAATTGAATCCCTACCACCATGGTTCTAGTATCAACATTTATATTCCGATTTATAATAAAAGTTGAATGCCATTACTTTCTCCCTTACTGTCTGATAGGAGGTTCTACAGGCTCACATATGTCTGTTGAAAGTATCCAGTGGTATGTGTAAGGCATTCCAGTTGAATTCCTACTGAACGATTCCTATTGGTTGATGTTGCTTTGCCAATTAAATGTTAGCTCTAACAGTCAGTCTTGACAACCCTTGCTGTATAGCATTCAGAATTTCTGCCAATAGTTTGAAAGTTCTCATTGATTAAATTTTTTCCTCCTCCTCCTCCAATTAGAATGTAGGCAGCCCTAAATCTGAATCCACAAAATGCAACAACTCAAATGCAAATGTACACATCTCTGCCCCGTCCTGCCCCTCGTTCTCCTTACATCTGTCATTCATGTTTGACTGCTGTAGGAAGGAGAAACAGAACTAGAGGAAACAAAAGGGAGACAGGAAGACAGAGGTTACATTTTATACAAATACTCGCTTTCTCCCTTCTTTTGTCTATTTTCAAGGCACAAAAATGTTTAGAAATCTTTTCTATGATCTACTGAAGTACACTAATGCGTTTAAAGCACTTGTTGAGCAGCCACAGGGAGAAGGTTAAATGGAGTAGTGAGAAACATCAGCCTGTACCCATCAGAACTGTCTCAGTGTCGCCCCCTGTCAGCAGTAGGAGTAAAGTACAATGGCTCAGCCCCGGTTAATTACCTTCTCTCTTCATGCCCATGGCCAGGCACTTCTGGTAGCGGCAGTATTGGCAGCGGTTGCGCTGGCGCTTGTCCACCAGGCAGTCCTTGTTGTCTCTGCAGGTGTAGCTCAGGTCCTTCCTCACGGTGCGCTTAAAGAAGCCCTTACAGCCCTCACAGCTGTACACCCCATAGTGCTTCCCTGCAGCCAGCGATGGCGGAGAGGGCGTGTGTGGGGAGGATGAAGGAGAGGGGGAGGGGGAGGGACACAGAACACACACACACACACGAGGGGGGACAACAGAGGGCAGTGGTGTGGGGCAGGAGGAATGCTTTAAGAGCTGGTTAACACCTGTGTCCTGTTTACCACCAAAAATACATCATTTCACAGGCTGTTCCATTAAAAATACCAGGCATCCATGTTGCTCTCTTAAAGGACCTCATGTGTTTGGTAGCAGCATGAATTCCTGTATGTGATTTATTGACTGCACTATCATTTACTCTAAAATCTGCTGACGACAGTTAATGAACTGCAGCATGACACAATTTGTATTAAAATATTTTAGAAAACAGCGAGTCAAAGGCAGACTGCTTCATTCACTTGGAATGGCAGTTTATTAGTTTTCCCAAGTTTACAGGAAATCATTCAATAAACACTTGTGGAACCGTTGTTCCTGTCACTTACATACCCAACTCTGCAGACAAATGAGATTTGCTATCATACAAAACATTCTGTACTCGATTCGCAAATTGTGTTTACATTTTGCAGGTTGATCATCAACACCTGTCGGCACCAAGTTGAAATATTATGTCATAAAAATAAAATCTGTTACATTTTTCCTTCATATGTTGACATCTGTGCTCATCTACCTCTTCCATGAATGTGAAAACTTGGTTGCAGGCTGAAGCTTGCATTTGTGTTACAATCCAAATCAGAGAGGTACCACCATCGGCGTCAGCCAACATGGCTTGACAAATACAGGTTATTGATATTAGCCTACAATTTCTATAGCATGCAAGTCATAGAATTTCCATTAAGCATTTTGGGTGGTTTTTGTCATTCTTGCATTAATGCAGATGACGTATTGAATGATTATGACCAGTCACTTCAACACGCATGGTTCATTCATTTACACAAGCACTACTGTAAAAGTGTACTTTAAAGCTGGGATCACTCCATGGCAAGCCACATCTGCTCCACTCCACCATCCACCATCCACCATCCACCATCCACCATCCACCACCACCCCCCCCCCTACACTCTGCTCACCAGAGGAGCGGTCCCCGCAGATGCCACAGAGCCGCTTCTGGGACAGCACGGGTCCAGGGCTGTGGGCTGGCAGAGGCTTGAGTCCGAGGGGGGGCTTCACATCGTCTGAGCTGCTGACCGAGTGCGGCCCCGAGACCGACACTGTGGAGTTTACCTGACATACGAGTGACCGGGGAAAAAATGGGGAGCGGGTGGAAAGACAACAGAGAACAAGGGAAACAGAGAGAAAGGAGATGTGTACAATGAGAGTAACAAGGAGCCATGAGTAGAGGGTGGAAGGAGGAGAACTGCATTTGCTTTGTTAAGTGTTACTGTGTAAATGCACAACCTCATTTGTGAGGTCGGTGCATTTGTTCCTTAGTCTGCATCAAGGCATCTTCATGGACTAGGCCAGAGGTGGAAGTAACGAATTACAAGCACTCTCGTTACTGTAATTGAGTAGCTTTTTCATATACTTGTACTTTTTTGTGTAGTCTATTTTTCAAAGTCAGTAATTTTACTTTTACTTAAGTATGGTTTAAATGAAGTAAAGTAGTTCGCTACATTTGTACATCCATCCGTTACTGAGTAAATTATTTATTTTTGCTTTAAAATGATCAACAGATATTGCGAGCTAGAAAAAAAAAAAAAAAAAACTGACTTGGACCAGACACCAATCAAACGCATCGCATCAAAAACAGGCCAACCAGATCAAAATGTCCTGCAGCGTGCCAAAACAGCGGTGCCGGTTGATTTTCAAGGAGACCGAAGAAGGAGAGCTCCAACTACTAGCGTGACACGCAGTGAACCATAAATGGGACAGAAGAGAGTTCAGAGGAAACGCCACCAGAGACACAGACTGACATTGAGGATGCAAATCCCTGGCCGCATATTTCAGACACATTTGCATATAAACACAGAAAAGGCGACAGTATCATAATGCAATGTAAGCTTTGCCTACCCAGGCTCACGGATGTCGCTGCTTATAATAATTCTGCATCGAACTTGGGGAAACATGTAAAGGTAAGATGGCTTTTACTAGCAGCAGGTAATGTTCGCCAAAAATGTATAGGCCTATGCAACGGGGAAACACAAAGCTGTGGCACACGTGGATGCCTGTGTTTGTGAGTGTGTGTGTGTGTGTGTGTGTGTGTGTGTGTGTGTGTGTGTGTGTGTGTGTGTGTGTGTGTGTGTGTCTGTGTGTGTTTGTGTGTGCGTCACCTAACGTTCACATTGGGCGCGCATGAGCGGCATCTTGCCGCTATGGTCAGCGCAAGCAGAGAGCAAAGCGGCAAAAACAATACATATCCGTATCCAGGACGGGTATTTTAAAAGCGACTTTATACCAGTCATTTTACAAGAATCTTTGTTACCATGTACGTGAGTTTGGAGCAAGCACAAGGACAAATACAAGCACAAAATCCGGTTGTTATTTACATGTGATTTAATTTCATTCAGTATTGCCCACAACATTAACGTGATCCACATTGAACCAGCACAGGGAGAGAGCTGGTCACTCGTTTTCAGAGTCTCTGCTCTTCGCCACTTTTTCTAATTGCTTTCGAAGGTGAAATGTATACCGTTCTAAACAAACAAAAAACAGTTATCCGCTGATCGAGTGCGGCCCCGAGACCGACACTGTGGAGTTTACCTGACATAAGAGTGACCGGGAAAAAATGGGGAGCGGGTGGAAAGACAACAGAGAGACAAGGGAAACAGAGAGAAAGGAGATGTGTACAATGAGAGTAACAAGGAGCCATGAGTAGAGGGTGGAAGGAGGAGAACTGCATTTGCTTTGTTAAGTGTTACTGTGTAAATGTAAAATGTGTTCCTTAGTCTGCATCAAGGCATCTTCATGGACTAGGCCAGAGGTGGAAGTAACGAATTACAAGTACTCTCGTTACTGTAATTGAGTAGCTTTTTCGTATACTTGTACTTTTTTGTGTAGTCTATTTTTCAGTCAATAATTTTACTTTTACCTAAGTATGGTTTAAATGAAGTAAAGTAGTTCGCTACATTTGTACATCCATCTGTTACGGAGTAAATTATTTCTTTTTGCTTTAAAATGATCAACAGATATTGCGAGCTAGAAAAAAAAAAAAAACTGACTTGGACCAGACACCAATCAAACGCATCACATCAAAAACAGGCCAACCAGATCAAAATGTCCTGCAGCGTGCCAAAACAGCGGTGCCGGTTGATTTTCAAGGAGACCAAAGAAGGAGAGCTCCAACTACTAGCGTGACGCGCAGTGAACCATAAATGGGACAGAAGAGAGTTCAGAGGAAACGCCACCAGAGACACAGACTGACATTGAGGATGCAAATCCCTGGCCGCATCTTTCAGACACATTTGCATATAAACACAGAAAAGGCGACAGTATCATAATGCAATGTAAGCTTTGCCTACCCAGGCTCACGGATGTCGCTGCTTATAAGATTTCCGCATCGAACTTGGGGAAACATGTAAAGGTAAGATGGCTTTTACTAGCAGCAGGTAATGTTCGCCAAAAATTAATAGGCCTATGCAACGGGGAAACACAAAGCTGTGGCACACGTGGATGCCTGTGTTTGTGTGTGTGTGTGTGTGTGTTTGTGTGTGTGTCACCTAACTTTCACATTGAGCGGCATCTTGCCGCTATGGTCAGTGCAAGCAGAGCAAAGCGGCAAAAATAATAAATATCCGTATCCGGGACGGGTATTTTAAAAGCGACTTTATACCAGTCATTTTACAAGAATCTTTATTACCATGTATGTTAGTTTGGAGCAAGCACAAGAACAAATACAAGCACAAAATCCGGTTGTTATTTACATGTGATTTAATTTCCTATGCGCGGCCAATGTGAAACCAGGGTTAGGCTTGTGCCATCGTGTGCAAGGCAGCATCGTCCCATCGAGCCCTCTAGCCATCGCCGATGGTAGATTCTATCGAGGGGTGCGGGAGCGGGGCTACTGAACAGCGGGCCTTTTGCTTACTTATTATGGCATACCATTGCGAACTGTATTCACTATTTTGTCCAAATATAATAAAGAATAATATACAACAGATTTCATGTCTATTCTATATTAGCTAGTAGAGGCTATTTATCTCAGCTGGCCGCTGTCCAACGAGACGGTCAGCATCACGGTCAGCGCTCAGGAGCTATAGTTTCCCTAAGCCTTTCAGCACCCTCGTCTATCTTATAGCAATTCGTTTCATTTTACTAATTTCATTTCATTTTGTGAAGAAGCTAGACTAGCATTCATCACGTTCATTATCATTTTTTTCTTGTAGTGAGCAATTCACAAGATCCCCTTTATGCAGTGTGCCAACCCTAACAATCTATCTCCATCTGCACGTAACTTCTCTCACTTAGCACTCGGGTTAGACCTTGTTAACTAACCTAATGTAATCAAAAATACATAATAATTTACCCTGAAACGAATTATTTTTATTGATAATCAGAAACTATTTATAGCCTAAACCTATGAAATAAAGAGATAAGACCTATAGGCTTACGTTTGACAGATTTTTTTCGTTATAGGGGACTTTTTTCACTGATGAAATGGTTAAGCTAGGCTATATTACATTGTAAATTACATTATTTACTATCCTACATAAACCTGTTGAATCAATTTGAGATAATAGCCTCAACTCCTAAATCGTTTCAATGTTTCGCTTGAGCGACGAAGGCATTCCGTGTATCAATATATAGCAGCCACCTTTTCATCCAATCTAGTTTATTTCTCTGATAACATCTTTCATTAGTCTACAGTCAGATTGTACAATATTAGGCTATATTTGTGTCCATACCCCAAGTCTGACAAGTCTGGTAAGCTTGTTGTGCTGTTAGAATAAAAAGGCTGTTGAGGGATACATGGCTACAGCTCACCACTCCGTAGCCTAAGCCTAGACTCCGTTCTACACTGTGTGCACAATTATTAGGCAAATTGTATTTCTCAGGATTAATTTTATTGTTGAACAAATACAAATTTGCACCTTTTCTTCTTTGTGCGTTTTTTGCGACCCTGTTGACTATTCACAACAAAAAGTTTGATTGTCCGGTGGTCACGCCTCAATAGTTTAGCTATTTCAAGAGTGCTGCATCCGTCTGAAAGGCATTTCACAATTGTTGACTTTTCAGTGTCAGTTAAATCTCTCTTTTGGCCCATTTTACCTGCGGTAATGAAGCTGCCTAATATCTATGCACACCTTATAGGTCAGAATACTCACTTGCCTAATAATTGTTCACGCAGTGTAGACTGAACACTAGTTTATCAATAGCACTATTGAATACGAAATATAATTTGTTTAATTAGGCCTGAATTAAATTATATAGTTAGTTGCACTGTGGTCTAACAGAAGGTAGGCTATGAGCGTGATTTTGCTCAACCCAGGTAAATTATGGCGCCGTTGCGCTGCATAGGCTATCACATTTCAAAGACGCAGACAACACGTTACATTGTAAATGCATGGTAGAGTAGAAAATTTATTAAAAACACAGAATGAGAGGCGAAATTTTAACTTTTATTTTAAGAATTAAAAAAAGAAAAATCGTCCAGGCATCGACAAAGATAGCCATCGCCGATGGGTTCAACCATTGTCAATAGTCGATTCCATCCCAAGCCTAGTGTGCGTGTGGTTAGCCAAAAAGGGAGACGTTTTATAATGCTTAATCGGTTACGTTGTGTTATGTGAGGCAGTTTGTGTTGGTAAAAATTAGGAGGCGATTATATAAGGTAAATTTTTTGTTTAACCAGAAACAGTAGTTATATCACTCTCTTCAAAGCCACCAGACTCCATTTAAAAAAAACAAAACAGTAATTTTACCACGCAGAACACGGGAGTTGCTGGTCTACCGCTGCCTCGTTACAAACAAACTAACCGCTCGAGGCAACGGTAGATCTTTCTTTTTCAGTTCATTGCATGGGATGCATGTGTAAGGTAACCTTGGCATTATTATAAAAAGCAACGTTGGGGGGGCTAGGGGGGGTAACTAAGTAACTTTTACTTTGAGTACTTAAGTGAGTACTAAAAAGTGAGCTACTTTTAAATTTTACTTGAGTAATTTTTTACACAAGTACTTTTACTTGAGTACAATTTCAGTCAAGTAACAGTACTCCTACTTGAGTAGAATATTTCAGTACTCTTTACACCTCTGGACTAGGCCTATATACTGCCCATGATTAAATAAGACTACTACCGTGAATTATAATCATTCAGTAAAAACAGACATTTTCATTGCATTGATGGTTGATTCATAACCTGCATTTAATACAAATCCAAAAATGCACAAATATCACATATGATCACATTAAATCAGAGGAGTATTCTGATCATATAGTGACTACCATACCAGTTTTCTGTACCTACCCATTTAAGCCTAGTTGGTAGTTTTAATATTTCACATCGTTCACATTAATTTTGAGGATTACAGATTATTATGAGAAACCGCAAAGAGAGACAAAAACGTAGAATAGAGGACTAAAGTGGGAAAAGGTATACAAGAGATAATTAGCTTTAAAAAGTTTTGTTTCACATTTGAGCTGGTAAATTCAGAGATAATTAGCTAAAATTACAATTTATGGAGTACAGACACCTTCAGTGTGCCTTTCAGACAGCAGTATCCAGGTTTGGTGAGTGTGTAGTTTACATGATGATCAGTTTTTAGTATTCGTAGGACGACAAAATGTTCTGTGAGGCAGGTATTTTTATCTGTATCAGATCAATGCACACAGGTCATATAAGTGTGCCTGTACAATTATGTATGTGAATACTGTTGGAATCCTCAAACATCTGCATCTGACCTGGGGGTTGCTGATGAGGCTGTAGCCCGCAGAGGGAGTCCCGGGGGCCCCTGGAGATCCCAAGGAGGAGCTGATGACTGAGAAGGGAGAGCCCAGGCTGCTGATGGGGCTGCTGACGGCAGAAGTGATGGGAGGCAGAGAGGTCATGGATGCTGCTGGAGGAGAACACTGGGCTGAGGGAGGGGGCGAAACCGAGGAACTGTCTGGGCTGCGTGAATCTGGAGGGACAGAGCGGGGCAGGGAGAGTTCAGAGTAGAACCAACGGACATAACAGCGGGTGCACAATTACTGGACAAATATACAGTGGCTGATATTCGCAGATCTCTGAGAAACTGGTGGCGAGGTTCGTAGGAGGCGGTTGGATCCCCCACTATGGCAACTTCTGATGTGTAATCGCTTCTCTGTTACCCTTTCTGCCTTCTCCCCATCTGAATTAAGCAGAAAATATGAAAGGGGAGAAGACACTTCACTCTCCTTAAAATTATATATATATATATTATTATTATTTTAATCTTCCAAAACTTCATCGTGGGGTATGCTTGTGTAAACTGCTGTATTAGTTGTACTGGCCTAAGATGCATTCTTGACTAGAGAATGACCTGAATGTTATTTTATAGTACATAATTTAAGGCAAACTCCTTTCAAAATCTTAATGTCAAGCCTAACCATGGACATATTCAGACAACGCTACCCAGTTATTGCTTTCAGAGCTTTTATTTAACAACACCAGCATTGGTCATTTAAAATACAATAGTTTTAAAGATGTTGAGGAAACATTCCATAGTACAAATAAGCCTCACATGACCCATCTTCCTCGAAGCAAGAATGAGCTGGTTCGCAAACAAGCTACAGATCCAGAATTAGTTTTTTGCTAGCTAGCCATCATGTTGGAGACTGTAGTAAGTTAACTCAGCAGTAGATTAACCTGGCAGCCTACTCAACAGTGAGCTATTGTCCGCTATTGATTCAGTACACTTAAATGTTATCCATCAATGTTACCATTTTCAAAGAAAAACTCGAGCAAAATGGATTTCTCCCCAATTTTGGGATGCTCAATCTCATTTGTAAGCCATCCCATCCTGACAAATAAACTGTCAATTCAGGAGTGTATCCATCTAGTAATTTTAACGCTACAACTTTACCTCTAAAACTGTGATCCAATGTTAAAATTTACCAAGTTCTGTTTGTCTGCACTGGCCAATGTTAACCTGTCTGCATGTACTGTGTCTGCAGACATGATATCATCGATAAGCACAAACAAAAGTGTCTTGTGACCCTGGACATTGACATTAATTGCACCAAGGTTTTTGTACCCACGGTCGGTCACAGGTGTTCAAGCAAAATGGCTACAATCGTAACTATTTTCAAACCAACAAATACATTTTCCGACCAATATTGTGCTACCAATAATGGAGTTACCGAGTGATTTAAAAAGAACTGATTAAGTATCCGGTAGAACATCGGCTTTTCATTATTTTTACCGGTTATTTGGGAAAACACTTCGTTTGAAAATGTCACAAAAAAGCCCAAGGTGTGCGTTCAATGTCTCCGCATGGAAGCATATCGTCAGGCAGCAATTATATACGCTATTTTTTAATAAAATGTAATTATCCCCTATTAGCACAACAATTCCAGAACAAACTGCGAAGATTTAACTAATCGTAAGCAGTGTAATACATATCTCCCCTTAAACAGACCAGTCCAGCGAACAGAACTCCCTTAGCGTCTGCCAAATCCCATTAAACAAAGCTACGAAATATTAGCCAACTAACGTTACTATTAATAAAGTAACAAACGCTATAGACCATCTGCTTACCACACCGACGGTGTACTAGGACACAATGTTCTGATGGTTACTTTAAGCCACACAACCGTAGTGCAGCAAATGTGGCTAATTAAAATGGACACTGACTGCCTCAGAATGAACACTGCTATAAATATATTCAGCTTACACGCTAGTGTTAACCGACTAAATAGTTAAGTCAGCAAAGGTTAACTAGTTGCAATGTACTAGTTCGGATATCACAGTACTCGCCAGCAAATTGGTAATGTTAACGTGAAATGAACCAAGCATATATATATGTTACAGAATCATTCAAATAAAATTATTTTGTTAAATCAATGGGTAGCTTGTGAATCAACTTCCTAACAAAATGTATAGAAATCAAGTTGTCCGTAGCCACTGAGCAGTGGCGTTTACGCTAACTTCATTTAGATCACTAACATTAGGTTAGCTAGTAAGATAGCTTGCTGCTACGATAGCAGATCCAAACCCATCGCATGGATTAGCTCATTTTAACGTTAACTCACCATATTAACATGTTATATGTAGCAGCAAAAATAACTCGTTCTATTTAAAATTGGATGTCTTACCTCTGCTATCACCCATGGCTGCCCCGTAGCTTTACAGATTTTGTGAATCTTATGCTTGCAAACCACGTTCACAGCCCACGATCAAGAGGCCTAATAGTCAACACAATGCCGCGGACTAGCTTAAGGCTAATACCTGGCTGGTGGAGAGCGAAGTTGTAACTTAAAACAGACTTCGGATACGACTACGAATGCATAGACGTAATTATATCTACCGTTACATACTAATAGCTACTCAAGTAACGTTAGCCAATGTGAGAAAAGCTAGCTCACTAACGTTACCTAACGTTAGTTTGATAGTCATAAACTAACGTTAGTAAACATTCTAACGTTAGCCTAGCGCTAGTTTGCAAATAAGATATGTCTAGCTAGCTAACGTTAGCTCACATTAGCTAAGAGAAACGTTATGTGCTTGGTAGCCAACTTGGCTGTCTACAATCATAGAAGCCCTGGCTTTCTTAGTTACATTTAAGAAATAACTAACGTTAGCTAGCAATACAATTAGACAACTTTAGCTAGCGTTACCTAAGACAAATATGTCAACAACCATGTCAGTGTCTGCATCTAAAAGCTACCTTGCTAGCTAGCTGGATAACAAGAAAGCTACGTCGACATTCATTCAACAGCACTTTAAAGCTAGCCGGCCACAGCTAGCTAACCCTAACTTGACAGGTAGCTAGCTAGTTAGCCAGCTGACGGCTTACTAGCTAGTCAACTCATTTAAGATCCACGGCATCCGACTAGAATAGCTAAGCTAGATAGCTAGCTATGGTGCACAACTAAAGACGTTAGCTAAGCTAATTTAGCTAAATAAATGTAACTATCGGGTTTAATTACAGATTATTCAATAAAGGGTGTAGACTTCGGGGCTGCCAAATAGATTAGCAAAAACGAGAAATGAGGCCTTCGGGTTACGGTCGTCCCTACATCAACCCAACACCTCCCTTTCAAGCATCTGTTGTTCGACCGAAAAACTAGCAAACAACAAGTTGTACTTCCGGTGGCCACCTGGAGGGCAGCCTTTAGGCATTTATCTACATAATGCCAGTAATGTCCTCATTACTTGAAAACTTTGTATAATCCTTTCTCGGGGAGGATTGCAATTGTCTGTCTGTCTGTCTGTCTGTCTGCCTCTGTCCCTCTGTCCGTCCGTACGTGTTCAAGGGGTACAGTAGTAGCACCACACGCTAAGGGTATTTATGAATAAGGCGACAAAACTTTGTGACTACCTACACCCATGTAAACAGTTAAAATCGTTTCAAAAGTTAGATCGATATACTTAATAGGCTATAATAGACATATTACATTATTATTTATAAAAGTGTTTAAAAAAACAATGTGTACATTTTTATGAATCGGAATATGTGCTAATTTCCCCTCAAATATTGCAAATTCATTAATTGTAAAAAACAAACAAAAACAAAAAAACATTCGTAACATTCATTTTTCTTATGCTTTTTTTTGTGTGACAGTTCGCACACACTAATATCACAACGCCTCTGTGATTAAGTTGAATGTTTAATGATTGTTACCTAAATATGTGTTATCTAGAAGAATTAGGTTACGTGAAATCATTTAGTCTGTTGAAGGATACCTGTACATTTCCAGATGTTGTGCTAGTACAATACAACATTCTCAAGTCAGAGAACATACATAATGAATGTTTGTTTTTGTTTTTTTTACACAAAATAAACAATACTTTCGTGGTCATATTAATTAATTCATTAATCCATTAAAAACATATACTTCTTTATAGCACAGAATGCAGGACGTAGTTGGCTTATTTTGGGTGATTGAGTAAAATACTATTGTGACCAGGCTGGCCTATCTTCATTCTTTGTGTCTGTAGGTGGAGAGGATTATTGAAAGGGATGCACATGTTTCCAAAACCTTAGGTGGAACTGGATTATGGATGACACATACAGTGAAACTAAATGAAAACACAAGAAGCTGGCTGTCTGACTTGTCAAGGAATTACAAAGGATGTCATGAAACCCCTATCACTTTCTGTGATCATGACATGAACTGACATTTCTATTAAATGTGACCCTGTGTGTATTTGAACAACATTCCTTTCTTCCCATCAGCCATACCCTGACAAAGCTTGTTCAAGAATTATAGCCTCAACCTGAAGAACCACGCTCTTCTGTGTAAAATTACCAGTGAGGACGCCTCAAAATACATGTATGTGACAACTGGCCAAGTGGCATTCTTACTCCAAAACAACTAGTCATTGTTCAAAAATATAATAATTTCAGTTGATTTTCTGAAAGAGACAAATGTGAGAGGAGCTACGCTGGGCAAAGTAGTTCCACATAGTGAGTAAAAGGTGATGAATAATAGTAGGGAATGAGGGGGCAGTCAATCATGAATGGGGTCTCATTTTAGTGAGCATAAACCTTTTGAGATATAGTCAAGAGAACAGCAGTTAACACAGAATGTGATGTGTTGTTGTGAGAAACAGAGTGACTGTCAGCTGAAAATCTACAGTTATGAATAACACAGCCATTGTGTATCCTGTCCTGTTAATCTTAGGTGAGTATCATTATTTAACAATATTTCTTGCATTGAAGCAGTTGTGGTTGAATTTAATATAGTTTCTTGACATGTAGCTTAAGTCTATCTGACCATTTTAGTGTATGAGGTAGAGCTCTTACAAGGAAATTCAAATAGAATGTTTTGGGCAGTCCGTCAGTCCAACCAGACCTTCTTTTAAGTTTTAACATTATATTTCATAATGGTTATTTTTTTGGAACTTAACGTTATATTTCACATTGGGCTTTTTTTGGGAACTATGGCAATTTTTTTGGCAACAATGGAAAAGACAGATTTCAGATGACCTCAAATTGTTCAAAAAGTCAATCACGTGTATTTCTTGTTTATTTACTGGTTTAGGGAACCTCAAACTGGCTGTAGGTAAAAAAGTAAAACATTCTCTCACTACACTACTCTCACACTGTAGCACTGAAAGTCCATTGGTCAGAATATGACAATGAACTTTGATTATGTAGGTTATAAAGACATTTTGGCAATTATCTTTATTTCTCATGAGGAAGCTTGAGTGTATTGTGTGTAGGAAACCCTGTCAATCAAAGATAGTGTGTATCATCTCTCTAATTTCACAGGACTTTGCTCCATGATCCCAGGCCTCTCACCTCAGTATCACTTTGTGAATGATTGTAAGAATTGGACAGAAGCACAGAAATACTGCAGGGAAAAGTACTCAGACCTGGCATCAGTCTACAGAGACGGGATTGGGAGTATAAGAGAGGCTGTGCACAGTGATTTTACAGGCAAGGCCTGGATAGGACTAGAAAGGGGAGACATTAAGTGGCACTGGTCCTTGGCAGATAGGGATTTCTATAGAGACAGGGAGTTTGAATTTCGAAACTGGAAGCAGGGAGAACCGAGAAATCATCAGGAGATGAGCTGTGCAGCAATGGACCACAATGGTAAATGGTTTGGTGACAACTGCAACAGGGAAAGACACTTTATATGCCTTAAAGGTAAATACATTTGTCTTTTCCCACTTCTTCATCATGTTTTGAGGTTTTATCATTTTTGTTTATTTTTTATTTTGTTTCAGTTATGTTTATATTCATAATTTTTCATTTTAACAGACTTATTTAGCAGTCACCAATATGCAAAGTGACCTATCGACTATGAAATATTTTACTTTAAACTACAATATCCTGTAATTGCTATATTGTGCTATGAATTTGTGATTCTTGCTGTTCAGTTTTGATAAATGAATGATGACTTCACAACAATGTATACATATTAGCAGGAAGAAGCAATGACAACAAGGGCTTCATCTTGCTTCAGCAAAACAAGACTTGGAGAGAAGCTCAGACCTTCTGCAGGAAGAATCATGCAGACCTGGTTATTGTGCAGAACCAGTCAGAGAACCAGGAAATACGGAATGTGCTACAGTCACGGAGTGTATGGATTGGGCTGTTCAGTGATCCATGGAAGTGGTCCGACCACAGCAACTCCTCATTCCGCTTCTGGAGGTCAAATCAACCAAACAACAATGGAGGGAAGCAGCATTGTGTGGCAGTTGTCCTGAAATACTCTGGGAGATGGAACGACCTTCAGTGCAAGAAAAGTCGGCCTTTCTTCTGTCAAGGCAGTAAGTTGACCTGGGTTTGCATTTGGCTGCAGACTTTTGAATCAGTATTTTGGCAGTTATGTAATGCATTAAACAGGTTTAAAAACATGACATTAATGTAAGTACATCCTATGTTGTAAAGATTTAAAAATGTGAAATCTAGTGCATGTTTAATACAATATGAACAAAATTTACAAAACACCAAATGAAATATTACACATTAACTCCCACTATACTATAGCTTACGCTAACTAGCAACTTTAATTAAATACTTCTGATTCTATTCTATCTTGTATTGATAATTGTAGCGTTTTTCAACACCCTTTGGTTTATTAAGGACAACTGAGTGACAGCCTAAAGACTACAGAAGGAAAAGCCCCCATTCTCCCATAGCTGAAAAACACAACACGTAACCCTATTTTAACAATATGATTATTTCTAATGTATGGTTTTTGATATAATTCACAGGAATGAAGTCCGAAGCCCCTCTGCCCACCACTGAAAGTGTGAAGCACACTGTTAAAACTACAAATGAAGCACCTAATAAACACACCCCTCAGAAAAGTACTATTGCGCAACAAACTACTGAATATGAAGCTACTCAACTGGAAACTAGCAAACACACAACTATTTCACAAGTAACAACAGAAAAAGGTATACAACCTTCTAACAATGCGACAACCAATAAAGAAACTTATGATGGTAAAACTATTGGACAAGTGCCTGCACCTGACTCAACTGCTAAGCAAGGGACTACTGTACACACAATGATCTCACAATCATCTCAAAACCAGGCCACTTCCCAAGGAACCTCTGAAAACATTATAGTTCAGTCTTTGACTACTAAACTGCCATTTACTGATCACATAACTACCACTGAACACCCTTCTACTGGACACACATCTAATGGAAATACAGGGACAAAATACATCACCACTGCAGGCCACATTGATAAAAAGACTTCAACCGCCAAGTACAAATATACAGAACGTGCAACAACTGAAGAGGCACGCTCAGTTCAAGGTAATTATGAAGCATTTCTCTTATAAAATTAGTAGATTGTTCTTCAACAATTGTAACAACAATTATAATGCTATTTGGAAATGTATATGATGTAGCCTAAATATAAATAAAAAAGTGAATAACATGGATATATATTGAGCATTATTTCTACTGGGTATTTAAAAGATCTTATCCCATATTTATTGGTTTTCTTCTAATTTGGAAACCATTTAGTATAGCTTCGGATCCGGTGAAATTGTTCATCGCCAAGTATTCTCAACCCAAACGTATTGTTAAATTCAATAAAGGTCATTTCACACATGCAGATTATCTGATCCTGATTCAGGAGAATAAGACCTGGAATGACGCCCTGCACTACTGCAGAGAGCACCATGTCAACCTGGTGACTGTGACCACTGCAGCCACTCACAACTGGGTGGCAAAGAAGGCTGAGAATGCTTCCACTGCCCACGTTTGGCTGGGCCTGCGCTTCACCTGTGTCTTCAAATTCTGGTTCTGGATAACATCTGAGCCTGGCTGTTACCAGAACTGGGCTAATGGACATGAGCCAGCTGGGCTGGAAGAGTGTGGTCACACGGGAGCTATAGAATCTGGAGGGGAGCATCAGTGGGTCAGCTTGCCAGAGACCGATAAACTCAATTTCATCTGCTATACTTGTGATGGTGAGTTTCAAAAAACTGCTCCATTGAATTTAGAGTAATTTTTCTAAATTTTTTTGTGTGCAATAAATTCTCTAGTAGAAACACAGGAAGTGTTTGATTTGCATCCCTTTCATTTTTTCAGGTCAGGGACACTAGTTAATTTGGAGCGCCCTCCTGATCAAACGGAACTGCTGCACCCAGGAAGAGAGTCTTGGATAATAATCTTTTAGATTACCAAAAATCATTGTTTCTTTTATTTAAAAAAAAAAAACTTAAAGTTTCTTAAACTGTTTTCTGAAACAAAATGTGTGTGTGTGTTTCAATCAGATTGATTTTTAATTTGGACAATGTGAGCTTTCATTTTTAAATAATCTCCTTCATAAAGGAAATAGCAATGCAGACTTTGTCAGGCCTCTGTTTGAAATTGTGTTGCAACACTCCTGCCTGTTGAATTGATTTGGTAGTTTGGCTATCATTCTCTAGTGGCACATGAGTACATGATGTGGACTTTTTACTGCATTGATTCATTCAGCTATATTCTGCTGTTTTTATTTTCCCTCTTCTGTAACTTCCATCATAGACAATATTGCAGAATTATTTCAGTCCGTAGAACGGGAATATACGGGGATCCCAGTGCAAATCAACAAATATATATTAATCTTCTATAATGCTTTCGTAGAAAAATTACAACATTTTTATCTGTACCCATGCAGATGAAAAATATGTGTGTGACTGTTGGGGAGAGGGGTATTTGAAAAATATCTAAATGTGTAAGTAATTATATATTTCTTCTTGGTCATGTGAATGTTGGGCATCTGGCCACCGAGTAGCCTCCTTGACCCCCCCCCCCCCCCCCCCCCACCCCCCACCCCTTGACCCCGGGGCACTTCTTACTTTAGCCAGACCTGCCATAGTCTGCCAGTCTGCCATCACTACTGACCCCACCCTCAAGACTGACCAGCTGGAGTTCAAGGTAAGCTACCATTTTGGTCTCTTGTCTGTTTGTGTAATCATGTTACACTTGCAACTTTTGTAATAATTGCAAGAAATACATGAGTTCCAGATATGCAGTAGATGCTGCTGAACTGAAAAGGTAATCTGCATCTGGAAGAATGCTGGGAATTAGTGTCTTTCAGTTTTATTACGAGTTACGTGTAATATGATATTATTTACTACTGTTAGAAGGGTTCAGTCTATGAAAAAATTTGCTTTCCACACAGTTCAATGTAACATACTCCAAAAAGTCTGTTTAAACACAATAAGACTTTCACATCCTGCTTGTTTCAGCTATGCTCGTAACAGAAAAGTTTGACAGATCCACTTTTGTAGTTAACTCCTCCTTCATTTCCCTAAAGCATGCAGTCACACATGGTGCATTCTTGTTGTCTGCCCAATGTCTACCAGGAGTGGATGGCTGCCCACTCAGAATCTACCAAAGGTTTCTTCCCATTTCCTCTTGCCACTGTCACCAAGAATGTCGGTGAAGTTATTTGAGACATATGTCCTTTGTGAAATGGACTTCACAAATAAAATTGCATTGAATTATTGCAAGAATCAAAATATTAACTACTGTGTGAAGACAAATGTTATGATTTCAGATATAATGCTGATATAAAATTCCCTTTTAAAGCATATTTATAGATACAACATGGTTTGTAATATTCTCACTGAAGTGTAACCTGTCAAGATGTTCTAAAGGTATCCAATTATTAAAGTCACAATGAGATGTTTTGGCTTCATCGCATTATAATTTGTGTTGTGTTGTGTTTTTATTAAATTTAAAAGTTTGAATGTTGTCATGGTTCCTATGAATATCTGTTTTGTGGGTGCATGTACAATTCTCTACAAATTCAAATTGTTGTACTATAGTGTTCATTTTGAAGTCCTCAGGTTCAGTGGTTTACTGTGGGTCTCAGAACCAGTAAACCATTTTCTGTGCCCTCAGTGAACTTGGATGCACAGGTGACATGGTTTGTAATATGTGTGAAAAAATCTTGAGAAAATTCATTTTCTAAAAAGCAACTAAAATAAACCATTCCAGTTAAATGCTTTCCCTCTTGAATGAATATAAAGGACACATAGCCCACCTCAGACCTCAATAGCTGCATTTGTGTGGGCATTGAGAAGAGTCAATTGCGTGTCAAACAGCATGCATGATTAGACAACAGTAGGCCTTCGCTGAAATGTAGGTTTCCTCCAACAGTGGTCAGTGGGCCTCAGTCAGGTTCCGCATTTATCTTCTCTCAGTTCAATGTTAATGTCCTGTTGTGTCCGGTCGGTCAGCTCCACTGTTACCCTTCCACCCCCTTTTTCTCACCCACATCTTCTCTTGTCTGTTGTCCAGCTGGCTGTGACCTCCGACCCCACAGCCCTCACTCCTGACCCGTGGACTCTTTCCCACGCCACGCCCTTTTGTGTCAACCTTGCCATGGCAACGCAGTGGTCACTGCTGCCAAGGTAACAGATGGACAAGGCTCTTGAAATAACTTAATTGAACAGAACTCTGGACAATCTGCTGGGATTTCCCATGATCCATTCTAGTGCAAGGCTCATAATAAACTTGATCAAGCCATTGGCATTGATAATTTTTTACAAGTATATAAATAAAATGTGTTAAATTTTGATTGATTTTGACAATACGGGGGATTGTAGGGGTCTGGGACAAGTTGTTGAATAAAGACATTGGTATTGATAAAGTAACTAAAAATATACTGTGTGTCAAAATAAAAAAGTCATTTTCACAATTTGGATGGTTGGGCTCTGATGATTGCATTTATCTATTATAATTTGATATAAAAGTGTTTATTTTATAATTATACTAGTGCAATATATATTTTGGCTGCTGTTTTACTCTTCATAACTTTGTATTGGTTGTCTGCATTTAGTTCCATTGCCTCCATAGCACCTGATGTTGCTATTAGGTTATGATTACTGGCACATCAGGTCCCTGAGATTCAAATAGTGAAAGGACTCTGATAAAATTCCCGTTTAATTCTGTGGATCATAATAAATAACTTTTTTGAGATTACTTTTTCTCGTCGGATTTAACTGCTAAGGTTATGCTCTGTTACCATTGTGTAAAGCGAGGAAAATCATGATTTGTGCTAAAGGTATGCAGTGAAGTAACTGGGAGAAGTCCTGTAAACATCCAACACAGATTCCAAATGAAGTGTTTCAAGCTCGACTGATCCGTTTAACCAAGGTGCCCAGACTGACGCCAAAACAGTCTGGCCATCAATGCAAAGTCACACAAGCACAGCCATTTATTCAATTTCTAATTTTGTGTCCCTCCACCCAGCATCTGCACTGCTATCCTTCTTTTTCTTACTCTCGCTCTCTTGCTCTCTCTCTCTCTCTGCACCCCTCCTCTGTTCCCTCCCTCTGTCCCCTCTGTTACTCTCAGTTTATTGTAGCTAAAGAGATTTTCTCCATTGAAGCCCAGTCTCTTAGGTAACCCCAGTCCTGCATGAAATGAGGCGATAGAGGGAGAGAGAGAAATTGAAAGACAGAGTGAGAAACTGACAGAGATGGTTGAGGACGGGGACAGAGGAGAACGTGGCGGACACGGAGAAAGACGAGGAGAGTTAGAGGCAAGATTCACAAAATCTGGGAGAAATTATAAAGAAGATAAAAATCTAAGGTAAAATAAGACAAATTCGGGGCAGTTACAGGCATCAAGGACAATGATAAAAACATTTTGGTTGAAATCTTTAAACTTTGAGCTTTGAAAGAAAACTTTTTTATTTATTAATATAGATTGGTTTACTTGAATTATGTGTAGGTGTATTGCTACAGAAAGTTTTATCAGCTCATGTAATTAGCTAATGTATGCCGTTTTTCATTGAATGCTTCAGAGAAACTGGAAAAAATACTAAGTACTTTTAAAAAAAAATTTTTTTTTTTTTATACAAAAGTTACAGTTGCAGTAACAAGAGGTCAAGAGTGTCATTTGCAGTTGAATTTTCTTTGACTGGACCTGGATACACCATTTCTTTTGGATTGCTTTCCAGTAGAGTACACCGAAGTGGTCTGAATACTCATGTTGTACCATAGCATGCCAGAATCAGCAGTGATTAGTCATCTGTGAAGCCAAGTGGTTTTGCTTTTATACTGGTTCCTTATATTTCTGTTGTAGGTTATCTTATCTTAAAGGGTGAATGCATGGGCAGACTTTTGTAAAACTCAATACCACCTGGATACTGTAGAATATCTGCAGGTAACTAAATAATCTAGCTGTAAAAATCTAAATCTTTTATCTGCCTATTACTTTTTCATCAAGTTTTCAACATATACATTTTTTCATGAAAATTTGTAAAAGTAGCTAGCTTTATGTTTTTTAATGATGTGCCTTCTGCGATCATTTATAATGTAAGCAACTAACAATATGGATTTTCTTTGTTAATCAACGCTGTTTTCAAGAACAAGATTTCTTCCAAGATGCTTTTCCCAGGAATATGGTCTTGAAAAACCAAAAGAAAGTCAAACAGTATTTTATTCAATGTGTTATTTTATGATAAACGTGTTCCATTTATATTTTTTCATATTAATTTAAAATTATTGACCGATTCTGGGGTTTCATCTGGATACTGTCATTGGGTCATCGTGGCCTAGAGTCACATTGTATCAGAGTAGTCTATGTATAGTAAAATGGATGGCTGAAAGGACCTTGGTCATACATGCCACTTTGTCCATCTGTCCTTCCATCCTGTGTCTGGGAGTCTGGAGCTGATTGTCCAAACGCAATTCTTGTCTGCCAGTATCAATCCAGGAGTTGTGGATGGACATCACACCCCCGACTCTCTCTCGCATCGAAACAGAACGACAAAAAAGAGAAACTAGCGTGAATGAGGCTAGGGTGTGTGTGTGTGTGTGCTGTGGAGGGGGAGGGTTGTTTGGCAAGGTGCAGTGACCAGAACAAGAAAATGAATAGGAAAGAGAGGAATTAAAGGATAAGAGATTTAAAGAGTAGGATTAATGGAGAGATTTGGGAAGAGAAAGAAGACAAGGGGAGGAGAAGAGATGGAAGGAAATTGAGGAGAATGCTAAATTGACAGGGATATTGGAGGGAAAGAGTGATAGTGGGAGCAAGGGGTGGATGTAAAGAGTGAAATGATGCAAGAGGAAGGATGGAAACAGAGATCGGTAGGGAGAAAAGGGAGAGTGTGACAGAGAGATATGCAGAAAGAAATCAAGGGCGAATGGCATTAAAATGCTAATAGCTTGACTCAATGCACAACAGGCTAATCACTGCTGGACACACACTGAGGCTAATCCATCACACACACAAACCAATATAACAAAAAAGTCAGGAACACTACTAAAATAACACTAACAAATACACACCAACAAAAAATATACTAAAATAGAAAAAAACATACCTACATTCAGATTAATGCTTATGCCATTTCAAACACGGTCACACTGAGGGACCTAGGATTCAAGTCTGGGATTCAATTAATGGTTTCCCTCCATTGACTAACAATAAAGTTAATTGTTTTTCATTTACAGTAACTAGTATAACTTACTCTATGAAGAAAATGTTACTTTAACTTTACTCATATTTTATTGACCAGTTCAAATAATTATACTGCCAAATATGCATGTGTCTGCCACATTAGCCAGCTTTCCTGGTGAGTTTAGTTTGTTGTAAAATGCAATGCAACTTGATTTGTCTTTAAGTACTGTGTATTGATGCTTTTTAATAAATACTTAACTCTATTTTCTCATATCTTAAGAACTTTGTCTGAATTTGTATGTTCCCGAGTTATTGTGTTAAGTGTTAGTCACATTTTTCAGCTATAAATCACATGTGGCACATGCATTTTACAATCTTCACTTAAAATCACTGATGCAAGTTCATAATTGTGCAGTGTTACCAGTTACCACAGCTAAACTGTTCATCCAATCTGTGGTCTTAAGTGGCCAAATGCTTCAAGAATCAAGTACTGAATTACAAACAATTAGCAGATTGTTACAATTATGGTTTTAATGAAAACCAGCAAACATTTTGGGTCCCCAGGACCAAGTTTGAAATCCCCTGCTCCAGACTGAGTATTCAAACTCCTGTGACACTTACAAAGTTGCCTGTCTACCACGTCTAAAAGACATCATTTATATACCACCAGTGTTTAGAAACTTTATCCCATTTCTTACAAACATAACTAAATGACTTCAAAAATAATTCACATTTCTTCAATTATTATATGTAAAATTGGATCATATAGTTTAACACTTGTGAAGTACCTCAATACCAATGCAATGTAGCAACTTAACATCTTAATATTACATTGTACTTTGTGCACGTTCTTCTTAAAACAAGACATTAAGAAAGTAAAATTTCATTAAATCACTGAAAACAGATACAACATGAGGCAGAATTCTGTGATTTGGGGCATTTATTGACTTGGGGTGAAGGGGAATTTTACTTCTTCTTGGACACACCAACAGTGCGACCACGACGGCCTGTAGTCTTTGTGTGTTGACCACGCACCCGCAGACTAAAGGGGAGAAAGAGAATATTAATACATTCATTGTGGCACACAGTTAAGTTTCAGGAAAAGAGGGAAAACAGATTTATTTTATTTATTTTTTTTACATTTAATGAAAAGATGTACATTTAAAAACAAAAAAACATCAAGAATAGAACTTATCACTTATTGATACAGCAAACAGTAAATACAAAACTACATAAACTTCTGAGGGTTAAACTTATTGACCCCATTGAAGAAACTGATCTGCCTTTTCATGTCAGGTTTTTTTGCATTCATTTTTTTAATCACACACATTTTGCCCTGCAAGGCAGCCACTGTTATTGCAAGTTATTCACTTTATATGCCTGAAATAACTTGCAGCAAAGCCTGCAATTGTTATTCATAACGGTAATCATAAAAGTAATCTGTAGCAAGGTGGTGAGAAGTAGAGTCTTACCCCCAGAAGTGCCTCAGGCCACGGTGAGCCCTGATCTTCTTCAGCCTCTCCAGATCTTCTCTTAGCTTGTTGTCGAGACCATTGGCAAGAACCTAGGAGACACAACACAAACTACTGTGCCATGCGTCTGTGCAACTGTTCAGACTTCATTTATAATGAGGAAAGCCTTCCATACAAAACGGTGTTGTATATAAGAGGGATTTTTAACTCAGAGTCCATTAACAAAATTAATATCAAAACACTTGGGGGGGGTAATAACAAATATAACCCAACAACAAGGAACATTTCCATCCAAAGGGAAACTACATTAACTGCCCCTGCGTTATACCACTGTGTGGGGCCACCAGTTTCTCCACTTGTTTTCAAATGCAAGAACTTACTCCTCTGCTAGCAAGAGCACTTTTTGTCAAGCCACATGTCCAACAATAATCCCAATTTCATCACCCCAATCATCTACATTTAAAAAGTAATTGGCAATAATTAAGCAGATTATGATTGACAGCAATGTTTACAAGGGACACTCACAGTCCTGCGGACGTGGCAATATTTTGAAATTTTTGCTTGAAGCAGTGGGAAAGAGACACATTAAGAATGAAAGCAGTTCTAACACTTAACTTGCACAAAAATTGTTAAACAAATAAATGGTCTTAATAATAATTAAATGGTTTGCATGCAGCAGAGATGTATTTAAAAAAAATAAAGTGGTGAATGTCATGTACAAAATTCAAATGAAAAATCTAGGTTCAACATTCTGGGATTCAATTTGAACATGGTCAGTTGTTTAACAGTTTCTTCTGTCATTGACGATGCTTGGTGAAAACTTGTCCGTATGAAGAGATGCATCTTTCTGCATCGACAGAATTGGTTACAACAGACAAGTATTGTTTTGCCTTTCGTGTGAGGTTTGGAAATATTTCTTCATCTGTATCTGCGACATTGCAGTGGCGTTTTCTTGGGCTAATAATTAAGGCTGGGTGTTTGTCACGGAAGGCATCACAGATTCTGTGATTTTCGCCTTTTTTTTGGCAGTTCTGTAACTTTCCCGGTTTGTTGCCATTTCTCCGATTTCCCAGTTTTTAGCGTTTTCCATGATTTTGATGGTAACGGTCTGTGATGGTAACCATCAACCTTAACATAGCATACTGTTGTGTATAAGCTTACGCATTTTAACCATATTGCCAAATTCTGGGAGAAACAAAGTGTGACCATGTATACAGATTCTGGAATGTGCTGAGGTCAAGATTCCCATCCTTGTCCGTTGTTCCAATCAGATGTTTGATGACCCATGCCAATGATGTCGATGCCCAGTGCTCTTTTCCCCATTACAGCAACGTGGTCAGTGACAACAGGCCCTCCATCAAAGACTCAAACATTGCAATGTACATCATGTTGTAGCAAAACAAACTTGAAAGATGTAAAAACAGATACACAGCAACCCAGTTTTATTATTTTAGTAATACAATTTGAGCATGCTCCGTTTCTAACAACATTCTGTTCAAGGCAATAATGCATGCTTTTTCTTTCCGTGATGGACTGAATTAAGCAATTAAATGCACCAGCCTATCAATGCATTTTACTCATAGGCTATTTGTTTCTTCCTGCCGGCCAGCAACTGCCAGTTGACTTTTTTGAAACTTCATGCAATTGTTACTGTTGCTACAGTTGCGTGTGTTATTTCATTTGTCTGCTACGCATGAAATCTATTAATTTTTTTTTTTTTTCTCCAATTTTCTATGATTTTAAACAACTTTGCTGTGACTGTTCCGTGACTTTAGCCAATATTTTCTGTGACTAACACCCAGCCTTAATTATTACAATGCAAGTTGAACAAAATAAATTAAATCAGTCTGTGTGCAATACTGCTGCATTTGTTTGCTCAAAGATATGCTTTTTGCGCCATTTGAAGTTCCATCCATGATAACTTTCCCTTCTCTGGCTCATGAATAAGGTCAACTAATTGTTTCTATAAGCGTCTCAATTAGCCACTCAATTGTATATTTATATATTTTTTAAATTGTATAATTAGTCTCTTGATTGTGCCGTTTGAATGCCTACAGGGGCCACTGGAGGATAACAGTTGAATTACAAGTTAAAATGCCTGCGAGTCACGTGGTCAAGAAACTGGTGGTGCTAGTTATGTGTACTGTTAATGATTCAGTTATGGAGTATAATGTTTTTTGTTCCATTTATAGTTAATGAGAATTATTAGGAAACACTGAATGACAAGAAAGCATGAACACAATAAGGGGACAAACAGTATTCCCATATTCTAATTATTTTAAATTCTATTCATTGGGAACATCTCATTTACACTTAGATGGCATTCATGTTTCATTAGTATCAATGACAACTTCAAATACAGTAAAATGCGCAAAAAATGCCTTCACTAACTGACATTCTATTCATTTTAAAAAGAAATCACTGATACAGTGAATAGTGCTGAATAAAACATAGGTGTTAATAACCATGAAGACTGCTGTTGAGACCATTTTTAATCTTAAGGAAGTGATTCAACATGAAATAATTTGATGTTCACCAATCATAATGGCTATATGGCACATGCAGTGCCCTCCACTATTATTGGCACCCCTGGTAAAGATGAGTAAAAAGGGTTAGAAATAAAATCTCCGTTTGGTGAATTAGCTTAATCTCACACTGAAAAAATTAGAAAAATCCAACCTTTAATTGAAGTCAATTTATTCTGAGAAAAAAAACTCCCTCATCAAGAATTAATTATTTTTAACAAAACCACGTGTGCCACAATTATTGGCACCCCTGCATTTATATATAGAATAAAGTAATCATTTTTAATATTTGGTCTTATATCCTTTGCATGTCATGACTTCCCAATGTCTGTGACCCAACAACATCAAAAGACTCTTGATATCTTATTTTCTGGTACTCTTACAAGCGATATTATAACGTCTCTGCATTTGAATGGATCTCTATGGGAATTTGGGGGTGGGACTAGATTTAGCTGTAAATTATACTGGAACAGTATGGAACACATGGTTGGCTAAATGGCTCTAAGTCATCAAGGGTCTGCCATATCAAACAAGCCTTAAACCATCACTCTGCTGCCAGAAATACAGTAGATATGGATGGATAACATGAAGGGTTTTTTCTCCTGACTTATTTTCCAGAGTTCAATAGTAAAACTTGTCAGGCGAAACAACCCTTAAAGTGATCCATCCATATCTACTGCATATCTGGCAGCAGAGTGATGGTTTGAGGCTCGTTCGATACCTCAGACCCTTGATGACTTACAGCCATTTTACCAACCATGTATTCCATACTGGTCCAGCATAATTTACAGCTAAATCTAGTCCCACCCCCCAATTCCCATAGAGATCCATTGAAATGCAGAGACTTTACAGTATCGCTTGTAAGACTACCAGACAATAAAATATCAAGAGTCCTTTGATGTTGTTGGGTCACAGACATCAGGAAGTCAAGGCATGCAAAGGATATGCAACCGAATATAAAAAATTATTACTTTATTCTATATATAAATGCAGGGGTGCCAATAACTGTCACACATGGTTTTGTTAAAAATAATAATTTCTTCAAAGATTTTTTTTTTCCTCATAATAAATTAACTTCAATTAAAGGTTGGATTTTTCTCATTTTTTCAGTGTGACATTAAGCTAATTCACCAAACGGTGAATTAAGCGAATTCACCAAACCTTTTTATTCATCATTACCAGGGGTGCCAATAATAGTGGAGGGCACTGTATATAACAATTTATAGGCATATAATGTCAACTGGGTTGCCTAATGGCCAGTCCCCCAATAGCAGTTGTGCATTTTATGAGCACTCTGCAATCATGTCTACCTTTGAAAAGTAATTCACAATCACTAATACTATGCATCTTATACAATATTAGCATAGTGCTCACAATGGGAAACAACCTACAACAACAAGCGAGTCTAACATTTGTTGATCCTTTGAAACGTAACATACCTGACTGTATTTTCCATCCTTGACATCTTTTTGCCTGTTTAGGAACCAGTCAGGGATTTTGTACTGACGAGGATTCTGCATAATGGTCACCACTCTCTCTACCTAAGAACACAAAACCACAACAAATTGTAAGCTTTTGCCACCTGTAATACAGCAACAATATCAGAGAAAGGTCCAAATATAAGTTACACAACAGACTAAACGAATAGAACAATGTATTTTCAAGTAACATTCACAATACTGGGACTGTTTCAACTGAAGAACAGCATTTGCAATAATCAATTCACAACCATGACAAATTTCTGGTTACAGGCCCTCACAAGCATACACGACTATGTTCGTCACAAAATGGATATACACCAAGTGCTCACAAAAAAATTCAGCTCAGATAATTGTGACCCCAATAAAGTTATTTTCAATACAGACATGTGCAGCGCTGAAACATTGACATGAATGATACTCAATTGACCTGCAATATCAAACTTTGCAAACATGATGCGTTTGGTGTTCAGCTGATCAAAATGGCAATGTTTATATTACTCACAGTATTGCATTTCAAAGTATCTACAATCCTATTACCATAATGCATGAACGTTGGTGTTCTCACCTCATCATCAGTCAGCTCCCCAGCTCTTTTGTTGAGGTCGATATCAGCTTTCCTCAGGACAACATGGGCATACCGTCTACCAACACCCTGCACAAAATAAGATGATATTTTTGCATGGTCCCTTTGCCTTGTGCCTGTGCAAGAGTAAAGTGGGTCAGCTAGCTACCACCCACCTACTATAAATATTTATTCAGTCTTCTACTTGTGATCACTCACACACAATTTCACCCCCAGCCCATTTGACTCTTCTTACCTTAATGGCAGTGATAGCGAAGGCGATCTTCCTCCTCCCGTCAATGTTCGTGTTAAGAACACGCAGAATGTGCTGGAACTTCTCAGGAATAACCAAAGACTGGAGATACATTTGCGTTGTTAGGGAAATTGTTTACATGGATTTCGCGTGCAGCAAAAAACGATACAATTGATAGCTATCCATCACCTGTATGAATGTGAGCACTGAAACAAACTTGTAACAAACTTACAAATGTTAACAATCACCGCATCAGCTAGCAGTTGTGGAACAAATGTCCCACTTACAACAGACTAAAACGCAACGTATTACGACAGCGAAATGGAGCAAATGTTGTTATTAGCGAGTAAAAACCGCTAGCTTTTCCGCTCAACTAGCCAGCTTGTCAGACAGTTAACAGATGAGCTACAACATTACATGTTACAAGCATGTAAAGCGAATAACTTTGTCAATTCGCCAATGGCAACCATTGGGCTAATTAAATGCACTTCATGGAAAATGGGGAAACTAAGCGAGACAGATAGCGACCTTACCTTTACCCATTTCTTTTAACATATAATAATATTAATCTAATATTAACCTTACAATAACACATAACATTTTCTGAGATAATTTCGCTGCCAAACTTGTATTGCACACTCTTATTTACTAAAGATTAACGCCGATTCTACAACGATCTATAATGCTTTATTTCATTCACATACCATGTTTGGAGCCAGCTCCGTTCAGAAAAGGAAGTTGGAAGGTATCGCGAGAGCAGATTGGGGGAAGTATTGGGTAGTAACAAAATCTCTGGTAGTAGCAAATATTTAGGTTCCTACTGAAAATAAGTTCTCAACAAAACGTACAAAAATGCCAAGTGACTCGCGCATAGCTTACAAAGCATTGTCAGTAAGTCGTTAGTTAAAACTTGCAAAAACTAGGCCTGCCGTTAAAAGTATTGATCAAAATCAGACCAAATTTGGCCATAACTATTAAACTAGCTCTATTCCAAAGCAATGATGCTCAATCTTTCCGAAATTATTTAATGTAAGCTAATTTGGCCCTGTGATTTTTCATCTTGCCATCTGAAGAGAATGTGGGCATTCAAACTTTATGTGTCACGTCAAAGTTTCAAATGGCAATCATTTACAGTGGAATTAATCGGCAATTCAGATGTATAGGCTACACTTAGAAATGTAAAAAAAAAAAGACAAGACAGTTTGAACAATTGTCTGCATCCAGTGATTTGGGTCTATGAAAAGCACAGCATGAATAAAATGTAAAAATAAACGGCCACTATAAAATAATAATAGCAATAATAATCATTTTTATTTATTTGGAATATTTGAATTTGAATAGAAACCTGTGTGAAAACCACAGAACCCACTCAGGGTAACTCGTTACGTAAAGCATTGTCTAACCAATCAGCGGAACTGTATCAACGTTACCGATTTTCTCGGAAGCAGAGAATCGGCGCTGATTGGTTTTACATGTACCGGAAATAATGGAGAATAATGTGCAATACTCTGCATTTATTGGTTGCTCGAAGGAACAGTGTTTCGTCGAAATTGTTTCCTTGTTGAAATAATTAATATGCGGCAAACATAGACTCTACGGTGGAAATATGTGCATCTAATGTTATCTAAATTATTTTCTGAAGAAAATGATTAACACAATCCAGCACATACAGCAAGAAATGCGCACGTTACCGACCAAACTCGGAAATTGTGCTTTAAAGTTGAAATCGTTTGCACTGTAGCTAATGCTACTAGCAGGTTATTTAAACACTTTAGAGAGGAGCTTTCTTAGCTGACCAGCTAACGGCAGACGACACAGGGTAGCCTATAACGTAACATTAAACTAAATTGGTATATTATTTTCTCGATTCGTTCAAATAAAATAGCAACCATGACCGCTGAGTTACTGTCAGATTTAGATAATCGATTCTTCGTTGACAACCTTCTTACAAGCGATGACTGGGGTGAGTTTAATTAACGTTAGCTAACTATCCATATTATTTTTCGTTAATTAGCCTACTTTGTATTGTAGATTAACGTTCGCTATCTTAACTTTGAGTAGCATATTTTCCCTCAAGTTTCAACATAGTTCTTATATATTTTGTTTAATAATGTAAGCTATTTAATAGTGCTCGATAGACTTAACGTTAGCTAGACTACTGTGTTTTTATATTGAACGTTAACGTTACCGTCATTGGGGCATATTTGTTTACACCGACGGCTTCAAGCTTCAACTGTAACTAATTTAGCAGCTGGCTAGTTTTATTGGGCAAAGTCCAATGTAGCCGCAAGATTGATTAAAAAAGAGAACCTTTTAGCCTTCATCAAAAATCAGTGCAACATGTTGTTTGAAAGCTGTTTTAAGTTTGGGAACCGATGTCCAAATAAGCTCTGCTATCAACCACTTTGTCAACAACATGTTGCACTGATTTTTGATGAAGGCTAAAATAACAAGCCTTAAGCTAGCTAGGACACAGACTTACTTTCTTATTGTTACACTGTCAATTATAGATATTTACTTGCAATAATGACTACTGGATGTCTGGTTCTTTTTCATATGAGCACAAGTGACTGTCTACGAGTGCTACATTCTGGCTTGGAAAAAATGTCCCGTGCAATTGTTTCAAGTGATGACATAGAACAGGGAAGTTATCCCTGATATAATTTATATACATTTTCTGTGGATATCCTGTTTGGCAAGTAATCTTTTAGCATGTACTCCTACCTTAAAATGCCTGCAATTAAGAAAAAAATGTTTATGTCCTTTGTTTGGCTTTGTATGGTCTAGATGCTTGCCTGTACCAGTGTGAGAACATGGAAGGGGAGAATGGAGAACACATGGATAGGACTGAATTTGACACAGTGAGTACTGATGAGTATTTCTGAGAATAGTGCAACATTGTTATTTCAAATTAAATTACATTTCAACTGCGAGTTGATAGTGGACTTATTGTTTTGTGTTGTCTTTCTTTACAGTTTAGCAATGACCTTGTCCTGACCCTTGATTCTGAGAATCTCACTTTGCCATGGAATCACTTTGAGGACAGCCTTATTGCTGGTGGTTGGAGATACAATACATCTTTGAACAACACATATTAATGCTGTTTTTTGTGCTTGTTAAACATAGTAAATTGCTTTTTTTAACAAACCTTCAGTTCAAAGGGTTAATATGGCGCAGACCATTCAAATCCCATTACAAGCATGTTCTACCTATTCCACAATGCTGTTGGATGCATGCATTTTAAATGTATTTTTTCTAATGCCTTTTTTCCAGGTGGTGACTCATTAAAAGTTGACACATTGGCTGAGCTCTCACCTGTGGATATGTGTGAGTCCCTCTGTATCCCTCACACAATGAAATATAGGCTACTTAAATCTCAGTATTAAACTGTGAACCATTATACTCTGGATAATTCTTTATGTACCTGGATCAGTAGATCTCGAAAGGTAATGTACAACACAAGTTGGCCATAGAAGTCAATCTTATTGGCTTCCGCATTGGCAATTGTATGTATGTTCCATAGCCTCAAATCAATGGTCTGACTGTACTGAGTAAAGTTAACAAAAAGTTTGTATTGCAGTGCTGATTATGTGAGTGCTTTTGCATTTCAGTGCTCCAGGTGAAGTCTGAGCCTCTTTCTCCACCATCCTCTTTGATATCCGACTGCTCATTTTCACCCATCCCTGACTCTGAGGTTTGTGTGTCAAGTGCTTTATAAGTTAGTTTCAAATTGGCATGCCAAGGTGTTTCCTAGTTTTTACAGTTCTTCTTAAAAAAAAAAAAAAACCTCCAGACCTCAAACAAACCGTCTCTCTCCCCAAATCTTTTATGCTCATTAAGCTGGTTTAAAGGGTAAGTGCACCCTAGATCACCTTTTTTCCTGCTGTAAACGTGTTTGTATGCCTACCTTATAATGAAACTTATTCATGCATTGTTATTTTAACAATCCTGAAATCATATTGTATATCATAAGAAACTGGTAGAAAAGCGTCTTTGTGTCTTTTCTGCTCCCCACACTGCCCCCGCCCCAATCGTGATGTCAGAGTACCTGTTCATAAACTCTTATTCCACCTAAATAGTCCATTAAAATATGTTTCTGAAAATATTTGAGGTGAGAAATAGGCCATGCAGTTGCTGAATCTTGATTCATATTTGATATGCAACGTCTAGTTTGATCCGAGTTAGACGAAATAATTTGTGCAATGTACATTAATTTATGCAAATCACGATGGACACAGCTCCTCTGACCCCAGCCGTCTCCCTCGCTCACCCCACAAAGTATTTTTCTAAATTGTGTAGTAGGCGGAGAAGGGCTGAGACATTGTGGGTGTACTTACTCTTTAAACTGTGGCATATTGAACTGAATTCAGTGTGTACAGTGAAAATTAAGATCAGCATCTGACAGTGCATCGGCCTGGCTGCACTGTCCGTGTGCGTGCGTGCGCGTATTTGATCAAACCTGAAACAGCGGGTGCATGTTAACCTCTTATATCTTTAAATTTCAGGTCACTGTGAAAATGGAGAACCCACCTACACCCCCTCACATGTTTGGAGATGTCCTTTCACCACAACCAGGGACAATACAAGTCACTTTGGCCCCAGGTACTCAGCCACAACAGCAGCAAACACAGACGCACAACATGATCTGCACACATGCAGCAGCTGCAGGTACCCCAGGCACCCCAGGCTCTCTGTTATAATGGATAGGCTGTAGACACAGTAACAAACTAAAAGGTGAAGTGTAGGGTGAGTAGTCAAGTGACAATCCAGTATGTGTTTAAAGGTATAATTGCAAATGGCCAGTGTGTAATATTTCTATGCATATTATATTGTATATTGAATTTTGTTGCTCACTGTAAGCAGCAGTTGAATAAAATATAAAAAAAACTTTCTGGAAAGTAATTTTATTGCTAGAAGATCCATTATTATTAAGGAAAACTCCAGTCTAAAACACATTTTTAGAAATCGTATATGGTGATGTAAAAAGCAGCCCAGGTCCTATTTTCCGTTTTGTGTAGTATTTCAGTTTTCCGCAGCTAAACTCGCATTCTGCAGATCTTCGACTGGCGATAGCACCAACTATATAAGTATCATATTTGTTTCAGCTTATTAGGGACAACAAGTCTGGGGTTTTGTCTTGAATTCCCGCTAATCAACTTTCTGCAATACTGCAAGAAATCAAACATTTATCAAGAGGACATACCGATTTTTGCCGTGCTTGTAGCCTCAATAATCCAGAATGCAACAGCATGGATTTTTGGGGAATTGAGGGTGTGGCCACGATCTCCGACTTAGATATTTAGCCTTTTAAGTCACGTACTCACAAAGGTGGGTGGTGAAAGTAGTTCTGGGTAACATAAGAAATTAACAGATCCTGCAGACGTCTGACAGGATAGCAGGTAAAAGATTGTGAATAGCGATAAAGTAAAATATCTTGCACATATCAGATGTAAACCCTGGAATTAATTGTACATCACGTCAACACATTTACTAAGGGTTTTAGCCAGGAATATTCCTTTAATATTAGTAATGAAAATAAATGAATGTGAATTGGAACAGCCGAAGACTTCATTTTACCATTACCAAAAATGCCTTGAATTTATAGCCCAATATAAAGAGTACTTTTGCAACAAATAAGTTGATTCGCAGAATAAATTCAGGAACAGTATTTGTTGGTAAGCACCCCCTGGTGGCATAATCCAGTTTTTCTGTACGTGTTTAACATTGGTTGGAATCCAAGACTGTATAAAAATATGGACAAAGCCACTGTGACGTCACCCATTGCCTTTCCACGGCCTCGTAAAAACTGAATTGAAGCTCGGATGTCTTTTTCGCTGCCCGTTTGTACAAACTGCGCCTGCTCCGTGGAGCCGAAGAGGACTCAACCTGTCCCTCTGATTGGTCCTGAACAAATGTGAATACCGTGTCCAAACGATACAATATTTAAAAAAATCAGCACATGCAGAGGCATTAGATGAAGGAAAGGCACCTATTGCAATTAAATTTTTTTGTGGGAAAAATTTATTGACTGAGTATTTTGACCACATTGCTGCCATTGACTTACATGGTGAAAGACCTATACTGGAGCCAACCGCAGTGGCGCTAGTGAGCAACGGCACAATTGCCTCTCCCAGCCCAACCAGGAAGTGAGCTTCAAAACGAAAGCCCAGTCTTGGCCCCTTGGTTGGAATGGGTGATAATCTACAATGTGAGCAAAAAATCCAGTATAGCCTCGCTTAAAATCAAAATGATTACATTTCCGCCTTTTTGTTTTACATGAAACAATAATTTATTGTGAATTTAACATGAATTGACATCGTATTTATTTAGTGAGTGCATTACAATACTATTTTCTGCAATTATGCTATGGCATTGTAGAATGATGTAAAGAAATATGCACGTAATGCCAATAGCCACAAGACTTGTTTTTGACCAAATAGCTCTCTGAGGCTGCGAGAAATCCCATTTGATGAAAGCAGTCTGTTGTGTAGTGTGAGAGTGTTTTTAAAGAGCTAGCATGCAGAATTTCAGTCATTTCAATTTTTAGTAGTCTTTGAAAAGGAGCACAGATTTTTTTGCACACATGGCTAATCTTCTTCACCTTCTACCACCGACCATGTACTCTTTTCTCACCATCTCTCTGCCTCACAACCCACCATTATCTCATCTCCACCCAGCTTCGTCAGTGCTTCCTCCAGCCTCCACTCTTAAAGCCTGCACCATCCTCAGCAGTCAACCACCCATCCAGCCTCACACAGTGTGTGTGGCCCCCCTGCCTGTGGCTCAGACTCACAGCCACGCAAAGGCTATTTTGCTGCAGAGTCTGCCCAGCATGGACCAGGACCAGCCAGGTAAATAAATACGAGGATTACAGAGGAAAATGTTCATTGTTAATTCAACACAAAGTGTTTATCTGTGTCTACTAGGGATGCAAATCTATTCTGTCAGTGTACAAAGTAGTATGTAGTTGATTTGACACAAACCTTTTTGGTCTGTATTAATATATCACTATTTACTCAGGCATACTTGTCTTTCTTCAGTCCTCCCCGATATGCACATACTGTATCTCAGTTCTCATCTCACTCCACTGTTTACCAGTTGCAACTGACATCAGGTTTAAAATGGCTTCACCTGGCAAGCCTTTATCAAATCCTACACCGCTAGTTCACTGGGAACTGCGCTGTGGAATGAGCTGCCTGCACCAGTCGGGACCACAGATTCACTATCTTTTATAGTGCGCGCTGAAAACCCACCTCTTCTCTGTGAAGAGAATTTGGTTCATAGCAGCTTTGTTTCTCAAGCTACAAGTATAGTACTTTGCTTTTTTTATTTATCTATATGATTTATTGCTTATTGCTTATATATTACACATGCTTATTGCATCCCTTGTGTATTGGCTTAGTCTGATCATCGATACACATGATATATGTAGTGTTATTGTCTACTCTAGTCCTCATAGTTTTCCTTGTTATTTTCACTTGTTGTTTGCCATTATGATCTTGTAAGTTACTTGGGACCAAAGCATACCAAATTGATACATGGGAATGTATTGGATTATGAGCTATGGAAGGTTTGAAGTGGTGAATTACGTAACTAACATTTTACTTATTATCTGTGTGTGCTGCTGGCTATTTATGCACATATTCCAATTTGAGGACCTTTCTTAAGGGTTAAAACAGTGCCCCACTCAGGATTCTACCCGTAGCCCTCTCGCGAGGAATCACCTTGAGCACAAGCTGACATTAGTGTGCATTTTTCCACTGCACTTCCCCTATAGGTGTGCAGTGTGTTTTGAGTCCTATTAGTGTCTTTATTCTTGTGTGTATGCACTGTGTGTATGGTCTTCTTGTTTACTATGTGAACTAATGCCAGAAGATGCTCCTTAATCACTGAAAGATAGAAAGTCACTGGGGTCTGGTGTGTTCTGCACTTTCTGAAGCTCTCATTTCTCCCTTTCCTTTCTCTCTCCCTCTTTCCATCAGTTGTGCTCTCCCAAACAGTTTGTTTGGGGCCTTCCCCAGCCATTCTGAAAGTAGAGCCTGTATCTCCCAGCATGCCTCACTCTACCAGCTCGGCCACAGCACTTCCAAGCAAGCCCATTGTCCCGAAAAGCTCTCTGCCTGGGGACCATTGCATGGATGTTGATGTAAGTGTCTTTGATGATTGCCTGTAGATCTTTGTGCTGTATAACACTTGCTTTGTGCTGGGTCATTCTGAGCGTGTGGGTCATTCTGAGCGTGTGCTGGGTCATGCTGAGCGTGTGCTGGGCCATTCTGAGCGTGTGCTGGGCCATTCTGAGTGTGTGCTGGCCATTCTGAGCGTGTGCTGGGCCATGGTGAGCGTGTGCTGGGCCATGCTGAGCGTGTGCTGGGCCAATCTGAGCGTGTGCTGGGCCATGCTGAGCGTGTGCTGGGCCATTCTAAGCATATGCTGGGCCATGCTGAGCGTGTGCTGGGCCATGCTGAGCGTGTGCTGGGCCATGCTGAGCGTGTGCTGGGCCATTCTAAGCATATGCTGGGTCATTCTGAGCGTGTGCTGGGTCATTCTGAGCATGTGCTGGGTCTCCCCTTCAGATGAAGGTGCTTAAGAGGCAGCAGCGCATGATTAAGAACAGGGAGTCCGCCTGTCAGTCCCGCAAGAAAAAGAAGGAATACCTGCAGGGGTTGGAGGAGCAGCTGAGGGAGGCGCACATGGAGATGGAGCAGCTCCGCAGGGAGAACCAAGCGCTCCGAGACCGGCTGGCCGGGAAAGAGGTATGGGGCCACAGGCGGAGGTGAACAGCGGGCAGGAAGAGTGGCAGAGAAATCAAGGGAGGGCAACCGGATCAGAGTAACAGTGGCCAGGGAGGTGCACCAGAGCAAGCGGCCCCGCTCTCCACCCCACACCCTGCTAGATCCGCTTCAGCTGCAAATTAAGCTCATCGCTGTCCAGGCAAACAATATTCAGTTTGTCTCTACAGCGATGAGCTTAATTTGTAGCTGAAGTTGTCTGTAAGAAGGAATTCTATGCCACGTGTTACAGTTTGTGTGAAAATGTACAGCGTTAACACTCCCTCTCATCTCCTCGACAGGGCAGTGCTCCAGGCAACAGCAAGAGGGCTGTCTGCATCATGGTGCTGGTGTTTTTCATCACCTTCAGCTTTGGGCCTGTCAGGTAAGAGACCTCTTATGCAAGTCATGGTGTTTTCCACACACTTCACTTGGTTGTGGCAAACATTTTTGTGAAAGATTTTTTTGGTTCTCCAATTTCAACTAAGTCTTTCTCTTTCAACTAAGTACTTTCATAATTGAAGATGTATGTATTTTTCTTGTAGCATTATAGACAGGAAGTTTGAATCGGGGCTCCAGGAAAGAGTGATTCCTCACACAGGAAGACATCTCCTGGAGTTTGATGAGATACAAGGTGTGAACAGGACATATAGGAGTGACAGAGTGGCAAAACGGAGGATAGAGATCCAGAAGGATAGTACGGAGAGTAAGGAGAAGTGGACGGGAGGAGGGACTGAGAGAGATTCTACCGAATCCCCTCAGTACAGGTGGGTCACGTTACATGGATGAACAAGGCTATGTAATCATTTGCAGCACTGTCAACAAATGGTGTAAATATCCTTGGCAGTTTGGTAAGAACATTTTACACAACCTTGTGCCAGGTAGTTCCCGTAATATAACGCGGAAGCATTTGATGTATCTCGCACAACAGGAACTTGAGCGAGGTGCTCAGCGATATGAAGGACCTTGTTCTGCAGGACCTTGACCGTTACTTCAACTCGTCAAACTGCAGGCAGTTCAACCGCACTGAGTCTCTCAGGTCAGCACTCCGGCTGTGTTGTCAGCATTGCAGCTGCGCTTAGCCAGGCCTGTTCAAAGTTCAGAGTGACAATTTGCTTGTTCCTCCAGGTTAGCGGATGAGCTGAGAGGGTGGGTGCACAGACACCAGATAGACAGGAAGAAGTCGGGAGGGAAGTCGCGGATTGCAAAGAAGGCTAAAATAGTTCAGGTACTCAATTTGGTGTCTGACCAACAAACGGAATACGTGTGATTGATTATTTCATTAGTATTATTTTTAATTGTGTAGCGCTTTTTTACAGTGACACTGTCACAACGACGCTTTACAGAGAAAATGTAGTGATTAGTGGCTTACTTTGTGTCTGTGTTGTACGTGCCCGTTTTGTGTCTGTACGGGTGCTGCTAATACTTTGTCTGGGAGTTTAGACCTTAATGGCGCATCTGTCTGCCTCCCTAAAGAAATCTCAGCACAGAAAGATGAACTCCTCCAGATATCTGCCTGTGCAGGCGCACCGCTCCATAGAAAGGTAACATCATAGCAGCCCTTGTTGTTATCTTGCTGTTCCTTTTCTTTATCACCTCATACACTCTTATTTCAGGGACCAGGTCAGCAGACGTACATTGACGGCAACTGTTGATGTGCATTCTTGTGTAAATTCATTGAATCGAGCACATACTCGGATTTTAATTAGCAGCCATCTTTGTTTACCATTCCATCCATACGTTCCACACATTTTCATGTGCATAATTTCCACCCCATCCTTATCCGGATATGTTCATGCATTCCAGTGTCACACCTGATACTTTTGTCTTGCTCATTATTATTCTAGTCACCCCTCCCCGTCTATCCATCTTCATCCTCTCAAATTCTCTTTAGTTCTTTTTGTGAATTAGGTTATTCTACTTCTATTTTCTCTGCAACTTTGGGTTGATTCAGTATGGCGTAATCCATCGACCTGAAGGCAAATGTCACAGAATTCACTGGAAATGAATGCCCGGAGAATGAAAATTCAATAAAAATAAATAAATAAATGAGCCAGTGATTGAATTAATCTGCACAAATATGTATGTTTGCCTTCTATTGTCTGTATTTAACGGTCTCCATTGGAGTGGTGACACAGCAGTAATAATATATGTAAACCCATTTCCTGTCCTCTCAGTCATTTGCGGGTGATTCCAGGAGCAGAGCTGAGCTACAATGAGTTCCTGGACGCCATTAATCGTCGTGAGGACACATTCTACGTGGTCTCGTTCAGGCGGGTAAGATTCGAGTGAATCTCCATTCAGATTGGATACGTTTGATCACAAGTTGGTTTTTTAACCATTGGCAGCAACACCCCCACCTTTACCAAATCTTCACAAAACAATGGTGCCAACAATAGTGGAACAGTTTCTCTGACTTTTTATAGCTGCTGTCCTGATGTCAGAATGTTTGACTGGCAAATTGTATACGTTTACATGGCAGTCATTTCTATTTTTATTTTTTGCCTGGAGATGTCATACTTCAGGATGGAACCATTTTTAAACCACTGTTTATGTCATTTAGTTGTATGTGCTACTGCTGTTGTTTCTTCAGTTGTATTTTCAAACCTGTTTTCTTCACGTGCACCATGTCATACAGTAATGTAGAAAAAAAGCAGAACACCCTCTTTCAATTTTATGGTTTTACATATTAGGGAATAACTAACTCTCATCTAGTTCTAACCATGACCTAACAGTAGATAAATCTAACCTCGTGTGACTCATAACACACCCAAATTGACCATTTTCATTATTTATTCAACCAAAAATAAGCCAATATGCAGAAGCCATCTGTGAAAAGAGGGTGTAATTTATTTTTCACATCATTGTCTGTTAGCTCTATAAGACAGATCAACTGTTTACAAGTTCATGCTCTGCTTTCCTGTCTGCATTTATGTCAACGAAGGATCATTTGATGCTGCCAGCTGTCAGCCACAACAAGACAACACGTCCCAAAATGTCCTTGGTGATGCCAGCAATGTCAGTCAATGGTAAACCGCTTTCGTTGCGCCGGTCTGAATACCGTCTTGTATAGTCTCCCAGTAATGCGTTTCAGTGCTAATGTTATCCTCCCGCCTCAGAGAGCCTGTACGACTCCTCCTCCGAGGGATACGAGATGATGATGATGCAGGTGGACTGTGAGGTCATGGACACCCGGATCGTCCCCATCAAAGCGTCCTCCGTCCCTCCTTCCCCGCGGGACCCTCCCCGCCCTCCCTCCGCTCACCATCACCACGGAAACCGCTCAGCCCTCCGCGGCCACAATGCCCAAGGCAGCAGGGTCGCCCCGCCCCCATCTCTGGGAAGCAAGTTGGAGCCAGAGTTTTATATCGGTCAGGGAGGAGGGCTGTGAAAGACTGGGAGCGAGGTGGAGACTGGAAGGGTGCGGTCAGAGTGTGGTGACAGATAAAGCAGGAGGAAGTGGGAGGGGAGTCAAAGACAACCAAGGGAAGGGTGAGGTGAATGGATGGATAAGGTAGAAGTCAGGAGAGCAGTGAGTGAAGTAGTCTTTCACTTAGTCTGCCAGTTTGAGTGCGTATTTCTTGACGTCTGTATTATGTAAAATATGAATTTTTATCATGAGTACTTGTCTTGTTTGCGTGAATTTGAGCGATGACACACCTGTTTTTCAGAAAAAAAGAATTTGTGCTAAATTTATTAAAACTATTTTTTAACCCAGGAAAAACAAAAATGCATCCAGTTCAGTCCTGTGAACTTAATTACTTATATTAGGTTGTAAATATCAATGGTAATTATATTCATTGAAGGTTTAATATATACAAATCAGTGTGAATGTTTATGTTGAATATCGGCACAAACCCATATTCACTATAATAACTACAGTGGGGAAAATTGGTGTTTATATCATTGGAAGATTCTTTTCAGGTATCAATAGCATGTAAACTGTGGATTCGTCCTCCTTTTTCATTACCACTAAATGATTACTGTAAGATTACATTTAAGTAATTATACCAGTTTAATAGTTTTGCTTGTGTCAGATGTACTGATATTTCATTGAATGCACATGATATACACTACTGGTCAAAAGTATTAGAACACCCCCATCTTTCCAGTTTTTATTGAAATTGAACTGAACTGAATTGAACGCAGTGAATAACCTGAAATGGTACAAAGGTAAGCGGTAAACTGCCAGAAGTTTAAAAAAAAAAAAAAAAAAGGAAAAAGGTTTAGGTTACCAAAAACGGAAAAATAATGTCAATTTCAGAGTTATAAAAAAGGCCTTTTTCAGGGAACAAGTAATGGGTTAACAACTTACAGCTGTTCTGCAACAATGGAAGTAAATCAAGCCTTGAAAGTTGATGTAAACAATTCCTACAGCTGTCCCAACTTTTTTTGATTACTTACAAACCCTCTGTCTGTATAAAAGCAGTGTTGGAACAGACTGTGTTATTATACCCTCTGAAGCATTATTTGGACAATATTGCACTGCAGAAAGTAGTATATTGCTATCATAATGGTGAGAAAAAGGCAATTAACAAAGGAAGACTGACAGACCATTATAACCCTTAAAAGTGTAGGTCTTTCCTTTAGAGAAATGGCAAAGAAAGCCAAGGTGTCAGTGAGTACAGTTTCCTACACCATCAAAAGGCACTTGGAAACTGGAGGAAACTCTGACAGGAAGAGGTCTGGCAGAACCAAAGCCACAACAGAATCAGAAGACAAGTTTCTGAGAGTCAACAGCTTGCATGATAGGCGGCTCACAGGACAACAGCTTAACATTGGTCGAAGTAAGCAAGTCTCAGTTTCAACTGTGAAGAGAAGACTTCGAGCTGCAGGTTTGACAGTTCGAGTGGCATTCTTTTGTAGAAAGAATATCACAAGTGTGTTCGGCTGTTATATCTGCAAAAGGTGGCTACTTTAGATTAAAATTTAGATTAAATTTTGTTAAAACGATTCCATGATTTTCTTTTTATCTCCAATTGTTTATTTGTTCTATACTTTAATTTCAGAGTACATTGAGACATTAAACTGCGTAAATTTCAATAAAAACTGGAAGAATGGAGGTGTTCTAAAACTTTTGACCGGTAGTGTAATTAACTTCATTATGCTAATTATCATTTGTCATTAATGAGGTTTACTCTGAGAGTTACTGAACCCTGTGTGATCTGTGGTTGATGAGCTACCTTCACAGACTTCTTGTTGCAAAAAGGCATTTTTGATGCAGTGAAACCTTTGTCTTTTCCTGTAGTGTGTGTCACTGTTCACGCACAGATACTATATGCGTACAGTCCATATAGAGCTGTGAGTCTTATGAAGTGAAGGATCAGTTATGTGGAAGTTTTATGGGTAGAAAAACACTTTTTCAGGGGCTTCGGTTATTGGTTTATTTACAATTTTACTCGCGCACACACACAGGGATAAAGGAAATCATGAAAACTCAAAGCCATGCAGCTCTTACACACACACAGTCAACACACATATTACTAGCTGTTGTCCTGTCCTCTCTTAAAATTGTGGGGTTCCAGAAGTTGTAAATACTGTCGAATAATTATTTTTCTGTCTATTTATTTTTTTGTATTTTTATTTTTAGTTTTAATACGTTTAAATGCATGGATTTTTGGCTTAAAGCTCTAAAGGTTTGATAAATAAAAATAAATGTTTTGTAAAATATACTTTGCATGGTTACTGAACACATTAAAGATTACAGCTATCAATAAGTGATTCCATTCGGCAGAAAACGTCTGATTCAATACCAGGAGGTCAAAGTCCAGGGTCATGTGTGGATTTGACATACAAAGTAATATGAGCCTATTCCTTAATGAAGTCAAATTAATTCTACAAGTTGAGGATGAAAATGTGTCAAAATAGTTTGTCCAGAAGAATATTTCTTACCTGTAGATGTACAGTATTGTTTAAAGGGAGAATCATGTGACAATCATGTGCATCAATAGGGCTGCTCTGAGAATCCATACACGTCTGGCTTGTCCTACAATCTGAATGTTTTTAAGACTTTTTTAAATGTAAACACCTTGATTATCTTTAAGAAGATATCCTTTTTATATTGTTTGTGAATAATGGCCCTTAATGAGTTAATCCTCTTATATAAGTGGATGGCCATGTAGCATAATAAGTTCGTTCTTTATAGGTCTTGAAAGATGCACTTTACACTTTTAAAGGCTTAATTGTGCATGTATAACATATATGAGGTGTGTGTAATGGTTGAAATTAAATTCAGGAACCAAAGAAAATGGGTTGATTAAGAGTGGACCCAATTACCTTCTTTATTAAACCAGTAGACTTCAGTGAGAATGTTTACGTCAGAATGTATCTCCAGTCATGGAAGAATCCCATAATCACAGAGTCAATCTGTACCAAATGGGCCATGCCAGTTTGATACATATTTCATGTGAGATGTGGTCAAAGGCAATGTATTTCAGTGATGGCTTCATCAAAGTGTATTAATGGATCTATTGATATCTGCTACAATGGCTAACTCTATGGACTTAAGATCTTACTCCAGGTTAAATTTCCAGGTGGAGCACAGCTATTGTATTGAGCAGAGTAGTTAACCCAGAACTGAGGGAATGACTGCAATGGATATTGGTGTCTGCTAATGGACAGGTAATCATATTTTACATTTGCCTCAGCCAGTAACGGTACTCGCCATGAGTGCATGCTGGGCCCTATAGCCTAGAGGTACCACAGGTTTTAGCCTTGGGTATGCCATTTGCCAAATATTACTGTGAGTACATTGACACAATTAACTTTGCTCTGTTGGGGGATTTCAGTTGGCCCAAGTTCCTTGGATTGTTGCTGCATCCATTCCTCTTCTACCATGTGACTTGACACTAGTGCATTGTCCACATTTCAGCTCCTGAATCTCAAGATCCTGATGTGGCACAATGATGATTCAAAATAAAAAAAACATTTGTTTTTTTTAAATACAACGTATTCATCATAAATTCACAAAACTAGTCCCATATCTATAAGATTTATCCACAAAGCTCAGCAATTTCTCCTCTCAACATAGTTGGTGAGTTCGAAGAGACTATCAAAGCCTTTAAAACCAGAACTTCGTTGACCCCACACAATGTTTGCACAAGTTGCAAACAAGGTCAGCACTTGGAAGCAGATCTTGTTTCAAAATACAATAATCTTGGAAAATTTGTAATTTTTTAGTTTTTCATTTTCTAATCAGAGTTATTGTGATGTATTAACACCAAAACTCTTCATTAATGTTGCAAACATTATCATCGTAATAAGTCATTATGCAGTAACTTGAAAGTGAAAGCATAGTCGGCCAAAACAATTTAAAGAGGAGGTACAAAATTGAGTTACAAATGTTGGCACTGTGTGGTTTGGCTCTCGAATATCCAGACTTCTGTGAAGTCATGTGATTGTGGGGAAAGCAAATATTATGACATCAATGTGGACCAATGACCTGGAATTTGATTACACAAGGGGCAAAGCTTCCACCCAAAAAGTCTCTAAATCCAAATTAATTCCTGGTTAACAGACTTATTATACAAATTATTTTGCAATGGCAATCAAGTGTTTATTTGTTTAAATTACCTTGAGACTACAAAATATTGCTAAATTCTCACTAAATAATTTTAGGAATCTTTAGATTTGGACACTGTCTCGCATCGGTACAAAAAATCCCCCCTAGAATTTATCTATAATTATGCGTATGGAGCAGTTCATACCAAGGATCTCTTTAGAGCTGAAGTTAAATAAACTGTCAGTAAATCATCAGTAATAGAGAGATAGTAGTAGAGAGGGGGTCCATCCATTATGCACACCAGCTGGCTCTACTGGACACTTGCATAACCATCAGGCAAAGCCAGGATAGAGAGAAAGAGAGAGGTGGAGGGATGGTATATTTATACAGGCTTGGAGGGGACGCTACAGTTCATTGCTCGTTCTCAGTGGAGAGCTGACGGGCAGAGACAGCGTCTGTTTTCAGAATGCCGTCCTCAGTCTACCTGCTGCTGTGCCTCTCCTATGCTGTACTTCCCGTCTCTACAAGTGGCAGGTGAGTATTAACCTGCATCTGTGCTCGCTTTCTTACTCTTGCCAGAAAGAAGATGTTCATGTCATTTTATATTCAGAAATTCTACTCTTTAGATCATGACTCAAAGATTGTTCCTGGATTGTTATGTGTATGCTGGATATCGCTCTAACCTCTGCTCTTAATTGCCTGACATTACTTACAAAAATGACACCAGTAAAAACATTTTCTGCAAATAATAAATCAAAGTGGAGTTTGCTTCTCCACAATGTTTAATGAATATTTTCTTTAGTTTGTTTTAGTGAGTGCATAGGCATACACATTAGAGGCATACACATTAGAGGTCTGCATCAAACTAGAAATGAGGACCCAGCCCGCCTATGCCCACGTATTTACGGTCCAACCTCGGCGGTTTACGGTCCCACCTCGGCGACCTGGACCGGGGCGGGGATGGTGATTGCTGTCCCGATCGTATCTCACTCATACATATGCAGAAGCAAGTTCTTGACCCATACCCGATCTGACCGACTTCACACAACTAAAAGGCACTATACCTGACAAAATCAAAGCATAGTTAGCTTTTCAAGCAGGAACTCCTCAAAATTATCATTCTATACCGTTTTATTCTACTGGCCTCTGTTATGGGGATGCTACTCTTGGAACATCCTTTTTTCCCTCGCTTCTCAGGTTCCTGGTCACAGCTCCCAGTGTATTCCATGTGGGGATGAAGGAGCGAGTTTCAGTCCAGTTGCTCCAGTCTCCCCGAGATGTTTCACTCTACCTGGAGGATGAGACAACTGGCCTGGTTGTGTCCAACAAAGTCACAATTTCACCAACTGAGGACCGGGCCATTCAGACAGTAGAGCTGGAGGTATGTGGCAGTTAGTGCATTTATGTGTCTAAATTCTGCTTTTAATAATGATAAAAATGTGAAAATGATGAAAGTGTCTTTGAAAGTCTGTTGGCCGTCTGTCTAAGGGCTGCTGGAGACACAACTGTATTTTAGCTTGTATGCAAAATAAACAGGTTCTCCAGAAATGAAATTATTTTCCTGTGGAATTTTACTTTAATATGATGATTATTGTAGTGTATTTTATATGTGTACTGTACTGCAATTTATCAGTGAAGAATTTATATAACCATTCGCCAAAACCATTTTTGTAGTACTGTAATGCCCTGAAATGGGTTTCATTATGCTACTTTGAATTACATAGTAATTTGTTTGATATTAAAAATGTAATGTGATGCTACTAGGATTATAATGAACCATGAAGTTAATATGAAAATATACATGAAGTAGAATTAAGTGTAAATATTATTTGTCTGTATTATTTTATCTGTTTCTCATTTTCAATCAATGATCACTGATCAGTCTTTATATTTTACATTTATAAAGAACGTTGACTTTTGCAAAAATACAATTATTGGAATAAAAACTATTATTAACAGGTTATGAATAGCAAGAAAAATTTAAAACCATTGTAATATTTAATAATACATTTAATTTAATCATTACTATGGTTTTCCTATGTCAGGTGAACAGAGACCAAATATCAGAGCTGGACATCTTCCGAACAGAGACCCCATATTTGCTGCTGGTGTACGATGACCAGCCAGAAAAGAGAGACATGGTCAGAGTGCTTGTTTCTCAGCACAGAGGACACATCTTCATTCAGACCGACCAGCCTATATACAACCCGACACAGAAAGGTATAGACCCACAAAAATGAAAATGTCTGTGTAATGTTGCTTTAGGTTTGTGCTTTCGTTGTGCTTTCACCATAGTCGTATAAAAAAAACAAATTTAAACATAAAAGAATGAAATGAACATCACTTTTGACCTATTCCTGTTAAATTTGTACAGGGAGAGTAAACATTGACATGTTCAGTAATCTTTAATTCTGTAGAAAGTTAGAACCTTTGACGGCATAGAGAGGAGTGTGTTGCTTGTGTTTTCATGTGAGACAGATATCTCATTATTGTTCACTGTAAAGGAGTAAGGATTACATATTTGTGAATAAGAGGTGTTGGTACTGCTAAACCATGGTGTAGTTAAATGACAGTGTGAATAAGGAAACAGAGACTTACGTAGATATAATAATACTCACACTTTTCAAAAAAAAAGTATCATTCTCAATTAGACATGCTGTGCCTAGCTTTAAAACAGCAAATATAACAGCTCAACAGAAACATTGAGTAGAGTGTACTATGAATGCCAAGGAGGTTTCCATATGATAAATACTACATTGTCTGTTATGGGTTCCCAGATTGGTGGTAGTTCTTGATGCACAGTTCAGTAAAAATGCAATAATTTCATGATACAATATTTATGTGCTGTGTTTATTTATTTTCTGTGTCTGATATCCTCTATCCCTGTGTGTGTGTGTGTGTGTGCGCGTGCGCGTGTGCGTGTGTGTGTGGACAGTTAAGTTCAGGATTTTTACCCTGGATCATTCAATGAGACCCCATACTGAGCCTGTACACATCAGTGTCATTGTGAGTAAACAGATGGCTGTTACAGCTTTATTAATACTTTACAGCTATATTATTATGGCATTATCATTTTAAGTCTTATCATTTTTCACACAGAATTCTGGAGGAAATACAGTGAAGAGAATGCTCCAGAATCCAGATGGCGGAATCGTCTCTGACTACCTCAAAATTCCCGATGTCTCAGAGTATGAAAATTCAGACTCTTCTTTGCACTGGTGTCTCTGGCCACCACGCTCTAAAATCCTCACTGGGTGTTGAAACAAATGAAAGGAGGAGGAGACGTGATACAGTGGTCTGAGTGGTGGCTTGCTGCATGTATTTTTGTGCTCATGTGCAGCCCTCCAGTACTGGCAGCTGATGTTGCATCGTAGAGACAACGTCAGTACGGTTGAGATGGGGAAAACCTGAAAATTGAAAAGTCAAAAAAGGGATCTGCAGTAAAGATTTGCTTGGCTCAGTGTATGTATCCATGCAGTGGAAGTCAGTAAAAACATTCAGGCTATTACAGAGATGAAAAATCCAGGTTCAGAAAGTAGAAGTCCTCCCCAGTATTTTATTACAATCACCTGGATTTTCTAATTGGCACAATTCTTCAGCCAGGAGATTCAACTAATTTGTAAAATCAGCTGGCTGAATTCATGGGTGGAAGAAACACATGGTAGGACATGTTGTTTCTGACCCCTAGACATTCCACCTTTGGGCTATTATGAGAAGGGTTACAAAGAAATACAGACCGTTTGAAGCAAGTTTATATCGGGTACACATACAAAGCTTGCACATCAATGCAACTCTAAAGCCGAATCTCTGATAACCTTCTGAAAGTCCCCTCCAGGAAACCAATCACTTCAAGAACAGTACTTATCATAAGATGATTAATTATTCTTATGTATAGATACACTACATGGCCAGAAGTATATGGACACTTGCTCATTCAACATCTCAATCCAAAGTCATGGGCAATAATATGTAGTTGGTCCCCATTTTACCCATTTTGGTCCCCATTTTACCCATTATGGTCCCCATTTTCCCCATTTTGGTCCCCATTTTCTGGTCTCCACTCTCCTGGGAAGGCTTTCCACTAGATGTTGGAATATTGCTGCATGGATTTGTTTCCATTCAGTCAGAAGAGCATTAGTGAGGTCGGGCACTGATGTGGGGCTATTAGGCCTGGCTCGCAGTCGGCTTTCCAATTGATCCCAATGGTGATTGATGGGGTTGAGGTCAGGGCTCTGTGCAGGCCAGTCAAGTTCTTCTATACCGATCTCAACAAACCATTTCTGTATGGACCTCTATTTGTGCACGGGGGCATTGTCATTCTGAAACAGGAAAGGGCCATCCCCAAACTGTTGCCACAAAGTTGAAACCCAGAATCATGTAGAATGTCACTGTATGCTGTAGTGTTAAGATTTGCCTTTACTGGAATTAAGGAGCCTACCCTGAACCATGAAAAACAGCCCCAGCCTAAGGGGTGTCCACATACTTTTGGCCATATAGTGTATATGAGCTAACAACACAGTGAAACCCAAGCAAAAACATTTATGTTGGAACAAGTTTGAAGAGCTTTGTTCACACAGGTGACATTCTGTACTTACTAACTGTGATTTGCTTTAGACCTGGCGTGTGGAAGATTGTGGCACATTATCAAGGAGACGAAAAGAATGCTGTCACACGAGAATTTCAGGTCAAAAAGTTTGGTGAGGAACACATATTTTTTTATTTCTATCTATTGTATCTAATCACCTCTGCCTATTTATAATTTCCCAAGCACTTTAATTTTCATACCCACTGTGTCATTTCCCAACTAAATTAAGATAATTGTAAGAACTACATTTTGAGATTATGTGAAATAATCACAAAAGTCTTCTAATTTATGAATGCCTCCTAAATTTAAATCTGTTTCCAGTCAACTGCCCTTGTTGTCTAGTATTATAATTTAATAACAAATAAAAATGGCTCAGATGAGGTAGTGTCTGTTTGTAATGACATTACTTTGTAATTAATATTGGCTTGTTTGTTGACAACAATCATATCGTTCCTTGCCCTGGCGGGGTCCCAGTGCTCCCGAGTTTCGAGGTGTCCATCCAACCCATGGAGAGCTATTTTCTGGCGGACTGGGAACAGTTTAACTTCACCATCCTTGCCTCGTAAGATCCACACTCCAATGGAGAGTTTCGCTGAAATATATAGCCCAGTAAATAGCAGTACATAGTGTTAAATGATGATATGGTTTATCTGGCATACATCACAGAACAGTACACATACAGCATATAAAATAAGTTCATAACCAGTAGTTTAATTATAAATGTGCTGCTTAAATACTGTATGCAAAATATGAAAAAGCTTGCCAGCATTTGCAGGTGGTATTATCATATTTCACATCAGGTACTCGTATGGTGAGACTGTGAATGGTGCATTTCATTGCCGATTCGGAGTGAGAGAGGAGGGGACAGACGGCAGTGAAGGGGGGAAAGCACAAACCGTGTTCATCAGGGGACTGGAAAAGGCGGGATCGGTGAGTGGAGGAAGTAGGTGGAGAGTGAGGCGATTAGGGCACTTTGCTTGGCTATTGTTACTGGTGTAATGCTGACATCTCTTGCCTCTTACACAGGTGAAGGATGGGGAGGCGGTGGTCAGTGTCCAGAGGAGCCAAATCCTCAACCTCCTAAATCGCAACAATATTGATCCTGTTGACCTGAAACAGCTGGCACAGAATGGAGCACGATTTTACATCACTGCATCCGTCACTGACATCTACAGTGAGAGGGTTGGGGGGAGAAAGCAAGGGAGAGAGATTGGGCGAGAGACTATTAGGGGACAGTAGATTGAGATTGACAGTGGCTTTAATCAGCTGTAGGCATTTCCATTTATGTCTCATATTTCTACAGTTAAAAAAACAAACAACTGACATTTCTACAGTTAAAAAAGAAGGTTAATCTTTTAAATATTTTAAAAGAAGCTTAATCTTTTAAACTGAGCTTAATGTTGCTAAGAACCGAACAGCACATATTATTTGCTAAGTAATGATGAACTTTATAATACACTATATATAACTTTATATTCCTTCTGTCGTACTCCTTTTTCTCAGGCGGGGAACTCCAGGAAACAGAAGTGGTTCTTCCAATAGTTGCTAACCGCTACTCTGTGGACCTCTCCAGGACTCGCTCTTACTTTATTCCTAAAGTCTCTTTTAAAGTCCAGGTATGAATAATGAAAATAATGAGAGTGTCAAAGTAATTGAAAAACTATGAAATATAGACAACTGAATCTGCATCAGAGGACTAACATATTTTATTTATGATTATGAACATTATTGATGCTGTGATTTTTTTTCTTGAAATTTAGGAATATGGGTCTGTCCCATGTTGTGTTAAAACTGTTTGTCTCTACATGTTAAAGGAGTTGTTCACATTCTGGTGTTTTTGATCATTGGACAAGCTGCGTTGGAATTGCATTCAGTTTCTTGCTTTAGACCGTAAACCCCTGAATGGCCCTATACCAGCAATTGTAAAGCCAGTATGTCATCAGAAACCTCTCAAAAAAATCCTTCAGTGCAAACAAGAATTGTCTGGGCTAATTGAAAACACATTTAAACTGAAATGATATTTTATTTCGAAACACAGAATGTGAACTATCCCTTTAAATTGATGCATTAATCAGGCTTCATGTTTAAATGTCCTTTTCACAGAAAGAAACAATCTATTTTGTCAGTGTATTCAGTACATTTCAGTTAAAGACCCCTCTACCTTGTGTCTGCTTCTTTCAGGCCGTGGTCCGTTTCCCTAATGGGTCCCCAGCCCCCGACGTCAAAGTGGAGATTCAAACTCCAGTTTCTAATTTAAAATCCCAAACTGCTACAACAGATTCAGAGGGAATAGTTAATTTCTTCTTTTCTATTCCAGAGGATACACCTGCTGCAAAAATAACTGTGAGTGAATAAAAATGTTCTGTCAGCCCTTATACAAAGACTGTACAATGCATATTACCACAATCTCTCTCTCTCTCTCTCTCTCTCTCTCTATCTATCTATCTATCTATCAGGCAATAGTAGATGGTCAACAGCATGAGATGACTGCTCTTCCTGCTTCATCACCCAGCAGAAGCTTTCTTTTCATAAGCATGAACTCAAAGGTTGTGACCCCAGGAGTGGGAATCTCAGCTGACATTGACTTCATAACAACTGGAGATCGTCCACTGGATGGGAATATTTACTATATGGTGAGAACAGAGGTGTATGAGTGAAGGAAATGAAATACAGTGCTGGTCAGTAACACACACAGAACAAGGTTTTAGGAAAATAATACCCTAGAACGGAGGCAATAAGGCATTTAGTGCCCATGAGTAAAGTTCATGAGAGTCATTCTGTGCTTATTTTTGATGCTATGATATTATGTTCAATTACATTTTTTGCTAAGCACAATCATTAAGCATTTTTTTTATTAGTGTAATGTTTTAGGGACAAAGGCATGGCGATATTTGCAATTTCCAATTATAGTGGAACACATTACTCTAGTGCCTAAGTATTTTGACAGTGACACAATTTTTGTTGTTTTGGCTCTGTACTCAAGCACATTGGATTTTAAATGAAACCATTATTATGGTGTTAAAGTGCAGACCCTCAGCTTTATTTTGAAGGTGTTTACCATGACATTTGCCTGACATCCATATTAGGTGATCCATGTAGGAATTACAGCACTTTTTATACATAGTCTCCTCATTTTACGGGTGTGAAAGTAACTGGACAAATTAATACAATCTGAAATAAAGTTGTCATATTTAGTACTTGGTTGCAAATCCTTTTCATTCAATGACTGCCTAAAGTCTGCGACCCATAGACATCACCAGATGATGGGTATCCTCCCTGGCGATGCTCTGCCAGGCCTGTACTGCAGTCATCTTCAGTTTCTGATGTTTGTTTCGGGGGCGTTTTCAGGCATTTGGTTGGATCTGAGGAGATGTTCCTGTACACTTCAGAATTAATCTTGCTGCTGCCATCAACAGTCACATCATCAATCAAGACAAGTGAGCCAGTTCCAGTGGCAGCCATACATGCCCAAGCCATAACACTACCTCCACCATGTTTCATGGGGAGGGGGGTAGTGCTTTTTTGGATAATGAATATACTTTTTATTAGCAAATTCTATGTTTTGGCTATGTCTCTGATCAATTTATTATAATTTTTTCAGCCTCATGATGACCTGCTTTGCTGGCATTGCCACTTATTTGGTCCCCATGTTGAGAAACAACAACATACTCCAAATGCAAATTCCACACCTAGAATCAACTCTATACCTTTTGCTCGCTTTCTTATGCATGAACTAATGATGCACAGCCAAGAAACAGCTGCCCATTGCTTTTGCTCTCCTAAAACATATATATGTATAAAAAGGGCTGTAAATTCCTACATGGATCACCCAATATAGATGTAAATATCCTCAAATGAAGCCTCTTATTCATATTTATTTTTTATCTCAAATCCAATGTGCTGGAGTACAGAGCCAAAACAACAAAAAATGTGTCACTGTCCAAATATGTACACACTGCACTGTGTTTGTATACATTTCTAATTATATTATGTTATATCATATGTGTTATATTTGTATTATATATCATATATATGGTATTATAAATGTGTTTATAATTTTAGGAATAAATGTAGAATTATGGCATCCTTCAACTGTATATGGAGCCTTAATCCAAATTTCATTAGAAATTGGAATGGGTTATTACTATTTCATTTTCACTTCGTTTGGAATTACCTTGAATTATATTTTCATAAAGATTTTTTTCACGATGGTCGCTCTCTATGAAAATGACGATTCCAGCCTTTGAAATCAGTAATGTTTATGCTAAATATCCCTAGCTTTTGAGAGGCATGTGCAGCTAGGTGTTTCTTTCTTAGCGATTGTTTAACATTTTTATCTCTCTGTACATGTTGGGAGATATAATGTTTTTGTTTTCCTTAGGTTCTCAGCAGAGGAGAGTTAAGGAAGTCAGACAAGGTTACGGCCCAGGAGGCGACAAGTATTATGCTCTCCATATCTAGTGACTTGACACCTTCATTCCGTCTGATTGGCTATTACTACAACCAGGGTGGTGAGATCATCGCTGATTCAGTATGGGTGGATGTCAAAGATGTATGTGAGGGGAAGGTGAGTAGTGGTTTTAAATATCCTTTCAGAACATGATTCACAATTGGGAATTCAATGTTGGGGGGGGGGGGAAGACAGGGCAAAAAAAAACAAGCCTGGAAACTGATGGAAACCAAATGATTATCCTACGGATCTGCATCATAACCAACCATTTTCCAACCATGTGAGAACATGTGATACAGATCAACTTTGGGTTGAACATTGGGGGGGGGGGGGGGGGGGCGGGGGTTGAGGTGATCACTGTGTGGAGGCCCAGGGAGAAAATATTTAGCAAAAAGGCTATTAAATGGCTTTTTTAAGGCAAATTTTTTTTTGCAAAAACACATATTGATCTAGGCCTATCCGTAAAAGCGTAAAAACAGCATTTAAATCTGCATTACTTTTAAAAGCTGGTAATACATAAATAGAGAACTACCACTCCTCTCAGTGCCAAGTATATTATCTTTCATGTATGTTAATTCCCAGCATGGCCCACTATTTCTCATTGCTGGGAATCCATTGTTGACACCTGCAAGTATGAAACTGTATAAGGTTGTGTTGAATAAAGTAAAAAAAAAAAAAAAAAAAAAAAAGGGTGGGGTGGTGTACACCAGATTTTCTTTAGATATACTGTTATTTTACATACATTAAATGCTCATGGTTTTCCCCATATTTTCATTTTCATGCTGCATCACAGGGTCTTCACACACCCGAAAGTGGGCAAACTGACAATATTACAGGTTTTACAAGCTAACGTTACTAGTCCATAATAGCACTGTGGTGTAGTTGTGTACAGGCTAGCTGGGCAACCAAATACTTACGGTCCCTTGAAAACCTTATAACTTGCCTCAATGCAAAGCAGACCTCAATGGTTACAGTAAAGCTTTAACAGTTGTGAATACATGTGATTGTTTTGTTTATTAAGCAAATTATTATATATAAATGGTTAAAGGCTGCTCATTATTATGCAACTTTACTGTCAAAATTGTAACATCAATATTTACACATTATTCCCAGATTTCTCTGTCTTCAAAGAAAACCTATCGTCCAGGGTCAAAAGCTGAGCTGGAAATAGATCTGCATGGTCAGAAAGCTAAAGTAGCCTTGCTGGCTGTGGATAAAGCCATCTATGCACTGAATGCCCAGAACAAGCTCACCCCAAAACAGGTAACCCTTCCCCCTGTTGGTCCAGTTGTTATTTTGATAACAGGTGCAGGTGCAACGTTAAGTATTCTAGATGCAATGCAATGATAAACAAGTAAGGGGTACGCACCCTAAAATACCAACTTAGAAAAGTTCATTCTTTCATAAGAAGCACAGTTGTAATTCACCCACCTTTCTTGGTGAATATGATTAAAATTCATTATTTCTGTTGACAGTGACTTTTAATTTGTGTCATTTCTAATTAACAGTGTTTTTTTTAAATAATAACTAACTGTAGAGGGTGCAATTTGACCAGGGATCATGCAACTGTTTTTGTCTATTTATCAATCTTCCCCGTCTGCCTGCTCGACAAATATTGAAACAGCATAGAACCACCCATATTTGGTATCTCGATGTTCCTCTAAATAAACATCACCATAAAAACTTCTTCCACAGGCGGTCAGTCAACAGACAAGCTGCTTGGTTTGAAATTTGAGTTTTCAAACAAATGCGTTGTATTGCTTTCATTGACAGAATGGAATGAATAATACTGCATGCCTCAAACATAAAAAGGCTCAAAGCATATAATATATATCTATATAATTAATCCCTTTTGGCTAAGTTTGTTTATTGTTTTGCCCAACTAGCCAGTTTGCTTGATAGACCCAGTTAGCTAATTTCATATTATGATGTGTACTTTGCATTCAAACATGCCAACTAAAGCAAAGAGAACAAGTGCTTTGAATATGCTTAGTTGTCAAACAAGTGTGCTTTTTTTTCAAATACTTCATCAAGATTTTCTCCCCCACAACTGAGTCACTTACAAGATTTTCTTAGAAGTACAGTGCCCTCCACAATTATTGGCACCCCTGGTAAAGATGAGTAAAAAGGGTTATAAAAAATTAACCTTTTGGTGAATTAGCTTAATCTCACACTGAAAAGATTAGATAAATCCAACCTTTAATTGAAGTCAATTTATTCTATTCTATTTACCCTAGAAATTTGTATGAACAAAATGTAACTGAAGCATTTTTTCCATTTATATTTTACTTTTTAAAGTTGAACAGAGTGTTTAGGAACTTTCAAACAGTAATTCACGACTTCCTGTTTCACTGGGGTATAAATATAAGGTGACACAGAGGCCATATTCCCTTATTCATACATCAACATGGGAAAGACAAGAGAACACACAAATCAAATGAGTGTGGCCACAAAAGTGTGTTGAGCTTCATAAGTCAGGGAATGGCTATAAAAAAAAGATACTCACCTGAAAATGCTCATATCTACCGTTAGGGTAATACTTAAAAAGTTCAAAGCAACTGGAACTATTACAAACTTGCCTGGAAGATGACCCAAGTTTATTTTGCGGAGAGTGCAAAAGAGAGGACCTAGGATGATCTGGAGAGATTCTGTAAAGAGGAATGGTCTCAGATTCCTTGCTCAGTATTCTCCAACCTTATTAGATGTTGTGGCACACATGGTTTTGTTAAAAATAATTATTTCTTGATGACGGATTTTTTTTTCTCAGAATGAATTAACTTCAATTAAAGGTTGGATTTTTCTCATTTTTTCAGTGTAAGATTAAGCTAATTCACCAAACGGTTCATTTTTTATAACCCTTTTTACTCATTTTTACCAGGGGTGCCAATAATTGTGGGAGGGCACTGTATGTGCATGATGTATCTTTATTATATCATGATTATATAATGCTTTGTAGTTTTTCAGATTTTTATAGCAGTCACAGTGCTTATATTATGGGTTATGTTGTGTCTAGGTCTTCTCCTCCATGCAGTCCTATGACCTGGGCTGTTCCTACACTGGCGGTCGTGACACAGCGGCCGTTTTCAACGATGCCGGCCTTTCCTTCATCTCCCATTCTTCAACTTCCAGGTCGCAAATGCGGAAAGGTATAGAGTATTCAATTGACTACGTCACACTGGTTTCAGAAGTAAATTCCCCATTCATTTAGACTGTAGACATTAACTAAAACTTACTTTTAAACCATTTCTAGTGAGTCTTACCAAATTACCATGAATGTCCTGGATTGTTTAATATAACGCCCATTCACAAAATATGTTGTTTTTCTGGACCAGCTTCGAGTATATTTAACGTTTTAGTATTTTTTTGTGAATATACCAGCGCTGGCACTGTTTAAAAACTTGACGTCCCATAATTCCTTCGGACGAGCAGCGTTATCTCCAAATGTTGTCATATAACGTTAGCCAGCAGTAGCACACAGCTCCGTTTTTAAACACTTTTTCTAATGTTAGCTAGCTAGCTTGAAGCACTAGAAGCTAGAATCGCTTCATGCAGTTAACCGTAGCGCAGTTTCTGACCTTGTCGGGCGGGCTTCTCAACTTAGCAAGCTAACGATAGCTCGTCTTCAGCGGCAGTATTGCCATTCTGCAAAAAATGTACAGACAGACGAGATGATGATATTTAATTGTTCGAGAACCACCCGTGCGTTGCAGTACTGGATATGTAGTCCGTTAAAGTCCGGTACAAGTCGAACTACAATCATTAATCCATTACTTTAAAAAATAAAAATTGGAACGTGATATTTGGTCTATATTCTTATACCACACAGGCTAATCCAGGAACGTTTCGGCTCATTCTATGAATCACATTTCAAGAAATAGTCGATAGTCTCCAAAGCCTGTTCTATCTGTCATAGGGAATTTACTTCCGAAACCAGACTCCGCCCACGTCTGACGTACTCACTTGAGTTACGAACTTTGGTGAACTGGCTGGTGTGAGATATATTGTGGTGGGGGGGAGGGGTGTGTAAGGTGCGATTGTGATCGTTGATTGGGGGAGTGGGCTGCAAAAGACAGGTAGCCAATCAACAGTCTCTCTCATAATGTCCTTCCAGCGGACACATAATTTCTTTAATTAGGGAGAAGCTTTGTTTTTAGTTGCTGTCTTTTCATTTGGCATGAGGGTTAATTTGGGTGGCATGAGAGAATGCCAAAAGAGTGACAGTTGGCAACCCTGGGTATATGCATAACACACAGAGCTGTAATAAACCACTAAACGTCAGATAAACTACAATAATCAAACACTCCCAAGCTATTCAAATATTTCCTCTCAGTGTTTTACTTCAGTTTTTTTCATTGTTCCTGTGCCTCCATATGCTGTTTTGTGAGGGTGTATCTTATTCTCCAGGCTTTGCATGTGAGAGAGGCTTCAGGCGGCAGAAAAGGTCTCTCAACCTACAGAAGCTCATGAGGTCCAAAGGTACCTTCATCCTGATTCTCTTTTAATATCTCCTCTCATTGTGGTCTATGATACATACATGTCAATGCTTTTCAATGTGCTTCCAGTAGGCTATTTAAGCAATGCTCCACAACCGCAATGTGATGCATGTAATGACCATTTCCTCCCAAATTAATTTTCTTCAAAAAATGTGTCCTTGGCATTTTTTGCTATTTAATATTAAGAATACAGTTTCAAGTTATGAGGTTAGCACCAATCACTTTGGGATATACAGTATAAAGACAAATTATTACAGAAGCCAGGCTGTTTATTTTTTCATTGAAGTACAGTGGTGATGATCACATATGAAATAAAATGTCCCAAGATTTCATATAGCATGACACATTCACAAACAGTTCAGATTTTTTTTAATTGATTTTTTTAAATTATTGAATCCATCTTTGATACTCCCATTTGGGCTTTGCGGACAGTGTCTAGTTACACAGATGAAAAGCTACAGAAGTGTTGCCAGGATGGCTTCACCCTGATTCCCATGACGCTCAGCTGTGAAGAGCGAGCTCGGAGAGTATCGCGTGCAGGCAAGGAGGAGGCTTGTCTTTCGGCCTTCCTGGACTGCTGCCGTGAAGGAGTGAAGCAGAGGGACATAAAGATGCGACAGGAAGCTCTCAAGGGGCGGGGCAGGAGTGAGTTTGTGGCTGTGTGTGTGTGTATAATGAAGCAAAACTTACAAAATATTTGTTCTTTCAGTTAACCATATCTGACTCTAAAGACACAACTGAGGAATTTCCGTGACAACGTGTCATGTACAGTATATGACAAAATGGGTCTTATTCATATTGCAAACATCATTTGTCATCCCAAGGCTTCCCAATATCCCTCAAGTATTTTCTATGTTAAAATATACAGTTGTAACCAAAAGTCTGGGGACACAAAAAAACAGCTTGTTTTCATTATTTATCAAGGGCTAATACAATTATGATACTCCGTTTATACTTCTTATTCAAGAATATATATTTTTTTATAATACAAGTCAAAGAAAAGTGTGTAGGTATTTATTGAAGGTCAAAAATTGTTCGTACTTGTCTTGGTTGGGTTTGCCTTTCTCCTTCACTCTAGTTGACATGGATTCTACCAACGTATGCAACGCCTGCCCGATCTAGCTGTTCTATTGCTCTATTGGATATCTTCAATCTTGCTACAATTTCACACAGGGATAGTTTTTCTTCACTCAGGATAACTATCTGGGCCTGTACTGTTTCACTAAGTTCTCTTGCCATTGCTACGAACACCGAGAAAATAAAAAGTAAGTGAGTAAGAGTAAGTGCAGTGTAATGTAAGAGCTCTAGTAGGAGCAACATTAATGGGTAGAATGGCAGATTCATTCAATTAATAGATGGTTTCAGTTGTTAATAGCCCAGATATTTGCATATTAAGATTTTGGTTTGTAACTTTTCTCAATTATGTATTCTTGAAGAAGAAGTGTAATTGGAGCATCATAATTGCATTATTCCTTGATAAATAATGAAAACAACCAGGACGTGGTAGTGTCCTCAGACTTTTGGACCCCATTGTGAGTAATTATATAGAGTCAATAGTAGTGAGGGGAGGTAATTTGGTTGTTATTTATTTAAAAATTTTGCAAATAATTATTTTTATGTAGTGAATATGAAAGCAAAGATTTCAACTGATCTCGACTATGCAATTTGCTTTCCCTTTACCTTTGTCTCTCAGCTGCTGATATAGGAGAAATGGAGGACTTCTTTGACACCAATGTTGGAAACATTCGTCGCTTCTTTGAAACTAGCTTTGAATTTAGAGAGTTTGATGTGAATGGGGAAAAAAAGTGAGTTAGCCGACACTGGATCAGACACAGTTTCAGGCTCTGTTCAATGGGGCCTGATGGCTGCAGCTATTTACTTATACCTCTCTCTTTCAGGCATTCATTAATTCTGCCTGACTCCATCACAACCTGGGAGATTCAGGCTGTCAGTCTGTCTGCATCTCATGGTAATAATCGGTATCTCTTTCTTTTTCTCTCTCTCTCTCACTCACACACACACACACAGACACACACACACTCTGTTCTATTCTCTGATATTTTTACAAGCTTGATTCTTACATTTGAGTTCTGTATTTTTTTTAATGATAAAGTAACATAATAAGGACATTTGATACATCGTGAATTGATTTTGTGTTTCCATGCAGGATTCTGTGTGTCGGAACCCCATGAGCTGCTTGTATTTAAGGAGCTGTTCATTGCTCTGCGACTACCCTACTCTGTAAAACGATATGAGCAGCTGTTCATCACTGCTGTCATCTACAACTATGGACATGACAAAAGAGAGGTAACTTCACTTTACAAGCTCTATCCTGCCATACTGTGGTAGCCTCCTGTTTGTGCACTTGAATATATGCATTGTGAAAATGGTTAATTGTACAGTAAATATCAGAGACCTAACTACATATTTCACTACTTAAGTACAATATGATAGTGTTATGTTCCGTATAATTCAGAGAATGAAAGCCCTTTTCTCTCTTTTTCACCATCAGCTGTCCATCCATATGAAGTCAGAGGAGGGGCTGTGCTCACCTGGCTCTGCCTCCAGCCTCTCCTACGTTAATGTCACAGTTTCAGCTGGCTCGGCCAAAACAGTGACCTTCTCTGCGGTACCCATGGTCACGGGAAAGATCCCTGTCACCTTGTTACTTTATGACAAAAAGGAGGAAATGGGTCGGGATACCATTCAGAAGACTCTGTTGGTTGTGGTGAGTAGAGGAGGACTGATGAGGTCCAGCATGCCTTGTTTGGTATCTTGTTCTCTACTGGTGAACAAGTTTCTGTTCTTCTTCTGGATGTAGCCATGCTATGCGTTCAGCAAGTGGGCTGCGTGCTCATCTGTTTCTTTGCCTAAATATCTCACGGTCTTTTGTCGGTTGGTCTTTACCCACGAGCATTGGGGAGAATATGGGGTGTGTGGTGGTGAGGGGCTAAGTAAATGGCACATTGTGTTGAGTAGTGAGCTGAATTAATCCCTCAGGACATTTTGACCAGTGTTGCTCTGTATCATTTTTATTTGCTAGTATATTAAAGTGTTTCTGCAAGAGGAAACACACACAATGCATGCAGTGTGGTTCCATCTGTCATATGTTAGCTAGCTTTGTGAACATGTGTTCTGTGTATACTGTAGTACATCTCTGCTCAGACATTCCTGTTTTAATCGTTAAGCCTCTGAGGATGCTATTCTGGTACACATGCCTTCTTTCTTTATGTGGTTTTTGTGTTTTTAATCTTTCAGACAGAGGGGATAGAGAAGAGAGAAGAGATGAGCTATTTTCTTGACATTGATGGTGAGAGGATGGGGTGGGGATGGATGGATGGGGAGCAATAAAGAGAGAGAACAATTACTACAATACCATCAATTAATTTTCAGTACTGCTTATATTAGTCAAAGACTTATGTTTCATTTGTGTATTTGTATTATAATAAATCCAAAGTGGTTCAGAGTTTTGAACCCAGTGGATATTTTCAGCTCTACATTGGGAGTCCCTGCGTTTTAGTTAAAACTGCTGTATAGCTGGTTTTCAGCTATAAAATTAGACGTAAGCTGTTGAACAACACCACTTCTTACCTCTCTGCCCTAATTCTTTACAGGGAGAAGTGGGAAGAGCTTTGAAATTGATGGATATTTGCCAAATAGCACAGTTCCAGACACTGGAACCAACCTGTTTGTCAGGATTGAAGGTCCTCCGTCTTGTCTTTATGATGTACCAAAACTCATTATATACACCATTGTGTATATTACTGTATGCTCTCACTGTTGTGGCTCTAAGATATAGTAGTGTGTCATTCCCCATATCAGTTTGTATTCCACTCTCCCAGGTGAGGTGTTTGGCAAGGCCACAGTTTTGCCCCTGCTCTCTACCTCGGGGGTGGAGGGGCTGCTGCGAGCCCCCTTTGGGTGCGCTGAGCAGACCATGATCATGATGTCCCCAACGGCACTGGCCCTTCGATACCTGGACCTCAGCCTGGCATGGAAAGAACTTCCCCCAAAGACCAGAGACACAGCGCTTGCTCACATAGAGAATGGTAAAACCTACAGCAAAATCCCCACTTTACGGTTTATCATGGACTTTGACTTGCTGTAAGGATGTATACATTTTAATTATAAATCATATATGTAGAAATACATCTACTGCCTGATGCTCTGTCAGGTGGTAATGTGTTTGTATGACGGCAAATTTATGAGACTGGCTAGCACATGAGCCATGGATGGTGTGGGTAAATGTTACATATTTATTAAGCTTCCCCCATAGGTGGTGGCTTATACCAGTTGTTGGGTTTCTTTCTAGATTGATTTCCCGCAGTAATTATATGCGTCATCAGACTCCATGTCCATCCACTAGTCCAAAACCACTTTCAAAAAAATTATTATTATTTTATTTAATTTTTTCTTCTTTTTTTTTCTTCTGGCCGGTTAATTAAAAATTTTGTTGAGGTGGAATCTCAGAAACCGCAAGGCCCTGGAACTAGTCCTTGTACATCAAAGATGTATATTTACTAAAGTTGTGCAACATCTATTTGTTTTGTGACCTTGACCTACTTTTCATCCGGTAGGGTGGCCATCTTGGAAAACACGTTTTTGCTGATAACTCGAGAACTATATGTCCGATCAGGACAAGCAAAGTATCAACTTGCAGCTTGACTTGGGGCACATATTTTTCAAATGACAACTATATAGGTCAGAGGTCAAGTATTATGGCCAATTGAAAAAGAGGTGCGACAAAAAATGGCACTTTTCTGGCCTACAATTGTCTATAATGTATGTCATTGTTCATCAGAGATGTATAATTACTGAAGTTGTGCAACATCTATTTGTTTTGTGACCTTGACCTACTTTTCGTCTGGTAGGGCGGCCATCTTGGAAAACACGTTTTTGCTGATAACTCGAGAACTATATATCCGATCGGGACAACGTATCAACTTGATGCTTGACACTGGGCACATATTTCTCAAATGACAACTATATAGGTCAGAGGTCAAGGTCATATGTATACATTCAAAAAGAGGTGAAACAAAAATTGACACTTTTTTTTGGCTAAAAATAAAATTGTCGATATATACTCATGGTTTGCACTAAATCTATGCCGTAGCGTAGTAGGTGAAATGCATGTAGCCCAGTTATTCAATCTGGACATGAACATACTTTCAACATGGATTTCAACTTAACAGCCTAGCAGAATTTACCCATCTCAGTGTCCGAACATACACTGCCTGGCCAAAAAAAAAGTTGCCGTTGCACCCGTCATGCATAGTGCTCACTATACAAGCCTCTGGAGGCAGTGTTATGATCTGGGGTTGCTTCAATTGATCAGGTCTAGGCTCAGCAACGTTATGCAGCAATAAAATGAAGTCAGCTGAGTACCTGAATGTACTGAATGACCAGGTTATCCCATCAATGGGTATATTCCAGGACGACAATGCCAAGATTCATCAGGCTCAAATTGTGAAAGAGTGGTTCAGGGATCATGAGGAATCATTTTCACACATGAATTAGCCACCAGAGTCCTGACCGTAACCAACTGCAAAACTCTGGATGGAAATAAATGTTGTGACGTTGCATAAGGTTGTCGAAACAATGCCACGACGAATGCACACCGTAATCAAAGCTGAAGGCGGTCCAACGAAATATTAGAGTGTGCGACTTTTTTTTTGGCCAGGCAGTATATCTACATATTTACAAGGCATATTTCTCCTGTGGTGAGTCATGGTCTGCAATATAAAAGGGACTTATATTGAAATTGCAATTGCAGTGCATTGGGAAGAAAAACAAACCAAGGCAGTGGAAGGTCAGGCGGGGAGAGGCGTTTTTCCTGATCACTCAGTGATCGGAATTTCTACTTTATTTTAAATTTTTTTACTTATTTATTTATTTACCCTGTATGTTAAATTGACATTGACATTTCCTTTATAAGGGCGACCTGACATAAAGTGCAAAGTTACAAAGACAAAAGACAAAGTCAACAATAAAAATGACAGTAACATAGTCATTTTGCCTTTTCCGTGGTGATGAGTGCTGTGTCATACTGCCCCTGTTTTGTTCACAATTCAAATCAGTTGTACAGATATTCAATCTTTTTTTTTTTTTCATTTGCAAAAGTTTTAATTAGCATTATTCCTTTGTCAGCTTATTCCAGAATTCTGACATTCAAGAAGGAAGATGCTTCCTATGGAGCATGGCTGAACCATCCTGCTAGCAACTGGTTAGCATTTTTTCTCTCTCTTTTAATGTGTGTGTACGCTGTACAAGTTCACATCAAGGTTCTGCCAGCCACATGTAAAATTGACAATTGAATATCAAGCATCAGACAACTGTTGTGTTAGAGGTGAAAAACAATCCCTGACTGAATGCCTGACTCCCCATAACTCAGATAATTTCAATCATCCTGTTTATATAACTTTAAGTAAACATTACATTTACTGCTCTCCCTCCCTCCCAGGCTGACAGCCCTCGTGGTGAAGGTGATGTCTTTGGTGTTGGATCGACAGCTGGCTGGAAGGGGAGGACCGAGGGCGCCAGGGCATGGGGTTTGTGTCAGAGCAGGAGATCTATGAGTCAGTGAAATACCTGATCTCCCAGCAGAACAATGGAAGTTACACAGACCCCCATCCAGTCATTCACAGAGAAATGCAGGTATGCTAATCAATGTTATCTCTTAAGTAAATACCAACGACTGGATATAAATGTGCTGTTAATATCTGCCATATCAATCATCGCTGTGACTGAGAGTGAATAAAGCGCTTTTAGAGTTCCTTTACTAAGATGTGTTTTATTTGTGTTTTGTGAAGTATACATACAGTCATAGGGAATAGGCCTACTGATTCTATCGTGTTGTTTGTATATTGCATTGCAGGGAGGTGTTGGGGGTGTGGAGGGCGATGTGTCCCTCACTGCCTTCATAACTATCGCTATGCATCGCTCCCTCCCTTTTATTGAGTGAGGAGTACAAGAAAAATGTGGTAAGCTGATTGTAAAACAGGAGGTCCCATTGTTATTACTATGTGACCACAGTGGGTCCCATATGTAATGGTGCTCACCACAAACCTGTATCCTGGAAACACTATTAGCTGGTTGGCCTCAGTCTGCCACTGGAAAAGTTCAGTACAGTGTAATATAAAAAGACAGGATTTGCACATCAGGACAGTAACTGTTGCCTCTTTTTTTTTTTTTGTTCTTCATTTGATGTCAATATAGTCTCATTTTCAAATACCAATGGAACAATTACAGTTGAAGTCGAAAATTTAACATACACCTTAGCCAAATCCATTTAAACTCAGTTTTTCGCAATTCCTGACATTTAATCCTAGAAAACATTCTCTGTCTTCGGTCAGTTAGGATCACAACTTTATTTTAAGAATGTGAAATGTCAGAATAATAGTAGAGAGAATTATTTATTTCAGCTTTTATTTCTTTCATCACATTCCAGGGGGGCAGAAGTTTACATACACTCTGTTAGTATTTGGTAGCATTGCCTTTAAATTGTTTAACTTGGGTCAAACGTTCCACAAGCTTCTCACAATAAGTTGCTGGAATTTTGGCCCATTCCTCCTGACAGAACTGGTGTAACTGAGTCAGGTTTGTAGGCCTCCTTGCTCGCACACTCTTTTTCAGTTCTGCCCACAAATTTTCGATTGGATTGAGGGTCAAGGCTTTGTGATGGCCACTCCAATACCTTGACTTTGTTGTCCTTCAGCCATTTTGCCACAACTTTGGAAGTATGCTTTGGGTCATTGTCCATTTGGAAGAGCCATTTGCGACCAAGCTTTAACCTCCTGGCTGATGTCTTGAGATGTTGCTTCAATATATCCACATAATTTTCCTTCCTCATGATGCCATCTATTTTATGAAGTGCACCAGTCCCTCCTGCAGAAAATCACCCCCACAACATGATGCTGCCACCCCCGTGCTTCACGGTTGGGATGGTGTTCTTCGGCTTGCAAGCCACACCCTTTTCCTCCAAACATAACAATGGTCATTATGGCCAAACAGTTACATTTTTGTTTCATCAGACCAGAGCACATTTCTCCAAAAAGTAAGATCTTTGTCCCATTGTGCAGTTGCAAACTGTAGTCTGGCTTTTTTATGGTGGTTTTGGAGTAGTGGCTGTAGTTGCTGAGCAGCCTTTCAGGTTATGTCGATATAGGACTCGTTTTACTGTGGATATAGATACTTTTGTACCTTTACTGTGGATATAGATACTTTTGTACCTGTTCCCTCCAGCATCTTCACAAGGTCCTTTGCTGTTGTTCTGGGATTGATTTGCACTTTTCGCACCAAAGCACGTTAATCTCTAGGAGACAGAACACATCTCCTTCCTGAGCGGTATAATGGCTCCGTGGTCCCATGGTGTTTATACTTGCATACTATTGTTTGTACAGATGAACATGGTACCTTCAGGTGTTTGGAAATTGCTCCCATGGATGACCCAGACTTGTGGAGGTCCACAATTCTCTTTCTGAGGTCTTGGCTGATTTATTTTGATTTTCCCATGATGTCAAGCAAAGAGGCACTGAGTTTGAAGGTAGGCCTTAAAATACATCCACAGGTACACGTCCAATTGACTCAAATATTGTCAATTAGCCTATCAGAAGTTTCTAAAGCCATGGCATTGTTTTCTGGAATTTTCCAAGCTGTTTAAAGGCACAGTCAACTTAGTGTATGTAAACTTCTGAACCACTGGAATTGTGATATAGTGAATTAAAAGTTAAATAATCTGTCTGTAAACAATTGTTGGAAAAATGACTTGTGTCATGTACAAAGTAGATGTCCTAACTGACTTGCCAACACTATAGTTTGCTAACATGAAATCTGTGGAGTGCTTAAAAATTTGTTTTAATGACTTCAACCTAAGTGTATGTAACCTTCCGACTTCAACTGTATTTACCATTTAAAAATTAATGATTGTTAGTGTTGAGACAAAAGATGTGTATTAAACTAGAACATTTAAAAATAATTTGTAGCTCTAAATATTAAATATAAATATAAATATATCAGTTAACTTTATGAATGATGACTGTAAATATATTCTGACAGAATTTCAAGGCCGATTTTGCCACTGCATCTTAATTATACCATGCAAATTATAAATATGCTGTAATTACCTTAATTAAATATGCAGTAAGTAGCTAGAAAAAACTGCTGTTTAGTCATATACAGGATGGTTTTCTGTGTTGAATTTAATCTGTGGATTTGGTCAGAGACAAAATGGTACTCTTTGTATTGTGTTGCATAGGAGTCTAGTATCTCTGCTTCTGTAGCCTATCTCATCGCTCGTTTTGAATCGCTGGAGAGACCTTATGCTGTGGCCATCACCGCATACTGCCTGTCCCTCTGCCAAGAGGATCGCAGCCTTGCCCTCTCAGCCTGGGGCAAGCTCAAAGGCCTGGCTACTGAAGGTGTTCTTCTGCATTTATTGATTTTCAGTGTTCATTTCATCTGTGGGTTTTGAAAACTGCATGTTTTTCTTTTTGGCGCAAAATGACTGTGATAGATATAGAAATAACAACTTAAAATGTAGTTATTTGGCAGATGATTTAAGCCAAACTGACTTACAAGAGTGCATTTCACACAGTAATTCTGGCTTCATGCTACTTACCCGTGTTCTCTCTCAACTCACAACTCTCCCTTCTATTTCTCCAATTATTCAGAGGGAGATTGTCGGATGTGGGCCTCCAGATCTGACCTGCGATTGGCCAATGAGGTGCAAGGTTACAAGGTTCCACCCCCTCAGGCTATTACAGTGGAGACCACAGCCTATGCCCTTCTGACAGCAGTGGCCAATAAGGACATGGAGTGGGCAGATTCAGCAGTCTGTTGGCTCTCAAAGCAGGAGAACTATGGAGGGGGATTCAAATCCACCCAGGTATGGGACAGATATACAGTAAATAGAGAACTAACTCAAATGCACAGGACACTTAGTTACAGCACAAAGCTACCACTGTCCATCAAGTTGTATTTCACTTGTTACTTGTAAGTTCTCTGCTAAGAAGAAGGCAATATCTTTATTCCACAGTGAAAAATATTTTCCTTAAATCAAAAATCTGGACATAATGTTTTTTTAAATTTTAGTAAAATAGTACCAAAATAAAAGTATGGGAGTCTGAAATAGAATCCTAGTAAGTGCAGTCATTTAAAAATAAAAACAAGATGAGCCTGCAGTATGTTTATTCCACAGTGACTGTAGAGCTACACTAATGATCTGCAAAGCGAAAGGAGTATCAACAGCTGGTAGCACAAGTTTCAGAGGACTGTGACTGTGGTCTGTCTGCAAGACACAGTAAAGATGTTGAGGACATGGAATGTATCTTCTATATCCTTTCTACATATTTACATTTTTAGGGGACTTCAAGTGAAACGTAAGTCATAGGTGGAAAATAATCCTTCTCCATCTCTTTATTTCTCTTTCCCTCTACCTTTTCCTTCCAAGGACACAATAGTGGCGCTGGAGGCCCTCTCTGACTATGCATTAAGCAGATCATCCTCGCTCTCCACAAAGCTGGACCTGCATTTCACTGCAATAGGAAGGAACCAGAAGGCAAAGTTGACCATGGACAAACCTGGGGAGAGAGTGGAAACTGAACTGAAGGTAAACAGGAACAATGGCACGCACGTTCACCTTTTTTAAACTCATTTAATTATATTTACATCAACTTATCACTGGCAAATCAATAATTCAATCTGAACATGACTCTTAGCATGTTTTGCCCACTCGTTGTCTCTTCTTCCCCCTTAGAGGCTGCTAGGAAGCAAGATTCATGTACATGCATCAGGACAGGGAAGAGCCAAGATGAAGGTACTCCCCTTGTTGATAACGTTGATATCCAGTGGTGTCTACTTCATTAACTATGTGGTGGTGAGTGTGATATCTTTGTCAGTTGAGGATATGTGTATGGTCTGTTTGACAGGTGGTGATGGCATATCATGCTCTTCAGCCCGAGGACACCTGTCAGCATCTGTCAATCAGCATCACGGTGCAGGGCAAGGTTAAGTACACTGGTGAGAGCGAGACAAAGCTAACAGTGAAGACAACATACTTATATATACTTCATTAAAATATGCATCTCAGCATCAAATATGCATAAACTGTCAGGACAAAACTGAATTAGTTGTACGTCTACTAATTAGTGCTAAGCACTGAAAATATGTGTGTGAATATGAATTGAAGTGAAGTGAATTGAAATATGTGGTCTGTCTGCATGACAGGGTAACTAAGGAGTACTTAAATACATAATCCCTCAATGGATACCTTGTTGCATTGGGGTGATTGCCAAAAGTCTTCAACATGTCACCAAACTTGGAACTTCCCTTCAAACTTCCTAAGTACCATTCAGTTTCAAATTCAAGAAGTTAACAGTGAACATGTGTCTCATTGAATCTTGTGAAACCAACAGAGCTCTGATTGTACATCTATCCCATGGGCCATGCGAATTTGATCTCATTTATTCTCTGATTAGATTTTTCAGCCTGTCAATCAAGAGGATTCCATACCAAACGTGTTACATTTGGCTGTGCATTTTTGTAGCCCGCATAAATAATGCACGATAGCCTACTTCATAAGCCATACCATTCATACGCTTTCCAAAATATTCCATTTTGAACATGAATATGTCATGCTGCTATGAGAGCCAAATAGATATTGAAGTTAAAGAAGCAGAATTATTGCCATGTGTTATATGTGCCTGTTAGAATTATTATCACTGTATTTTCTCAGCTCGAGTGTTGGATAACTATGACTATGTGGACTACGATGAAGAAGGGGGGAGAAAGGAGGAGGTGGAGGAGAGGGACGTCCATCATTCAAAGATAGAGTGGTTTGACGCTCGCAGTCGACGCAGGAGGGACACTGAAGAGAGCCTGAAGACAGCTGTGGAGTATGTGGTCTGCGTCAGGTCAGTTAAAGATGGATTCCACCACTGAACGCTGAATCATTGAGTGAATGATGAAGGTGAATGGTGGCCACTGTGATTTGCAATTGTCTACAATTCACCATTTTCTACTATGGTGGGTTTATAACCAGAGGGTTTTAGGTTGAATTCTGAGAAATGTTGACGAAGTAAATATCCAGCTTTGTTATAAGGACAAGCTTTGTTATAGTGCTGGATTAAGTCCTACAGGACTTAATCCAGCACTACGCTCCTGCTCGACCACTTCGCTCTGCTGCTGCAGGGCGACTTGCACTTCCCCCCCTCCGTGTTAAAGGCTCCCGCTCATCCCGACTGCGGAGCTTTTCCACCCTAGCTCCCCAGTGGTGGAATGAACTCCCCACTCTGCTGCGCTCAGCTGAAACACTGTCTGTTTTTCGGCGTGGTCTGAAAACGCACTTTTTCAGACTCCACCTCGACTAAAATTATACCTATAGGGCCATTATATAGTATTCGCTTCCTGTTTTCTATTTAACTTGTGTTTTTTGGTTATTCTATAGTTCAGAATGCATAGCTGACTGTGTGTACTTCTCATGTTTATTACTAGGGATAGCTCCTACGCTGTGAGAGAGCTGTGCTTTATCGGATTTGCTTTGTAGTCGGGTCAATGACCTTCAATATGCACTTGGATATTTGGATAAAAGCGTCTGCCAAGTGATTGTAATGTAATGTAATGTAATGACAATGACAATGTGAAAACGTCAGCCTTCTACTAGCCAAGTGACACTAGATAAGGGTGTCTGTCAAGATAATAGTGTAAGAGATATAACTATGTGTTTCTGTTATTTCCATACTGTGTTTGTTAGTTAATTGCCAGTTGATCCTCTGTAAATGTGTTGTTACCTGCTTTACCTGTTGGTCATTGTGTATGAGTCTGTCGGTCTGTTTTTGGTTTTATACACCTTATATCTGATTTACTGTTTCACGTATTTGCTGGAGATTAAGTCACTCTGTGATCCATCTTTCAGCCATGACCTGAGTAGGAACCTCTCTGGAATGGCTATTGCTGACATTACGCTGCTTAGTGGCTTTGTGGCACTGACTGAAGATCTGGACAAGGCAAGTCGTCATCATCATCATCATCATCATCATCACCAGCAGCAGCAGCTTTAGTCGATCTTCATCTTCTCATCTTTCTCTCCTTATTTACTCTTTGCTTCATTTCTTCATTGTTTTGCAGTCATTTGATCTTTTTCTTCTTTTCATATTGTATGCATTTAGTTTCAAAAAGAACTGTTAAATGCAATTCAGGGTGAATCGGAGTTTGTGTACTAAACCTTATAGAGTGCATTCTTTTTTTTTTTTAGCTGAAGGAGCTGTCAGACCGCTATATATCTCACTATGAGACCACGCAGGGAAGAGTTCTATTGTATTTTGATGAGGTGAGGCATATACACTTAAACACACACACACACACACATGCGCACACACACAAACACACACTGTACACACTCTCTCACTCACCAGTGGAATCTCATTCTAACTCCAGATTCCAGAGGGAAGGGAGTGTATTACATTTGGAGCTGAGCAGAAAGTTCAAATAGGCCTACTGCAGCCTGCTCCTGCTTCTTTCTACGATTACTATGAACCAGGTAGGTGAATGCTACTCATTTACTTCAGCCCTGGTAGACAGTCCAGAATACAGTATATTTATATCCATAATAATCATTTATATTATGAGTGAGATTTACTACACTGCCTGGCCAAAAGAAAAGTCGCCGTTGCACCCATCATGCATAGTGCTCACTATACAAGCCTCTGCAGACAGTGTTATGATCTGTGGTTGCTTCAATTGGTCAGGTCTAGGCTCAGCAACATTATGCAGCAATAAAATTAAGTCAGCTGAGTAACTGAATGTTCTGAATGACCAGGTTATCCCATCAATGGGCTACAATGCCAAGATTCATTGGGGTCAAATTGTGAAAGAGTGGTTCAGGGAGCATGAGGAATAATTTTCACACATGAATTGGCCACCAGAGTCCTGACCTTAACCCCATTGAAAGTCTTTGGGATGTGCTGGAGAAGACTTTACGGAGTGGTTTGACTCTCCCGTCGTCAATACAAGATCTCAGCCAAAAATGAATGCAACTCTGGACGGAAATAAATGTGACGTTGCATAAGGTTGTTGAAACAATGCCACGACGAATGCGCGCCGTAATCAAATCTAAAGGCGGAGTATGCGACTATTCTTTTAGCCAGGCAGTGTATTTGCATTGTTCTTAATGTCAGTGAAATTAATAAAATGATAACTTTCATTTATTAACTAATTTGAAGAATGTTCTGAGTGGTGTCCACAATGATTCAACCTTTCATGGTGACAATGTTTTGTCCCTCTCAGACAGGAAGTGCACTGTATTCTACAGTGCCCCCCAGAGGAGCAGAATGGTATCAACTCTGTGTTCAGGGGAAGTTTGTCAGTGTGCGGAAAGTGCGTAATCAATTACAATTGAATTATGAATTATGACAGTTTCAGCCTGCAGAGGGTTAATGATTATTAGCGTGATGTGACACTGTATAGCTTTGCAATATACCAGAACATAACAAAGCAACATTAATGGTTACATAATATTCATCATTATATTGTTAACAATAGAAAACTATGATATGGTTATATTGTAACGTAGTAGTTAAATTAATTATAAAACAAATAAATGTGACAGTACCCACTTCAGTTGTTGTAATGAATATAATGTTAGCTTTGTTCTTACAGAGCCCTGTCACAGTGAGAAAAAGACCTTCGAGATGAGGAAGAAGAAGGCACGCATCGACTTTGCCTGTTACTTTCCCACAGTGGAATATGGTGTGTACCTCTCTGTGCTAAGTGGGACTGTACAGGCTTAGTTCTGTATTTCTGACTTTATCTTTGTGTTAAGTGGGACTATGCAAAGATATTTCTTGGTTTGCTGTTAGAACTACACACTGCTCATGTCTTGAAATCTTGAAAATATCGGTGATTGTGTTACATTATGGGTCCTAGAGTAGAAACCGAAGTGCAATTGCCGTTAAACATTTCTCATCTCATAATGACATTTTTTTTAGTATGAATTTTAAGTTGTTTAGAAGTTTGACTGTGTTATCCTATGTTTCAGGTTATGAAGTGAAAATTAACCATATGTCTGAAAAGAGTAACTTTGAGCTCTACCATACCACAGTGACAGACATACTCCGAGCAAGTAAGTGTGACAGGTATTAATACTGGTCAATGCCAATTCATTTCATCACTCATTTTCCTATAGAACTCTATGGAGAAGAAACCCTTAAAGTGATCCATCCATATCTACTCCATATCTGGCCGTAAAGTGATGGTTTGGGGCTTGTTTGATACCTTAGACCAGGGATCTCAAACTCCAGTCCTGGAGGGCTGCTGTGTCTGCTGGTTTTTGTGATTTCCTTTCAATCAGCAGCCAATTTAGGCCTTGGAAACAAGTTGTGCAGACTCTTTAGCCAATCAATGACTTAAATTAAACACTTAAGTGCAGGAACACATCGAAAACCAGCAGACACAGCGGCCCTCCAGGATTTGAGTTTGAGATCCCTGCCTTAGACCCTTGATAACTTACAGCCATTTCGCCAGTCATGTGTTCCATACTGTACCAGCAAAATTTACAGCTGAATCTAGTCTCACCCCCCAATTCCCATAGAGATCCATTCAAATGCAGAGACGTTATAGTATCACTTGTAAGACCAGAAAATAAGATATAAAGAGTCTTTTGATGTTGTTGGGTCACAGACATCAGGAAGTCATGGCATGCAAAGATATGCGACCAAATATTTAAAATTATTACTTTATTCAATATATAAATGCAGGGGTACCAATAATTGTGGCCAACGTGGTTTTGTTAAAAATAATTCTTTCTTGATGAGGGATTTTTTTTTTTCTCATAATAAATGAATGTCTATTAAAGGTTGGATTTTTCTATTTTTTTCAGTGTGAGATTAAACTAATTCACTAAACAGTGAATTTTTTACAACCCTTTTTACTCAACTTTACTAGGGGTACCAACAAATTTGACCACGTCTGTACATATATATATATCCATTTGCATTGCAAAATTTTTATTTGATTTGCAAATGTTCAAAACAATACTATTTTTAGGTGATACTGATTCAAAGAAATGAACAGTTAATGATTATTTCCTGTGTCGCTGGAGAGGAGTGGGATTCATTTTAGAAGCAGAGATCGAATCCTGTATATCACAGCTTATCTGGTTGCTCAGATTCAGATTCATTCAATCAGCCCAATACAAAGATTGGTGAACCTACACAGTGTCTACTTAAAACGGATGTCCAAGACCTAACTAAAACTCTTAAAATAGCTAGAGCTCTTACTGTATTACAGTATGTAACTATCATATGATTTGAATGATAAATCATTATAATTTAAAGATTTGTGGGGCCACACATTGCTGAGTAAACCTATTAACAACACTCACAATGTCAGAATTAAAGGAGTAGCTGTCCTCTAGTGGTTATTTGAGGAAGTGCAGTTTACTATTGAATAACATTTCTTACCTAATTGAATATAAGTATCAATTTGATAAATTCATCAGCTCTTTCCATGTCTACTATAAGCGACAAACTGATATTGTGCAGTAGTGTGTTGTAGTGTGTTACACAGTGTAACAATGTGCAGCATGTTCTTTGTTTCATAGCTGGTGACGAAAGTGTGGCAAAGGGGAGTGTTCGGGTGTTTGCAAAGAGGCGCCAGTGTAAAGGGACACTGCAGACAGACAAGACCTATCTCATCATGGGCAAGGATGGCACCACCACGGACACACTTGGAGAGTGAGTACCACTCTAAGCTGAACAATTAAATGTACTATAATGGCGAATGCAGGCATTGACATGTTCTTCGACAGAAGCAGTTATTTCCCCTTCAACATGATTGGCACCCTTTAATAAATATGAGAAAAAAGGCTATATAAAATAAACAACACAAGCAATGAGCTAAATTGGTGAAGCCATATTCTTTCATTTCAAAATTGCTCAGAGAAATTAACAATAGCATAATAATTTAATTTCCGAAAAAAGGGCCTCATCCCTTTACAAGGATAACTACTAATACTAATGAGTTGTCTTCCCTAGTGACGTATGAGATTGCTGAGCATATTGTGGAAGACCTTTGACCATTTCTCAAATTTTTTGATTGGTTTCAATTGTGGGGAATGTAATGGTAATTTTGTGATTAGTTAACTACTTTGGAATTTTTTGGATCATTCTCTTGCTGAAAGGTCCATTTGTGTCCAAGCGTGAGCTTTTTGGCGGGGGGGATATCAGGTTTTTTTGTGTAAGTATAACATTGTGTATACAGTATATATACTCTTTTCATCTGTTCATCTTTGTTACTGTGTCTACCCATCTATCAGAATGCAGTACCTGTTGGACTCCTCATCATGGGTTGAACAGTTGCCTAGTGATAGCCAATGCAGAGCGTCCAAAAGAAGATTACAATGCAACGTCCTGAACGCATTTGTGTCCCAGTACAAGACAGATGGCTGCACTCAGTGATGGCTTGCAAATGAGACACTGAAGCACACATTGATTCACTCAGTATCATACTCATACATAAAAAAGAAATATAATGCCTAAAAGTTCGTTTTTTTCCATGGAAACTTTGTTAATAAAAATCAAATATCAATAATTATCCCCTGGTTTAAGCATGATTTCTGTTGGGCAAGTCTGAAAGCTACGCAATGTTCCTCGATGATGCATCAGCATGTGTATATTCTGATAATATAATAAGGTACAGTAGGTGTGCTTCATATTGGCAACTGCAGCATTCTCGGCCCAAGAGAAGCAGTGAATTGCTGAGAAAAAGTCCAAGGTCCAAAGGTTAGATCTGGAAAAGAAATTACTATTCTGACCCCTAAATATGTAACAGTTGCAGTAGGTAAGTGCCAGAGAGATATAATTAATATGATCTATAGAAAGAGACCAACAAATAAATCAAGAATACCCAGAATTTGACCTAAAAAGAGCTTTATCTGTGTGAGGTTCCTTTTGAAAGGTTTTGTATTCAGAGGGTACACCCAACCCCCAATTACCTTGTATCCACTTTCATCAACCTAAATAAATTTTAATGCATATCAAATTAATCTGTGGGGCAAGAATATGCCCTGTTTGTTGTCTGTTTGTGCCTGAATTTAATTCTTATTCCAGTAATAATAATCATTTGCATGCATAAATGCTATTTACTATATAAACAATGTAAACTGCCTGGGTAAGGGTTTTTGAATTTGGGTTTTCTGCATTCCTCACTGAGGGAAAGGGTCCATAACACAGCTTACAGTTGGATTGGTGTGTTTTGTGTGTGAAGCAGGCTGATTTGTTGGAGTGTCCATACTATCAGCAAATACTGCGGACCCATTATTTCTGTCCATGCACATGCAGTAAAGACACACATACGCGCACACAGACTGACGTGGTGTGAGACACACACACGCACACACAGACTGATGTGGTGTGAGACACACACACGCACACACCCACACTCCTCTTGAAATCTCAGCCAATGATTGAACTTCTCTTCAATTCACTGGCGTGATTCAGGTTCATACCGTATGTATTTATTTTTTTAATTCTGTGCGTTTTTTTCTTCCTGTGGCGAGAGAGACCCTGAGAGAGCTCTCTGTGCTCTGAATAAAACACCCTCACATCGACAGAGCACGTGGGGGAGGGGCTGGGCAGTGGGACCAGGGGGGTGTGAGGCTTGGGGTTAATACAGTATAGACACACCAATTGACTACACTTGACGCCACACTGCCACAGAAAATGCTATTGCACATTGAGAGAATTGCACTGCGGATGGGCTTACTGCATCTGGGCTTGCCTGCCTGCCGATTAATTAAGGGAGAGAGAGAAGGAAAGGATGACAGCTTTGGTCACTGTTAGACATCATAGCTGCTCTCAAAGGGATATAATCACTGCATTGTGATTGGTCAGGGTGACACGCATACCTGGCCTTGAGAGGAGTGGCAGAGGAGTAGGGGGAGAGAAGGTAACAGCAGGCGAGCGAGAGGGACAGGGGAACAGGGGGAGGGTGGAGAGGCAGGGAACAGGCCTGGAGCTGTGCACAGATATTATTTTAATCTCAGAAGAGTGTTCCAACATAAGCAACATGGAAGCCTTGGCCTTCACTTCTATCGCTTCAGGTTCAATACCTGCACTGTTTTCACAACCGCCATTGCGCTTCTCATTAAATTTGAATCAATACGGCCAATGCAAGCAGGAATACCTCAGAAAGTCTAAATTTTCAAGTGAAAAGATTTACCCCCTGTTCGTTCAGAATACATCCTTTAACTTTTTCCCTCCGTTCCTTCAGTGTGCCTTGAGTTCTTATTTCCCCTCTTCTCTTTTCCACTCACCCCCTGCTGCAGTCATGGTGTGTCACTCTCTCAGAGAAAGAGAGGTTTTTTGTATTTTTCTTACATTCTAAAAGGCCTCCATTCCCTCTGTGGGCTGATGGGTGGCTCATCCAGTTAAAGGGATAGTTCGGAATTTTGGACACAATGTCTCAATTACGACTTACCCATGATGTAGTTGATTGATGGAAACCATTTTCAGCTAATTCCATGCTGTCCCTTCTTTTGGACATACACATGTTGCTAATGCTACCGCAACTCTATGGCAACCGGTAGTATCCACTACCAAACGCACTTAAACACTCCACAGTGCGCCCAAAGCAAATAAAATACGACGACAGTCTATCGGGGGAGAGATACTTTACGTTACCTACGAATATAGTGCCGGCACTGGTCGACTACAACAACAAAGAAGAGTAACCAGTTGCAATGGCCACGTTCGCTCCGCCGCCGTACTTCCACAGAGAATATTAGGTCAGCACAAAGTAAAGGATTCAACGATAGTTTGACTTCAAAAATGATGGTATAAACACTCAAAATAACCCTGATAGACTGTTATCGTATTTTATTTGCTTTGGGTGCACTGTGGAGTGTTTAAGTGCATTTGGTAGTGGATGCTACCGGTTACCATAGAGTTGCGCTAGCATTAGCAACGTGTGTATGTCCAAAAGAAGGGACAGCATGGAATTAGCTGAAAATGGTTTCCATCAATCAACTACATCATGGGTAAGTCGTAATTGAGACATTATGTCCAAAATTCCGAACTATCCCTTTAAGGGACCTTTCTCCTTCTAGTGCACGGACGAGTCGTGTGGTTCTGGATTGAATCCCAACCATACCAGTGCAGACTGTGGCTGGTAGCCCGCCTCAGCAATGCTTAATCTTAATTGACAATAGTGCAGCCCAGGGATAAGCAGGGTTCAGTCATCGGAACCACTTTTCACTGTTTTCCAGCAAACCCTACTGGCCAGTCAGGCACCTGCAAGTATGCCTGTTAAGCCTCCTCTGTTCAAGCCCGATTTTTTGGAGGAGAGCACATGCTTGTCTGCTTCTCTGGGGGTCCAGTTATGAGTGCTGATATATGATTGGGAATTTCATATTTGCAGAAAAGGGGAAAGGCAAAAAAAAAAAGATAAAATAACACGTATTGTTGTTATTTCTCTTTGCTGAATAAACACTTTAAACTGTAATTGTACAGTGATAAGGGAGCATTATAGTCACCTATAGAGTCACAGTCTTAAATACAAAGAGATGTAAAGTATGTTTGAACAAAGAATGCAATACCTTACCATATGATATGTATTGTATATGTCTTTGAGATGTAAATAAATTGGTTAAAAAAATCACTTTATGTATTGTACATAATTTGCCCAAACAAGCATTCTGGTTGGTGATCCTTAAGTCAGCATGCATAGCCATTGTATTTGTTTTCAGATAGGTGTTATCGTGCCCTAGATTAACCGATAATGAATATAGTAAATAAATACATGTATCATTATGTGCTTACAAACATTAAATTATTGAGCTATGACTTCTATTGCACCAGAGTGCTGCTGGAAACTTTGGTTCCAAGTGAAGGGATTCTCTTGTGCCTTGCTGCGTGGTCAGATGTGGGCATCAACAGCCATGATGGTTCAAAGCCTAGCTTTGCCTATACTAAGAGGCCAAGGCCGGGTCAGCTTGAAGGAGTGGTCTGGAAGAGTGAAGGTGCCGTTGGCACGTAGTTACACAGGTGAGCCAGGGAGGGGCACTATTCCCCACCCAGACCACCCATTCTGGGGCCAACACTTTACCACACCAAAGTGGTAGGTAATATTCCTTTTTTTAAAAAGCCCTGCTGGATTTTTTTTCAGGATGAAAGGTACAAAACTACACAGCTGCTTAATTACAAGTTGGCTATTGCAAATTACAGTACAGTGATTTTATCAGATACTGTATATATTTGTAATATCTGTGGTGATATTGTAATATATGTACTATTTGTAATTTGTAATATTTAAGTGAAGAGATGAATGGTTCTGGGCAACACTGATTCTGATGAGGCATGTGTGTGTTTAAGAGGGTTGAGGGGGGTTATGTGGTCTGGATATGGAGCCTGCATGCAGCGCACAGTCTGGAGCTGTGTGTACAGTCAGCGATTGGTAGCCATGTGGTCACTTACATAACTCCCATGTAGGTACACCTCATTACCTCCAACAAACGGGCAATTCACTTAAAGTGCGTCAGGGTTCTGGGTTTAATATTAAGAATGAGATTATCAATCATAAATTTCACTTTCAAACTTGTGATAAAATTATTACAATATTGCGTAACATGGAATTGCCATAACATAACTGTTTTAAGTGCTACTACTCTTTACAGACTATAGACTGCGGTAGATTATAGATTACTCTCTACAGCCCTATGTTCTTGCTTTTGCTTTCACATGTATCTTGCCATCATGGCCTTCTAAATTACTCTGGATTAAGTGCATCTAGCACATAAATAAACACATTAAACAAAGAAAGAAAGAAACAAACCAACACACAAACAACATAATGAGGTAAATGAATACTTTGTCATGAACTATCAAAAGTATGTCTTTGCAAATCTTTCATTCAGTATACATATAATAATGGATAGCCTTCTCCAAGTTAATATGCTCTGCCAGACACTCCTGATCAGCCACGACATACTCAGGTGTGTTGTACTGTAGTACATCTTAAAATGTAAAGATATTGTTCTGAACCTGGGTTATTACTTAGCCATTAAGGCATGTAAAAGTAGAAAGTCTTTTAGTCTTTGAAATATACATGTTGGCTTGTGCCAGAGGTTTCATCTTCTATTTCATGACATGATAGAAAATTATTACACAGAAGTACAAAAATGCAAAACATCTGAGAAATTAAACATCTACCTCTGGTATCTGGGGGCTTAGAGCTGGCATTTCCCATTTCCCCTTTCTTCCCCTTTCTGTTCTGTAAAGCGTCTTTGTGACAGTCATCTGTGAAAAGCGCTATATAAATAAAATTGAATTGAATTGAATCCCAGAGACTTATGCATTTGGAGAAGGAAAAAGAGATTGGAAGAAAGAGAGGGGAAAAGTCTGAGGAAATATTACACTACTCCTCCCATCTCTCTTTTTCTCACTTTCCCTGTCCCTCTCCTTCTCTCACCATCAGTCAATCTGAGATTTTCAAAGCTGACGGACAGACACAGGCTTGGGGACTTCCTTCCTGGTAAGCCTTATTTCTTTCTTCCAATAATAGATGATATCAGATTTTGCTGGTATTTGTAATTCATTGTCATTATCTACAGCAGACAATAACTTTTTTGAGCTTCAGTAATGTGTGTTTTCTCCCTTTAATGTGAGATTTATTTTTATTTCTGTTAGCTCACAAGCTTGTATCTAAATGTTTATAGCATATAATACATTTTGCAATGTTTTAACTATGACTATCATCACAAATGATCACAAAATCAGTAAAGATTGACCTGCTTGTGACAAGGAGGGATAACTGTAGACAGATGGATTTTGTGTTTGCTAGAAAACAAATAATAGAAGTAGTAGTGATAGTCCTTATGTAGAATTACAGTAGTACTATTGTTAGTTATCAAGTTTAGTAAAGTCCAAATTTAGAAATATTTTAAGTTCTTTAATTATGTGAACATCAACAAGGAGCACAGTATATGTTTATCTGTACTTATTTTACCAACATCCAACTAATGAGATCTAGTCAAGCAATTATCATTATCTCAAATAACAGAAGTAGTCGAAGAGGGTGACACAGTTATAATATTTACAGTTTGTGATAGTAGTACAATATCTTTTTTCTTTATAGTATTAGATTGAAAAAAAACAAAAAAACTTTTTGGCTCAGATTCTAGTCTACATGTCATTTGTGACGTCTATACCCTCTTTAATGATTTATTTCCTACCTTCCATGTCAAGCCTTTTTTATTCCTTTTTCTTCTGTTCTCTGAGTTTATAAAGTCCTTTATTCCTGTAGGAAATATCCGTGTGTATTGTAGGAATTAACCTTGACAAGTCTCAAAAAGTGCCAGTAAAAGGTTATGTAACTGCTCACTCAGATGTAAAGTCTCACAGTGTAATGTACAGAGACCCTCTGTAAGTACCCCTCTGCTAACATGCGCTTGAGTCTTTTTTTATCCCTGACCTGCCAAAAACTGAATTACTTGTTGACTTTCTCTGTGCTACTTTATTTCCTCTCCTCTTTCCCATTATGTTTTATTACTTTCACTGCTTAAAACAATCAGTTTTTAAAAATTTTTATCCTCTCTTGACACTTGTGTTTTTTCACAAAACAAAAATTTAATTTGGTATCAGCTGGAAAGTAGACAGCATATTGAATGGTATTTTAATGAAGAAAGGTGAATTTTAATATTTATGCAATAAATAATAATTTTAAAAAGTTGTATGCGATAAAAACATAAATGCTTATCTTATATGTATCGAACTGGCTAGTGTACACCAATTTACCACAAAGTTCATGCAATTCTTAGTTATCTTGCCCCATCAACAACCCTTTGGCATTTTTGTGTACAGTAACTAAACTCTAGGGCATGTAGTGCACCTCAAGGCTAAATAGATTATATGGCCAGTGGTTGGGACTGAACCCCAAAAAACTCTAGTAAGGGCAGAATCCCAGGTTGGTGTACAATTTGCTGCTTTTGTCCTAAGGGTGATTTGAAGCATAAAATACTGGCTCCAATGTACTTTACATTCACTGTTGTTGTTTCATTAAATGTTTGATCGGTTGGAACTTAAATATTAATGTAATGCCGACTGACTGGAAATACGCTGCCAAACCAAGAGGGAAAGACAATTGTGAAGTCTCCTAAATTATTAGCATCCCCAATCATTAGCACTCTTAGGTTATTCTCTTGGGGGGAAAAAACCTGAGTCGCCCCAGCAGAAACCAAACTGCAAAATTCTAAAAAATATATTTTACCATATGACTGGGAGACTTTAATCAACAAATCAGAATACCTTCATATTTTGTACTTTTGCTGTATATATGTATGTTTATTTTTGGATTTGTACTATTTATATTGGCTTGACTTGACTTGATATTTAACCAGCACAATCTAACTTTCTTAGGGCAACCCACGTGGATTCCACAGCCTCCAGTCTTGACAGAGAAAGAAGTACCTTTATGCACCCATCTCTGATTCCCACATCACCTCTTCCACCTCAAAAAGTATCTTCTCTCCCCATAGTGCGGAGACTTTCATCCCCTGCAATAAGAAAATCTACGACTCACTTCTTTACTTACTCTGAGCACTTCCTGCCTGTAGCAGGATTTGGACCCCACTCATCTTAAGATGCTTTTGTCTCTGGCATTCCTTCTTCTGCTCCTACCCTGCCATTCCCAACAGTCTACAGCCCATGAGAAAAAAACACAAGCAGAACATTCACACCGCAGCCCCCTGGTGAACCTCTCCTCTATTGCCAAGCCCTCAGATGCAAGCAGTCAAAGGACCTCCAAAAAGGAAGAAAGCCCCTCCCCTGCACAGCACCCCATCAAAGTCTTGATTTCTAATTCCTGGATCCAGAAAGACACAACCGCACACACCACCAACTCTACCCTGGTGCAGAGCAAGGAACTGGACCTTGAGCGTGGTTCTCCACTACTTCTGACGCACCAGATCAACCTGGTACCTGGAGCGTGTGGCGGCTGCGAGGCGGAATTTGCCACCCTGCGAGAGCGCTTGGACCATCTGGAGAGGGAGGTGTCCACTCTGAAGGAGAACTGTGTGGGCGCCGAAGGTATTGCAGTCCAGCTGCACTGTCTTCTGAAGCTCTCCTATGGCCCTCTGTCATTCACTGTCTCACACTGCCTCTCTTCTGTGCTCTCCCTCTCACGCTCTCACCAAGTGATTCTCCCATTCTCTCGCTCACAAAACTATGATTAGGGACAGTTTATGAATGTACTGATGATATGATGCGAATGTCGCATGCTTTCCAGCCAGTGGGTGGCTGTGCTAACCCTAGCCGTCTCAGTGTGGTGTTAATGTCCTCTGGTGTCCTGCCAGTCATTGTTCACGAATCTCCCACTCTCACATGCTCAGGGGCTGCCTGCTTCCTTCGATCAGATGGAAACGAGTGTCCGAACGACTGCAGTGACCAGGGGAGATGTGAGGGCGGTAAATGCGTCTGCTTCCCAGGATTCAAAGGGCATGACTGCGGCTCTGACGTGTGCCCCTCTGACTGCAGTGGTAATGGACAGTGTGTGAATGGCCAGTGCGTATGTGACAATGGCTATTCAGGACTTGACTGTGCTAACAAATCCTGCCCCGGTAACTGTAACAACCAAGGACAGTGTGCGAAGGGAAAGTGTGTGTGTCATCATGGTTTCACGGGCACTGACTGCAGCACTGGTAAGTTATTCACTGGAATTGCTCAAACTCAAACAGTGTAAAATAAACTGTTAAGTTGCTTAATCGCCAATCATCTGTGTACAATACTGTATTAACATGCCTTTGGGTACAAGGTTAAGAAAGTTTTTTAAATACATTCAAGTGCAAATACCACATAATGGTCATGTTTGAATTGCTGATATCTCATTTATCCAACCTATTTTTATCCATCCAGCTCCATCTGGTTCTGTCCATCTTCAGAGCAGAGATATAACAGACTCATCTGTTACTCTTTTCTGGACCCAACCTTCTGTCCAGTATAACACCTACCATATCACATTCAAAAGCCAGGTAAAGCAGTCACATACGTTGTGTTGCTGGGTGATTCAAAAATGGGAACTGGTGCCCTTGTATGATGTGAGACGTGATATGATATGTGATATCATGTACCTGTATTAGAGCATTTTCGCTTTCAGAATGGGCCTAAAATTATATTTTTTGATTAATGTATCTCATATACAGAGAGAGGGAGATACAATTATCACAGCAAAAGTTGGAGGAAGGCTCACCAGCTTCACTCAAACCAGATTAGCTGCTGGTCAGAAGTACAAGGTGTCAATCAAGGGGGAGAGAGATGGCAAGATGGGGCCAGAGAGCAACACTGAATTCACTACTGGTGAGTCTGTGGGGAAACTGGATTCTTTGGTCTGGCAGCAATTCTTGCTCAGTTTCTCAAATTGTCCCAATTTGTTTCCACCCAGCTCCCTCTGGCTCTGTCCATATTCGGAGCAGAGATGTAACAGAATCTTCGGTCACACTTTTCTGGACCCAGCCTTCTGTACAGTACAGCACCTACCACATCACTTTGAAAAGCCAGGTACACACTCAGTGTCAATGTATGTGCTAAACCTTTGTCAATGTGCTCTTATATACAGTACCAGTCAAAAGTTTGGACACACCTACTCATAGAAGGTTTTTTTCCGTTATTTTTACTGTTTTACACATTTTGGAATAGTAAAGACATCAAAACTATGAGATAACACAAATTAAATTATGCAAAAACCAAAAAATGGTTAAACAAATAAAAAAAAGTCTTATATTTTAGATTCTTCAAAGTAGCCACCTTTTGCCTTGATAACGGCTTTGCATATTCTTGCCATTCTCTCAAACAACTTCTGTGGTAAACAGGTATTCCACAGGTAAAAAGGTGATGCCATCATGCCTGTATAAAAGGATATCAAAAGACTCCTGATATCTTATTTCCAGGTACTCTTAGAAGCGATACTATAACCTCCGCATTTGAATGGATCTCTATGGGAATTGGGGGGTGGGACTAGATTTAGCTTTAAATTACACTGGAACAGTGTGGAACACACGGTTGGCTAAATGGCTCTAAGTCAGCAAGGGTCTGACTTATCAAACAAGCCTTAAACCATCACTCTGCTGCCAGAAATACAGTAGATATGGATGGATAACTTGAAGGGTGGCTACTTCAAAGAATCTAAAATATAACTTTTTTTTATTTGTTTAACCCTTTTTTGGTTTTTGAATAATTTAATTTGTGTTATCTCATAGTTTTGATGTCTTTACTGTTCCAAAATAAAAATAAAACAAACAAACAGTAAAAATAACTGAAAAAAACCTTCTATGAGTAGGTGTGTCCAAACTTTTGACTGGTACTGTACTTTCAGAGTTAACATTCACATTTGCAGTCAGAATGAAACTTTCAATGCATTTGTTTTTTTAACAGCAAGGATGCACATAATCCTTTCTCTGTGGTTTTCTTTCATACACAGAAAGAGGGAGATGAAATGAGAACAGTAAATGTTGGAGGAAGGCTCACCAGCTTCACTCAGACTGGATTGGCTGCTGGTCAGAAGTACAAGGTGTCAATCAAGGGGGAGAGAGATGGCAAGCTGGGGCCAGAGAGCAACACTGAGTTCACTACTGGTGAGTCTGTGGAGAAACTGGATTCTTTCGTCTGGCAGCAATTCTGGCTCAGTTGCTTCCACAAGGATCCCATTGAACATATTCTGTACAGAGGTATTTTTAATAATTGGGTTATCTGTTCAATCACAGACCAACAGCAGAGTCTCTACAGCATAGAATAATTCAATAAAAATATAAATGAGTTAGATGTGTCATTTCCATTTTTCTCCTCCCAGCTCCCTCTGGCTCTGTCCATATTCAGAGCAGAGATGTAACAGAATCTTCTGTGACTGTTTTCTGGACCCAGCCTTCTGTCCAGTACAGCGCCTACCACATCACTTTCAAAAGCCAGGTACAGCCTCCACACCCTCAGTGTAAATAGATGTGCTAAACATCTGTTACAGCACAGCAAAAATGGTGGTATACATTTATATAGAAAATATAAACACTCTAGGGTGTCAAATGTACACCAGCAGTGTTAAATTTATGTTGACAATTTTTTTTCTGTGTGCTATTATACACTTTCACTTTATTCTGACTGGACAATATTGTTGTCAGAATGGAACTTTCAATCCATTATTTCCAGTGAGGTTGTACATAATCTTTTCTCTGTGGTTTTCTCTCACACACAGACAGAGGGAGATGAAAGGATAACAGCAAAAGTTGGAGGAAGGTTCACCAGCTTCACTCAGACTGGATTGGCTGCTGGTCAGAAGTACACGGTGTCGATCAGGGGGGAGAGAGATGGGAAGATGGGTCCATGGAGCACCACTGAGTTCACAACTGGTGAGTGTGTACAGTTGCTTCCAAAAGGATCCCATGAACATATTATGTACAGAGGTGTTAATATTTTGTTATCTGTTCAATCAGGGACCAACATCAGAGTCTGTACAGCATAGAATGAATGAGTGAACAAAATAAATACAGTAAATTAGATGTATCATTTTGATTTTTGTCCACCCAGCTCCCTCTGGCTCTGTACATATTCGGAGCAGAGATGTAACAGACTCATCTGTCACTCTGTTCTGGACCCAGCCTTCTGTCCAGTACAGCACCTACCACATCACTTTCAAAAGCCAGGTAAAGCCTCCACACCCTCAGTGTGAATTTACATATGTGCTAAACTTACGTATGTTGCTGCGCAGCAAAAATGGTGGTGGACTGTACATTTAACACCCTCTGGTGTTTAAATTAGTCTGTGGACTCATAAACACCCTAGGGTGTTAAATGTACATTGACATTTTTTCTGTGTGTGCCCTTATATACTTTCAGAGTTCATATTACCTCTGACTGGACAGTTTTTCTGGCAGAATGGAACTGGCAATGCATTTTTTTTTTTACCAGTGAGGATGTAGACAATCCTTTCTCTGTGGTTTTCTCTCATACACAGACAGAGGGAGATGAAATGATCACAGCAAAAGTTGGAGGAAGGCTCACCAGCTTTACTCAGACTAGATTAGCTGCTGGTCGAAAGTACAAGGTGTCAATCAGAGGGGAGAGAGATGGGAAGATGGGGCCAGAGAGCAACACTGAGTTCAGTACTGGTGAGTCTGTGTGGAAACTGGATTCATGGGTCTGGCAGCAATTTTGGCTCAGCTTCTTCCAAAAGGATCCCATTGAACATATTCTGTTCAGAGGTGTTGTTAATATTTTGGTTTTCCATTCCATCAGGGACCAACAGCAGAGTCTCTATAGCCTAGAATATATAAGTGAAAAAGTAATTAAATGCGGTGTCATTTCGATTTTTCTCCACCCAGCTCCCTCTGGCTCTGTCCATCTACGGAGTAGAGATGTGACAGAATCTTCTGTCACTCTTTTCTGGACCCAGCCTTCTGTCCAGTACAGCACCTACCACATCACTTTCAAAAGCCAGGTACAATCTCAGTGTCAAGGTATCTGCTTAAAGGGATAGTTCGGAATTTTGGACATAATGTCTCAATTACGACTTACCCATGATGTAGGTGATTGATGGAAACCATTTTCAGCTAATTCCATGCTGTCCCTTCTTTTGTACATACACATGTTGCTAATGCTAGCGCAACTCTAAGGTAACCGGTAGCATCCACTACCAAACGCACTTAAACACTCCACAGTGCACCCAAAGCAAATAAAATACGACAACAGTCTATCAGAGTTATTTTGAGTGTTTATACTATCATTTTTGAAGTCAAACTATCGTTGAATCCTTTACTTTGTGCTGACCTATATTCTCTGTGGAAGTACGGTGGCGGAGCGAACATGGCCATTGCAACTTGTTGTTCTTCTTTGTTGTTGTAGTCGACCAGTGCTGGCAATACATTCGTAGGTAACGTAAAGTATCACTCCCCAGATAGACTGTCGTCGTATTTTATTTGCTTTGGGTGCACTGTGGAGTGTTTAAGTGTGTTTGGTAGTGGATGCTACCGGTTACCTTAGAGTTGCACTAGCATTAGCCACGTGTGTATGTCCAAAAGAAGGGACAGCATGGAATTAGCTGAAAATGGTTTCCATCAATCAACTACATCATGGGTAAGTCGTATTTGAGACATTATGTCCAAAATTCCGAACTATCCCTTTAACATCTGTTAATGAGTTCACATTACCTCTGACTGGACAGTTTTGCAGTCAGAATGGAACTTTCAATGCATTTTTTTAACCACTGAGCATGCATGTAATCCTTTCTCTGTGGTTTTCTCTCATACGCAGAGAGTCGGAGATGAAATTATCCCAGCAAATGTTGGAGGAAGGCTCACCAGCTTCACTCAGCCTGGATTGGCTGCTGGTCAGAAGTACAAGGTGTCAATCAAGGGGGAAAGAGATGGGAAGATGGGCCCAGAGAGCACCACTGAGTTCACAACTGGTGAGTTCATGGTTCTTGCAGCAATTCTGGCTGAACTGCTTCCAGAAGGATCCCATTGAACATATTCTGTGTAGAAGTATCGTTAACAATTGAGTTACCTGTTCAATCAGGGACCAACAGCAGAGTTTCTACAGCATAGAATAAATAAGTAAAAATATAAATGAGTGAGATGTGTCATTTCTATTTTTCTGAAACCAGCTCCCTCTGGCTCTGTCCATATTCGGAGCAGAGATGTAACAGACTCATCTGCCACTGTTTTCTGGACCCAGCCTTCTGTCCAGTACAACACCTACCACATCACTTTCAAAAGCCAGGTAAAGCTTCTACACACTCAGTGGTCGATTTACTAAAGGTGTGTATGTACAACAACATGTGTACAACTGTTACCACCCTCAAAAATCGTCAGAGGTCATTAACTAACGAGGTGTCAAGAGGATTATGTGTGCTAAAATTGAAAGATACGATCATTTCTCATTTTTACATATTCTGACTGAATATGCACAAATGGGCGTCCCTACGTTATTTCGCTAAATAGTGAGAGGAGGTCATGCAAAAAGACTACTTTAGCACGCGTAATGTGATTTCCTAAGCCCGAAAGCTAGTTTGGGAAAGGTATTTGCGGGTGCATTTTAGTGCTAATGGAAAGAAGGTATTAAAAGACACACAATCGATAAGATGATGGCAGTCATTGTAGCAAGACATGTACGTGCATGTTTTGCTAACGCTCAAAACACACAAAAAGAGAATTTGTGGATACATACATCATGAACAGTAAGAATACATTTTTAATCATGAAGAAAATAGTGTTACAGAATACAAGAGTAACTAGTATATGAATCAAACAGGCAATACAACGTCTATTATAACAAATGGTGAATAACAAAGCGAATAAAAATGTTATCAAATTAAAACCCATCATCAGATGGAAATGTGATTTTATGTGAGACTAATCGTGCGGGTAGTGCTAGTAAGTATAGTTATGATTGTTTCAGTCCTAACACACATCTGTAACTCCCGGTAGAAAGTCCATTGAAACAGTTTGTCTTAAACCGCCAGCTTGTTCAGTGTAACAGTGATCTAAAATCACAGGATTTATATATATTTTCCCAATTCATTAAATGTTTTTTCACTGGCAATATTGCTGCCAGCCTTTTCACCGTTTTCTTACAGGTTTACCACTCCAAACATGCAAAATCTCTCATTTAAATAATGGTTGTTTGCGGCTGGAGTAATTTACATAATGACTCTTAGTTGATCACCCACAACGTGTGAAATGTTAGCACTTGCAAATACTTTGGCTTATTTGGGATGTTAGTAAATCAGGGTCACTCAGTGACCAAAATTGTGAAATTTTGCTCTCATAAATTTCAGATCATTTTAGCTGATTAAATAGGGCGAGACCCTTCTGCTTTCATATTGAATTTGTACATCCTTTTTTGCACACGAGGAGCCACATTAATATTTTCTTTGTCTTGTTTCATCATACACAGAGAGAGGGAGATGAAAAGATAACAGCCAAAGTTGGAGGAAGGGTCTTCAGCTTCACTCAGACTCGGTTGGATGCTGGTCAGAAGTATAAAGTGTCAATCAGAGGGGAGAGAGATGGGAAGATGGGGCCAGAGAGCACCATTGAATTCACAACTTGTGAGTCTATTGGGAAACTGGGTTCATTGATTTGGTAGCCATGTTGGCTGTTTTCCATCAACAGTAATTCTACTGAACAGGTGAAAATATCTTGACCAGTGTTTTACTCAATCGGGGACCGACAATAGTCTAATACGCATAACAACAGTGGACAGTATATTATGTCTGAACCCTCTTGTCTTCCTCCACCTCCTTTTTTGTACAAATTGGTTAACATTAATGTCTGTAACCGTATGCACTACAGGTTCTGGACAGCCTTTGTTAACCTACATAAAATTTATGATCCCAATTTTTCTCCACCCAGCTCCCTCTGGCTCTGTCTATATTCGGAGCAGAGATGTAACAGAATATTCTGTCACTCTTTTCTGGACCCAGCCTTCTGTGCAGTACAGCAGCTACCACATCAATTTCAAAAGCCAGGTATACGCTCAGTGTCAATTTATCTGCTACATGTCTGTTACTGTGCTGTCATACACTTTGAGAGTTCAAATTACCTCTGACTGGACATTATTGTTGTCAGAATGGAACTTTCAATCCATCTTTAGCAGTGAGGATGTACTTAATCCTTTCTTTGTGGTTTTCTGTCATACACAGAGAGAGGGAGGTGAAATGATAACAGCAAAAGTTGGAGGAAGGCTCACCAGCTTCACTCAGACTAGATTAGCTGCTGGTCAGAAGTACAAGGTGTCGATCAGAGGGGAGAGAGATGGGAAGATGGGCCCAGAGAGCACCACTGAGTTCACTACTGGTGAGTCTGTGGGGAAACTGGTTTCATGGGCCTGGTAGCAATTTTAGCTCAGTTGCTTCCAAAAGGATCCCATTGAACATATTCTGTACAGTACTAGAGTTGGTGAAAATCTGTTCAAACAGGGACCAACAACAGATTCTGTACAGCATAGAAAGAATAAGTAAAAAAGTAAATGAATGAGATGTCATTTCCATGTTTCCCCACTCAGCTCCCTCTGGCTCTGTCCATCTTCGGAGTAGAGATATAACAGACTCATCTGTCACTCTTTTCTGGACACAGCCTTCTGTCCAGTACAGCACCTACCACATCACTTTCAAAAGCCAGGTAAAGCCTCCACACACTCAGAGGCACTCTGTGACAAAAATGTTAAATTTTGCTCTCATAAATTTCAGATCATTTTAAGTTATTAAGGCTGACAATGCCATTCTGCATTCATATTGAATTTTTAAATTCTTTTTTGCATGTGAGCAGCCACATTAATATTTTTTTAAATCTTTTTTGATAATACACAGAGAGATGGAGATGAAAAGATAACAGCCAAAGTTGGAGGAAGGGTCTTCAGCTTCACTCAAACTCGATTGGCTGCTGGTCAGAAGTACAAAGTGTCAATCAGAGGGGAGAGAGATGGGAATATGGGGCCAGAGAGCACCATTGAATTCACAACTTGTGAGTCTATTGGGAAACTGGGTTCATGGATTTGGTAGCCATTTTGGTTCTTTTGCATGCACAACAATTAAGAACACAACTTTATTTTAAGAATGTGAAATGTCAGAATAGTAGAGAATTATTGATTTCAGCTTTTATTTATTTCATCACATTCCCAGTGGGTCAGAAGTTTACATACACTTTGTTAGTATTTGGTAGCATTGCCTTTAAATTGTTTAACTTGGGTCAAACGTTTCATGTAGCCTTCCACAAGCTTCTCACAATAAGTTGCTGGAATTTTGCCCACAAATTTTCGATTGGATTGAGGTCAGGACTTTGTGATGGCCACTCCAATACCTTGACTTTGTTGTCCTTAAGCCATTTTGCCACAACTTTGGAAGTATGCTTTGGGTCATTGTCCATTTGGAAGAGCCATTTGCGACCAAGCTCTAACTTCCTGGCTGATGTCTTGAGATGTTGCTTCAATATATCCACATAATTTTCCTTCCTCATGATGCCATCTATTTTATGAAGTGCACCAGTCCCTCCTGCAGCAAAGCACCCCCACAACATGATGCTGCCACCCCTGTGCTTCACGGTTGGGATGGTGTTCTTTGGCTTGCAAGCCTCATCCTTTTCTCTCCAAACGTAACGTTGGTCATTATGGCCAAACAGTTCCATTTTTGTTTCATCAGACCAGAGGACATTTCTCCAAAAAGTAAGATCTTTCTCCCCATGTGCAGTTGCAAACTGTAGTCTGGCTTTTTTCATGGCGGTTTTGGAGTGGTGGCTTCTTCCTTGAGCAGCCTTTCAGGTTATGTCGATATAGGATAGGACTCATTTTACTGTGGATATAGATACTTTTGTACCTATTCCCTCCAGCATCTTCACAAGATCCTTTGCTGTTGTTCTGGGATTTATTTGCACTTTTCCTTTCGCACCAAAGCACGTTCATCTCTAGGAGACAGAACGCATCTCCTTCCTGAGCGGTATGACGACTGCGTTGGCCCGTGGTGTTTATACTTGCATACTATTGTTTGTACAGACGAACGTGGTACCTTCAGGCATTTGGAAATTGCTCCCAAGGATTAACCAGACTTGTGGAGGTCCACAATTTTCTTTCTGAGGTCTTGGCTGTTTTCTTTTGATTTTCCCATGATGTCAGGCAAAGAGGCACTGAGTTTGAAGGTAGGCCTTAAAATACATCCACATGTACACCTCCTCCTCATTGACTCAAATAATGTCAATTAACCTATCAGAAGTTTCTAAAGCCATGACATAATTTTCTGGAATTTTACAAGCTGTTTAAAGGCACAGTCAACTTAGTACTGTATATGTAAACTTCTGACCCACTGGAATTGTGATATAGTGAATTAAAAGTGAAATAATCTGTCTGTAAACAATTGTTGGAAAAATTACTTGTGTCATGCACAAAGTAGATGTCCTAACTGACTTGCCAACACTATAGTTTGCTAACATGAAATCTGTGGAGTGGTTAAAAATTAGTTTTAATGACTTCAACCTAAGTGTATGTAAACTTCCGACTTCAACTGTACATCATGTTTGAACCCTCCTGTCTTTTTTATTAAAACCAGTTTACACAAATGTCTTTAACTGTCCACACTATAGATTGTGGAAAGCCTTTGTTAACCTCCATACAACTTATCACAATTTCTTTCCAAGCTCCCTCTGGCTCTGTCCATCTTCGAAGTAGAGATATTACAGACTCATCTGTCACTCTTTTCTGGACCCAGCCTTCAGTCCAGTACAGCACCTACCACATCACCTTCAAAAGCCAGGTAAAGCTCCTGCACACTCATTGTCCCTGGGAGATTCAAACAATTTCGTACTCTTTAGTGCAAAATTGTATGATGTCAGGTCATTTCAGGTCAAATGCCTCTAACATGGAAATTTACTAAAATTGTTGTTTTTATCCTGTGTGGAGGCAGGTTAATCCATTTTTATTTGTTTGTTTTGTACACAGAGAGAGGGAAATAAAATGATAACAGCCAAAGTTGGAGGACATTTTACCAGCTTCACTCAGTCTGGATTGACAGCTAGTGAGACGTACAAGGTGTTAATCAGAGGGGAGAGAAATGGGAAGATGGGGCCAGAGAGCACCACTGAGTTCACTACTGGTGAGTCTGCCAGGTAAACTAAGGAGATATGTTTGGCAACATTTTGTCCGTTGCATTGATAGGGATATGGCTAAAATGATGCTCTGCTAAATGGTTGCATAATTAGGGTCACCTCTTCAGTCAGGGACCTACAGTAGAGTCTACTAACCATAATATACATGTACAGTATGTAGCGCTCCCCTCAGTAGTCATATTAGTGTGGGCAGGGCTTTTGAGTTCTTTTAATGTTTTATCTACTTTATATTAACCCTGATTAACTCAGTTTTAATTATTATCTTGGATCTCTTTTTAAATGATACGCATGTGCAGTTTCTTAAACTCAAAAATTATGAAATGACCTTTCTAAGGGTTACATTTTAACCAAACATACCCATATGTCTCTCTAAATGACACAGTTCCCTTCTTTAAAAAAAAATAAGTAATGAAATCACACAACTCAGGTTTTAGAAAATAATTCTCAATTATTTAGTGAAAGAATGATTGGTTCAAATGGAGCAATACAAATATAATTTGTACTATAAAAATAATATAAAATAAATGTTCTTTTTTAACCTCCAAAATGAAATGTACCTCTTCTTACAGGTAAACACTAATGACTTAATGTCATACAATTCGTACTGCACAGAGCAAAATAACACACCTTCCCCAAGTATATATTCAAAATAAAATACTCTTTTGGTTCACAACCCTCTTAGTGCAAACCCAAAATAGATTTACTTAGAAAGTCACTTAAGGACTTAAACTGTCATATTTGTGGGCCCACACACACACACACACACCTAAATGCACTTCCCACTAAAGCCGGCAAAACTAAATTACTTAAACCAAATTATAAAGTTGCAGGCCTGGTTCGGTGCTTGTGTACGTTGTGGCCCAAAACTTAATGGCCCCTTCGCTCCTTGATGAGCAAAATAAAAAGGGTGGTACCTGAGTGAATGATCCTGGCTTGTCCTTACTCCAACAGTCACAGGTGCAGGCTTAGCACCAGGTTAGCATGGTATTTCAGTACAGTCACTGTCTGTTATCCTTTCACATCCACGTTGCCAGAGGAACTTTGAGTGAAGCCCTGGTTGCTCAAAGCTCTATCTGGGTGTCCTCTCTGTCTTCAGGTCGAAAGCAGTAGATTACCCCTCAAAACGTTCAACTGAGGTAGTTAAACTTTAGCTAGAAAATGTCTGTTCACTTGTAATGGACGGACTCTAGACAGTACTTCACGTTAGCTTAGCATTAGCGTTAGCACACAATATAAACAGTCTCTGAATTTCGTGTGGAAATTCCTCCTGTTTTCTCAATGTGCAGCTTGTCCTCTTCACACCGACTGTCGTGCAGACAATCTTAAGACACAAGACACACACCGATTTGTGCACTCCAAACTTATAATATAACACAGACTCTCTGTATCATGCTCCCTCTTTTAGCTCCGTTCTGGCTCTTTTCCAGCTCTCCTCTCTCTAAGTCCCTCCCCGTATTGTCCGTGCTGAAACACCTTGCTGCGCTCCTACAGATATTAACCCCATAAATGCTGGCTTAAACAATTTCCAGAAACACATAGTTTTTAACAAAACAAAAGAACACATCACATTTTGTAACTGCTTTTAACACTATTTATAGCATCACCTTATTTATAACCACAATTTTTAACTGGGTTACACCCTCCCCCTTCTAAAATGGTTTGATGTCCTCATCAAATAAAATGAACTTTTTTTTCTTTCTCTCTTTTTTTACGGTGAGTGGAAAGGGTGCATGAACTAACTCAAATTAACTCTTGCCAAATTTTATGATAACACCTCTATGTACAATTGTGAGAGGCTGATCTTTTGCTCTACCAGGCTCATCATAAGTCAGTTTAATGACTGGTTTCACCCTTCTCTTTGGGCGACTTTCAGGTCTACTAGTCACTTCAGGCGTAGTGACCGCCTCCTGATGCTCATCATGGCGAGGGTTATCAGACTCTGGATCACTTTCTTCCTCAGGAACTGAATCTTGATCTGTATCCTCTTCTCTCATACTGCGGTGCTCCTCCTCCAAACTCTGGTCCTCTGATAAGCTATCCTCAGCAGGATTTTCATCTGACTGCTGAGAAGAATCGCCGTCATCTTGGATGAGGTCTGATGGTCTGGCAGTATGTCTTTCCTTTTGCAGGATCTCCTTCAGGTAAGTACTGTAGGGTTTCTCAGGTCCGTAATACTCCCTGTCTGAAGATGAGTCTGTACACTCTTGTAACTCTTGAAGAGCTTCCTGAGCTTCAGGTAAAACTTTCCTTGGTCTCTTTTGTGTCTCAGCTCTCGTTCTTGGTTTGACATGCGAGTTTGCCTCTGTCTCTACTATTGGCATTCTCACAAACTGTCCAATCGGCAGGAGATGATCGCGATGAAGGGTCTTGACTCCTCCTCTTCCATCTTCAGGTTTTACTTTGTACACCGGAAGATTAGGCATCTTCCCCAGCACAACATAGGGGATGGGACTCCACCGGCTCTCCAGCTTGTGCTTCCCTTTCAAGCCTAAGTTCCTCAGCAACACTCTGTCACCGATATCCAATGTCTGGAATCCCACTCTTTTATCATATGACCTCTTGTTTCTTTGATGTGTCTTATCGGCAACTCCAGAGGCAAGCTTGTAAGCTCTCTGCAAGTCCTCTTTTAACTTGGCTACATAGCGTGAATGGCAACCTTCATCTCTGCCATCAGGAGAGGTTCCAAAGCACAAGTCTATTGGAAGCCTTGCTTCTCTGCCAAACATTAAGAAATAGGGTGAGTACCCTGTAGCATCACACTTGGTACTGTTGTATGCGTGAACCAAGTATCCAACGTGTTTGCTCCACTGCCGTTTCTTCTCCCAGCCCAAGGTTCCCAGCATGGAAAGTAGAGTTCGGTTGAACCTTTCAGGCTGTGGGTCCCCCTGTGGGTGATACGGAGTGGTGCGGGACTTTCGAATTCCCATCGTTTTCAAGAGCTCTTTGATTAACTGACTTTCGAAGTCTCTCCCTTGATCTGAATGGATTCTTGTTGGCAGGCCATAATGTATGAAATACTTGTCCACCAGGATCTTCGCTACAGTCTGCGCTTTCTGGTTCCTGGTTGGGAAAGCCTGAGCATAGCGTGTGAAGTGATCCGTGACCACCAACACATTGCTAATGCCTGAAGAATCTGGCTCTATCGACAGAAAATCAATGCATACAAGATCCATCGGTCCACTGCTCACAATCTGATGCAACGGAGCTGCTCTATGACAAGGGGTCTTTCGAGTGACACACTCTCCGCAGTTCTTTATGTACTGTTCAACATCACAGGCCAATTTAGGCCAGAAGAATCTGTTCCTCAACAGGTCTGCAGTTCTCTCTACACCAAGATGTCCTAAGTCATCATGTGTGGCCTTCAGCACAACTTCTCTGAACTCCCTTGGTAGGACGAGTTGAGTGACTTCTTCTCCGGAGGGTCGCTTACTTAAGCGATGGAGTAGCCCATCTTTCATCATCAGCTTCCCCATCTCTTTTTTCAGACGAGGCAGTTCTGGATTGGATCCATTCTCTTCCGGCCATTTGCCATGCTTAATGGCTTGTATAGCAGATCTGATGACTGCATCATCTTCCTGAGCTTTAATCAGCTCCTGCTTTGACATTTGTCCCAATGACTTTAACTCCAAGTGCATTGGAAAAGCATAAATGTCAGGCACACAGTCAGGAGAGGCTCCCAACTGATCCACATATCTTGGACTGCTCAAGGATCCAGGGATGCAGATTTGTTTGCAGATGGATCTCACACCAGTCTGTGGTATGGTCTCCCATTCCTCTGGACTCTCATCAGGCATATTCCTCGACAGCAGGTCGGCATCTATATTGTGTCTGCCTGGTCGGTACTGGACATCAAAGTCGTAAGTGGATAAGGCAGAAAGCCATCGGTGCCCTACAGCACTAAGCTTTGCGGTTGAGAGCACATACGTAAGCGGGTTGTTATCTGTACGTACAGTGAATCTGGCCCCATACAAATAATCATGGAATTTATCCACGACTGCCCACTTAAGGGACAGGAACTCCAGCTGGTGAATTGGGTAGTTTCTCTCTGGTGGTTTCAGCTTCCTGCTGGCGAATGCAACTGGTCTCAGACCCTCACTGTGCTCCTGATAGAGGACGGCGCCAAGCCCCTTTAGGCTGGCGTCAACATGCAGGACGTATGGCTTGTTGGGATCAGCAAAAGCCAACACAGGTGCATGGGTGAGGCAGTAGATAATCTTGTGGAACGCCTCAGTGCAGGACTGCTCCCATCTCTCACCAAAGGGTTCAGACTCTTTAAGGTAAGTCTTTGTGCTGTCTTTGTCATGCTTCTTACCCCGCTGGGTTGGGGCATAGCCTTTTGTGAGCTCAGACAACGGCCTGACAATGGCTGCGTAGTTGGCAATAAACCGGCGGTAATAGCCGCAGAAACCCAAAAAGGATTGTAGAGCCTTCAGGTGGGTAGGCTGTGGCCAATGGGTAACTGCCTCTATCTTGGCTGGGTCAGGTGAGACTCCATCGGCCGACACAATATGTCCTAGGAATTTTACCTTTGGCAGGCAAAATTGACATTTGTCGAACGAGATCTTCAATCCAACCTCGGCAAGGCGATCGAGGACTTTGAGAAGTCTCTCTTCATGCTCTTCCAAAGTTCGGCCAAACACGATCAGGTCATCGAGATATACAAGGACCTCGAGCAGGTTCATGTCACCCACAGCCTTCTCCATTAATCTTTGGAATGTGGCTGGAGCTCCAGTTATCCCCTGTGGCATCCTTTCAAACTGGAAGAACCCCAGCGGACAGATGAATGCTGTCTTTTCCTTGTCCTCCTCGGCCATGGCCATTTGGTAATAGCCACTCCGCAGGTCAAGTACGGAGAACCATTTGCTCCCTGTCATCGAGTCCAGCACATCGTCGATACAAGGGGTTGTATACTGATCTGGGATTGTTCGGCTGTTCAGCAATCTGTAATCAATGCACATCCTTATGGTTCCATTCTTTTTTCGAACAATCACGATTGGGGATGCGTAAGGGCTACGAGACTCCTTGATGATCCCCGCACGCAACAGTTCTTGGAGGTGCTTTCTCACATCCTCCAGATCTGCTGGCGCCAGACGACGAGAGCGCTCCCGGAATGGCCGTGGATCTGACAACCGGATCGTATGCTCTACTCCCTTGGCTAAGCCGACATCCCATTCCTCTAGGGAGAACACCTGGGACCTTGTGGATAGCTTTTGACGGAGTCTTTCTTTCCACTCCTCTGAGACAGGTGAGTCTCCAAAGTTGATCAGGTTAGCATCAAACTCTGTTTCGCCTGTCTTGGAAGGAGTGAGGGAAGTGACTGCATCGGTCAGATACATATGCCCGATTACGGTCCCCACTGGTATGACGGTCTCTGTCAGTGACTCATTCTGGACCAAGATTCTGAAATGGTTGACGTTCACTTCTTCGCTGGGCACCACCATAGGCTGAAGTAGTACACCAGCTGGGAGTGGAGCTACAGGAGATGAGTCAACCATTAGAATTTCTTTGTCCACTTGGTGCTTGTACTCGACTTTGCAGGCTGCACTATAGTCACCACCAGGAGGTAATATCAGTGGGCCTGGGCCTTGCCAGGTCACACAGCCAATATCATCCTCCTCTTCAATGGCTGATGCAGTGCTAGGTGATGCTAGCTCGGTATCTCTGTAGCATGCTTGTATTCCCAGGGTCTGGGTAATGTCAATGCCATTCTCTTTACATTGCTGCACTAGACGTCGGACATGACTGGCATTAGTCCCCACGATGACAGGAGTCTGGTCTGCAGCTCGAGGGCTGGGGCAGATAAGAGCAAGGACTGTCACAATCTTGTCAGCACCGGCTACTTTTGCAGGATATTCTAGATCTATCACCACAAAACCACGATAGGGGTAGCTGAGGTCAGATTCACTTAGCCCCCAAAGGGCTAGACCAGACACTGGGCGAATTGGGACATCAGACAGGTGAGTTTCATACCAAGACTCAAAGATAATGGTCACCTGAGAGCCACTATCGAACAAGGCCTCACAAGAGTGTCCATTAACTTTCAATGGTACAATGCTGGGTGGGCCAATCAAGCCTTCCGGAATGCCAGCAGGCTCTGGTGTGGTAACAGCACTTTTCTTGACACCACAGTTGACTTCACTGGTTGTAGCATCACCAGACTGCTGTTTGTCTTTTGTCACCTTTAAAGCCTGGATTAGCTTCTTGATTACCTTGGCTTGATTCTCAGGGCCTTGACACTTTGTAGCAAAATGTCCGTTTTCACCACACCGATAGCAGAAATTCTCCTCTGACCTTTTCGGTGCTCTTTTAGGGGAGTTGGAGAACTGTTTAGAAGCCTCCATGGTCGAAACTGCAACTGCCGCATCTGGCTCAGTCATCTTGTTGTTAGCTTTCTGTTTCAGGCGTTTCAGTTGTTTCTTCAAGGCCGCCAGCTCAGAGTCTTGGCGGTTCTCTCGGCCAGATGGTGTACTCATGGGTGTAGCCTCGGTGTAATCTTCCTTGATGTGAGCTGGTTTGGTCACTATTGATGCAACCATTGACTTTAGCTCTTTTATTTCAGCTTTTAAATTCTGGATCTCAGCTTGCTTCATATCCACTTCTGGATTGGCATGTACCTGGTGTACTGAGGCACCGAGCTTCTTTCTAGAAGCTTCGTACTCCTCCTCAGCACGAATCTCACTCAAGAGCTGCAGAAAGGTTGGTGGCGCTGCCTTCCTTTCTCGCAAGCGCAGCTGGATCAGCATCAAGTCTGAGGCAATAGCACCCCTCAGCAGTTGCTCCAGTCGGGCTCTATCCATGCAGCTAGCAGGGAGGCCACCTCTCTGAATCACCTTAGCTAGAGACCGCTCTAGACGTCTGAGGAAATCAGATAGCTTCTCACTTTTTTGCTGTTGCATCAATCGGAAAGCGAAGTAGAGATCATCTCCAGACTCAGCACTTCCAAAAACACTTTCGAGGGCTTCCAAGCACTCTTTCGGGCTGGCGTCAGGGTTGGCGTGCCGCACTGCCTTTACAATTTCTAGCGCGGGCCCTTTCAAGCTTCCCATTAGTCTGCGTCTTTTCTCTCGGTCAGAGCATTCAGTCTCCTCCACCATAAGCCATGCTTGCTCTAGCCAATGATCAAACGGTTCCTCACCTGGTGGGGTCGGTAGGGCTCCTGAGAACATGCGTAGTCGACAATAGCTCCCCCCATCAGATGGTTTTGTTGTCTTGTCCAACAAATCACCGACGGCACGTAATATGGATTCAGTGGAACTAGTGGGCAGGGGTGCACTGAGGAATAATGATTTAAGGTCCTCCATTGTCTTTCCTTCAGCCTGAAGCAACCCTTTTAGTTTATCATTAAACTCTTCAGCAGTTGCCTGTGCGTCTCCCATGATGATAATAGGCCACGGCTCTCCACCATCACTAGGCACAACTTCAGGAGGGACACTCTCGACCTTAACCGTCTCTCTGCTTTCACATAAGACCATCCGACGGTTTAGTCTTTCACTGAAATTCCTTCCCCGGACACGCACCCGTCCCAAACACTTGACAGTCTGAAGGGTTTCTTCAACTTTGGTGATCTCCACATCTTCTGGGACGATGGTCATCAGCGCATGAGTCTCATCCAAACCCTCGCCACGGCACCAGCTCTTTAGCTCTGACACTAGTTCAGCGCGTTCCATTTTACCACTGCTTGTATGCTAGTTTTTTACTTTAACTTATTTTAACTCAGAAATCCAAGACAATCCCAGCGGTGCCTCCATTTTATGTAGCGCTCCCCTCAGTAGTCATATTAGTGTGGGCAGGGCTTTTGAGTTCTTTTAATGTTTTATCTACTTTATATTAACCCTGATTAACTCAGTTTTAATTATTATCTTGGATCTCTTTTTAAATGATACGCATGTGCAGTTTCTTAAACTCAAAAATTATGAAATGACCTTTCTAAGGGTTACATTTTAACCAAACATACCCATATGTCTCTCTAAATGACACAGTTCCCTTCTTTAAAAAAAAATAAGTAATGAAATCACACAACTCAGGTTTTAGAAAATAATTCTCAATTATTTAGTGAAAGAATGATTGGTTCAAATGGAGCAATACAAATATAATTTGTACTATAAAAATAATATAAAATAAATGTTCTTTTTTAACCTCCAAAATGAAATGTACCTCTTCTTACAGGTAAACACTAATGACTTAATGTCATACAATTCGTACTGCACAGAGCAAAATAACACACCTTCCCCAAGTATATATTCAAAATAAAATACTCTTTTGGTTCACAACCCTCTTAGTGCAAACCCAAAATAGATTTACTTAGAAAGTCACTTAAGGACTTAAACTGTCATATTTGTGGGCCCACACACACACACACACACCTAAATGCACTTCCCACTAAAGCCGGCAAAACTAAATTACTTAAACCAAATTATAAAGTTGCAGGCCTGGTTCGGTGCTTGTGTACGTTGTGGCCCAAAACTTAATGGCCCCTTCGCTCCTTGATGAGCAAAATAAAAAGGGTGGTACCTGAGTGAATGATCCTGGCTTGTCCTTACTCCAACAGTCACAGGTGCAGGCTTAGCACCAGGTTAGCATGGTATTTCAGTACAGTCACTGTCTGTTATCCTTTCACATCCACGTTGCCAGAGGAACTTTGAGTGAAGCCCTGGTTGCTCAAAGCTCTATCTGGGTGTCCTCTCTGTCTTCAGGTCGAAAGCAGTAGATTACCCCTCAAAACGTTCAACTGAGGTAGTTAAACTTTAGCTAGAAAATGTCTGTTCACTTGTAATGGACGGACTCTAGACAGTACTTCACGTTAGCTTAGCATTAGCGTTAGCACACAATATAAACAGTCTCTGAATTTCGTGTGGAAATTCCTCCTGTTTTCTCAATGTGCAGCTTGTCCTCTTCACACCGACTGTCGTGCAGACAATCTTAAGACACAAGACACACACCGATTTGTGCACTCCAAACTTATAATATAACACAGACTCTCTGTATCATGCTCCCTCTTTTAGCTCCGTTCTGGCTCTTTTCCAGCTCTCCTCTCTCTAAGTCCCTCCCCGTATTGTCCGTGCTGAAACACCTTGCTGCGCTCCTACAGATATTAACCCCATAAATGCTGGCTTAAACAATTTCCAGAAACACATAGTTTTTAACAAAACAAAAGAACACATCACATTTTGTAACTGCTTTTAACACTATTTATAGCATCACCTTATTTATAACCACAATTTTTAACTGGGTTACAAGTATATTATGTTTGACCTCGTCTCTTCCTCCACTTCTCTTTTTGTACGAATAGGTTTACATACTGCAAGTGTATGTAACTGCGCAAAGTATTGTGCTCAGCCTTCGTTAAAGGAGCTATATGTAACAAATTTACTGTACTAAATCATAAAATGACCATGATATATCATCAGAGATTAAGGAAACATGCTAAGTCGAAATACTGGCTTCTCCGACAACAATGCTAAAGCCAGTATGTTCTCCTTTAAAATTTCCATTCCGGGTCGGAACGTCTGTATTTGTTTTGGCCTGTGTGATTCACTATTCTCTGAGTTGACTGCCCATTACGAACAACCAGATGTACTCCGGCACTCCGACAGCTGATTTACAAATGCCTAAGCTAAGTTCAACATCGTTTCCATTTAGCTAGCTAGCTAAAGATTTAAATATATGTATGTATATAGTTACTCGCTAATCATACCACTAACGTTAGCTTATATCTGTGTGACCGTAAACATAGCCAGCCATGCATCTAGCTAACATTGACAGAGTTATAAAAAATCCACATGAGCTGGGTTATAATTTGCAAACAATAAATAATAAACAAATTGCAAATGTATACATTAGCTGATCAACTTAGTGTAGGACTCGTCGTTGCTTGTCATTGTCAAAATAGAATAAGCTCGTCTCTAAGTATAATGTTGCGCTCGTGTTCGTTCAGTGTCTCGACTCTCTCCAATATTGTGAATTTGGATTGCAGTACCCATTTTAAACGCTCGGTGTCAATGTTACATATAGCTCCTTTAATTTACATCAAAAATAATCCCAATTTTTCTCCACACAGCTCCCTCTGGCTCTGTCCATCTTCGGAGTAGAGATGTAACAGAATCTTCAGTCACTCTTTTCTGGGCTCAGTCTTCTGTCCAGTACAGCACCTACCACATCACTTTCAATAGCCAGGTAAAGCCTCCACACCTTCAGTGTTATTGGGTGGTCCTTACTTGTGTAATTGTACTTTTAATACAATCAAGAGTTGTTCAGATTAATATCTCTAACCAGACATGTATGCATTTATAATTGAACTGTCAGTCTATTTTGATTTCTTTGCTTGTGAAGAAGCACTTTATTTTCTCCATGTTTTTCTATCATGCACAGAGAGTGGGAGAAAAGATAATCACAGCCAAAGTTGGAGGAAGGCTCACCAGCTTCACTCAGACTGGATTAGCTGCTGGTCAGAAGTACAAGGTGTCAATCAGAGGGGAGAGAGATGGGAAGATGGGGCCAGAGAGCACCACTGAGTTCAGTACTGGTGAGTCTGTGGGGACACATCCATTTAGCCTCTGTTTAATCAACACAGATTTCATGCATATTTATTCATCATAATTTTGTCATCTGGTTTAAACGTAGACCTACAGTGGAGTCTGTTCAAAATAATGCCCTCTGTTTTTTTTGTTTTTTAAACTTTGCATTTAAACCATTCTTTTCTCCCCCAGCTCTCATCAGTAACCCCTTTCACACATGCAGCCTTATCCGTAAATTTTCCGGAACATTGCCAGATAGGGGTCATGTGTGAATAAGAGCCGAAGTCGAAATTCCGGAATATCCGCCCCGGCAATTTGCCGGCAAAAGACCTAGTGAGATTTCCGTAAAAGTTCCGTATCGATGTGATGTGTGAACAAAGCCAGAACATTACCGGATCAATCACGCACAACATTCTGACGTAAACACGGCGACGTGAGTGAACCCATCACAAACCCACTGCCCGTCGTCAAAATTATTCATGACACTAGACCAGAAGACTTTGCCATGGGGTCGCTCCCATAGTTCTTCTATGGTCGCTCCCGTATCCACATTCGTCTCGCCGAGCCCCGAGCCACATGAAAGACTCGTACAGCCTCCAGCCGCCACAGGCGACGTCTCCGGCTTTGAGCCAAGCTAAAGCGGAGTTGTTCCCGACTTATCCTGATTTTTTCGTTAAGTTTTTGTTTACGAATGGTGTTTCGTGATTGGAACAGATGTATTATTTCCAGCGTTTGCCTCGAAAATGTATAAATAAACAAGAGTAACTGTAGTACGACTGCACACTCTGTCACTTCATCACCCGCCATTTTTTCAGTAGTAAGTAAACAAACGTATCCTAGCAACATAGGGTAGAGCGTTGGTTGTATGAACGCTACCAATACGGAACATTCCGGAATATTGCTGGATCAACTTTTCCGGTAATGTTCCGCATTGCATGTGTGAAAGAGGCTAGTGTGTGATGTTCTCTATCGAACTTCGCTCGGTATCTCACAATGGGAGGCGCCGGCCCTTCAGGCGTCCCGACCATGGAAGCTCCAATAATACCAGTCCTGACAGACCAATCACGTAGTGATTAGGGAGAGGCTTCCCCTTCCCTTATAACCGTGTGTCTCACCCGGGAATGACATTCTCGCTTTCTTCCTCGTGAAGATCATAGTTCCTTCAGCGCACCGGTGGGAATCCATTTAACAGTTCATAGCACGCTCCGTCAAGGTTAGCGACACCGAACGTGGACCCGTCTCCGGTCTGTGCTGGTATTCTTCGTCAAGAAGTTGATTTTACACAGGCAGCTAGCCCGCTCTAGGTTAGCCGAGCTCACGCTCTAACCAGTCAGTGGTCGGCCTGTCAGCTAGCCGGTTAGCTATTTGTGTAGTGCGAACCAGCTTTCCACTAAATTGGCTATTTTCGACCGTAAAGGTTTCCAACGTTACTAGCCGTCACAGCGGTAACAATTCGGCATAAAGCCATGGCATCCGGTGGTCCCCTGCCGGGAAGCGCCGGCGTGGGCAACAAGAGGAGCGAGCCAGCTACCGGTCGTCCGTGCACGGCCTCTTGTGGCGCTAGCATCTCGAGTAGAGACCAGCACCCTCTCTGCATTGCATGCATGGATGTGGGCCACGCACATGAGTCCTTGGCTAACCCGGAATCCTGCGTACACTGCATTAAAATGCCGGTACGAATTCTGAAAAGACGTTGGCACGTATCGGCCGCCCCCAAGGAAAACCCCGGACTTGACAGCACCGTAGCTAGCGCTACGGCTAACGTCAAGCCCAGCAGGAGCTGGGGATACATGGTCGATTCCCCGCTGGACTCCCCCCTGCCCAATAATCTCCTCGACCATTACGAGGACGAGGAAGGGGAGGGGGGGGGGGACGGAGGACGACGCCAGTGCCGACGTCCTCGGCGACAAGGTGAGGACGATGACGAGGAGGAGGATGCTATCCTCATCCAGCCGTCCAGGCCTAGCAGCGCTCTAAGCGGCAGCACCCCGCCCCCCGTCAAGGAGGCGGACATACATGAGGTGTGTAAGCGAGCCGCCGCCAAGCTAGGGCTCGAGTGGCCGGCGTCGCAAACGAGTGCGGGTGAGGAGAGAGACCTTTATGACGGTAAATGGCTCCCCTCGCGACAGCCGCCGGGCAGACAGTTACTGCCCGCTGTCCCGGCCTGCATGAAAGAAATGAGGAAATATTGGGACATTGGGCTGTTTGGTGAAGCTGTAAACTCAATGCAGCAAGCCTGTGACCTGAGGAAGAAGCAGGGCGAGGCATTTAACCTGTGCCTTCCCCGCAAACCCACTCCTCGCCAGCAGCCACCCCCCCTGCTCTGGTTTCGCAGCGGCTAAAAACCGCACCGCAGCGGCAAAAGAGCCCAGAGGCCCCAACGTTGAGCAGGCTGTGTCACAGCAGCCTAGGGCCTCAAACCAGAGACCATGGGGAAAACACTCATTTGCTGCAGTAGCAGCAGGTAAGCACCGCCAATCTCGCCCTTCAGAGGGTAAGAAGAAGTGGTCCTCCTAGGGGTCATTCCCTGTCACCTCAGGGGGGCAGCCGGCAGCACTCAACAGAGCTCTCTGCCCTGCCCCCCCCCCCCCCCCCCCAGGGACTTTTACTCATTTTTCTCTCCCAGCCAAATGGAGGAGAGAAAGGGGTTCCATAAGTCCCTCCAGTCGCTGTACAACGGCCCACTTTGTTGCCCCCGTTGTCAGCGCTTGTGGAGCAGAAGCACAAGTTCCCCCAGTGCCCTCCACAGTGCCAAATCCCCCCTCTCAGCACCCACCAGGGCCAGCTCAGAGAAGGGTGTGTTCGCACGTTCCCAGTGGCCGACAAGCACGGTTACCTCACAGCACTTTGTTTTCAAGAATAAAAACCTTACTGACGCATCCAGGCTCAGGGCCGAGGGCGCAGAGAATAAGGAAAAAAGAAAATATCCCTCTTCTCTCAGTCATAAGAGAGAAGAGAAGAGTGCTGTTCTCCCCTTTCTCAGTGAGGCAGGGGAGGAGACTGCAGTTTATCAGGCCGCCACAAGAGGGCGACAGCGCCCCAGGGGTGAGCCTGAGCAAGCTGCGACCTACTCCCGTAGTAAAAAATCGTGCATGGGCAGTGGGGCAGAACATTACACTGGGCCCACTGTCTGCGCGTGCGATTCAGTCGCGTGTATGCCCGGTCTGTCCCTGGATTCTAACTACGATAGGGAAGGGATACAGACTACAGTTCACAATAAAACCTCCCGTCTTCAACGGAGTAGTGTTTTCCACAGCCACGGGAGAGTCAGCTCAAGTACTAGAGATAGAAATCGCCTCTCTACTGAGCAAAGGAGCAATAAGAATGTTGGGAGAGGAGGAAACACAACAGGGTTTCTACTCAAGATATTTTGTGATACCAAAAAAGGGAGTCTCGTTACGTCCAATCTTAGATCTGCGTATTCTGAATGCCCATCTCAGAAAATACGCGTTCAAAATGATCACGAACGAGACCCTATTCCGCTCCATTCATCCAGCAGACTGGTTCACATCAGTCGACCTACAAGATGCGTATTTTCACATAAGCATCTATCCTTCACACAGAAAATATCTGAGGTTTGCGTTTCAGAACGTAGCTTACGAATTCACAGCGATGCCTTTCGGGCTGTCATTGGCTCCGAGGGTTTTCAGCAAATGTGTGGAGGCAGCACTGACCCCCATGAGAAACTCAGGGCTCAGGCAGGCTATTCGCATACCAGGACGATTACCTCCTTTGTTCCCAAACCAGGTAAATGGCGGTGCGAAATACTCAATCGCTGCTGAGTCACCTCAGCGAATTGGGCTTTTCAGTCAACCGGGAGAAGAGTATTCTTACACCCACTCAGTGTATAGAATATCTCGGGCTCAAGCTGGACGCAGTGTCGTACCGAGCAGAGCAGGGTGGAAAAGCAGCAACTGGCGCTTTTCCGCCAGGGGAACACGGTCATATTGAGGGCCTGTCTGAGAATTTCAGGTCTCCTGGCCTCGGGGAGGCACTCGTTCACTGAAGCTCCACAGACTGGCGTACAGATTGATAATGTGGAGAAGCAGTCACCTGCTGTCTCTACGCGCGACACACATACCCGGTGTGATGAACTACGCAGCGGATCTGCTATCCAGGGGGAATCCCCTCTACGGAGATTGGAAACTAAATCCCCGTGTGATACAACAGATCTATGAGAGATACGGACGGGCATACGTAGATCTCTTCGCATCGCGCGAAAACGCTCAATGTCCCCTGTTCTTCTCACTGCGCAACGAAAGCGCGCCTCTGGGGATAGACGCATTGGCGCACGCGTGGCCAAACGAGCTGCTGTATGCGTTCCCCCCTCTAAGTCTCATATCTCCAACTCTAACCATAGTGAGAGAGGACGGCTTGTCTATGATCCTAGTAGCCCCATACTGGCCTGGCAGGCACTGGATCCCAGAAATAGCCCAGCTCCTCTCAGGGGAACCGTGGCCCCTCCCCCCACTGATCTACTGACACAGGCGCAGGGGTGGATTTTCCACCAGCAACCCCAGCGGCTTGCGCTCTGGGCTCGGCCCGTGAGAGGATGAACCTACACGCAGTGGGTCTGCCTCTAAGGGTGATTAACACCATTCAGAGCGCCAGAGCCACATCAACTCGAACCCTGTATGACCTGAAGTGGCGAGTGTTTGAGAAATGGTGTGAGGAGAAACATGTCGTTTCCTTCCAGTGCTCTGTGGCAGAAGTGTTGTGCTTTCTGCAGGAGATGCTGGATAAAGGCAGGGCTTTCTCCACCATTAAGGTTTATTAGGCAGCTATATCAGCATGCCATATTGGATGGGGGGACGGCCCGATAGGATGCCACCCATTGCTGAAGCGCTTTATGAGGGGTGCACACAGGCTGCGTTCGGTCTCGAAGCCCTTGGCTCCATCCTGAGACTTAAACGTTGTTCTAGAGGCGCTGTCATCTGCGCCTTTTGAGCCTGTGGAAAGCGTGGAGCTTAAACTGCTCTTCCTTAAGACAGTACTGCTATTAGCCCTGACAATGGCCAAGCTCGTGAGCGAGCTTCAGGCATTGTCAATCCACCCCTCATGTCTACGCTTTGCGCAGGATTATGGAAGGGTGGTATTAAAGGCTAACCCGGCCTTTATTCCCAAGGTCATCAACCCCGCATACAGCTGTTCCTCGGTGGAGCTGCGGGCTTTCCACCCTCCCCCATTCTCCTCCCAGGAGGAGAGCAGGCTCAATGCACTCTGCCCCGTACGGGCGTTTAGGGTGTACGTGGACAGAACGAAGGGTTTCAGGAAAAGTGACCAACTGTTCGTGTCATGGGCCTCTACACACAGGGGTAAGCCTGTCACGACAGCGCCTATCACACTGGCTTGTAGAGGCTATCAGCAGGGCCTATGAGTACAGTGGACTCCAGGTGCCGGATGGATTGCGGGCTCATTCCACCAGGGGAATGGCCACGTCATGGGCCCTATTTAGAGGCATCAGTCCAGGACATCTGTGCAGCTGCGAGCTGGGCTACACCTCACACATTTGTAAGGTTTTACAGACAGGACGTGACTGCACCATCAGTGGCGCATTCAGTGCGCAGTGTGGGATCTCCATGAGTACAGATTGTGTTGCTGGGGTGCTCCCTCAATCACTACAGGGGATGGCTTCGGAGCATAATGCAATCTGGGAGTGGGCCTTATCCCATTGTGAGATACCGAGCGAAGTTCGATAGAGAACGTCAGGTTACGTATGTAAACCCTGTTCTCTGAGAACAGAGTGAGGGATCTCACTGCGTTGCCCGACTTACATCGGCACTCGGAAGAAAGACGCTTGAGAATGTCATTCCCGGGTGAGACACACGGTTATAAGGGAAGGGGAAGCCCCTCCCTAATCACTACGTGATTGGTCTGTCAGGAGACAGACATGGTAGTATTGGAGCTTCCATGGTCGGAACGCCTGAAGGCGCCTCCCATTGTGAGATACCTCACTCTGTTCTCAGAGAACAGGGTTTACATACGTAACCCGACGTTCAGTCGAGTTAAAATAAAAAGACTGTCACAGAATCTCCCAGACAATGGCTTTGTTTGGTTCGCCTGCCCTACAAAAAAAATCTAAAACCCCATTTTTCTCTGCACAGTTCCCATTGGCTCAGTTCATCTTCAGAGCAGAGCTATAGCAGACTCTTCTGTCACTCTTTTCTGGACCCAGCCTTCTGTCCAGTACAGCACCTACCACATCACTTTCAAAAGTCAGGTAAAGCCCCCACACCCTCACTCTCATTGGCAGATTCACACAATTTCACGCTTTTTAATGCAGTTTTTCAGTTATACAGAATACCTGGACTGCAACGAGTTTCCAGTGTTGCACTACACTAGAGTTTCAGGCAGTGGGTGTGTCTTCATCACTATCTAGAACTCTCTTCCATACTTGCCTTGTTTATTAAGGTAACAGTATTTACTGTATATGTTTGTGATTCTAGCCTCTATGATCTGTGAACCTTTAGGCAAGTTTCACATACACTTAAAAACATCTGTTTTATCTGATTTATTTTGTTTTTACTCAACCCCTTTTGTTACAGTCAGCACCATAATTATCCCCCATGTAAAATTATGCTTTTGCAGAATGTAAGGTTAGTTCAGTTCAATTACTCAGTCAGGACAATTGTGAGTTCATAATGAGACTGTAAATATATTTTTCTTTATTTCCTCATACACAGAGAGAGGGAGATGAAATGATAACAGCCAAAGTTGGAGGAAGGCTCACCAGCTTCACTCAGACTGGATTGGCTGCTGGTCAGAAGTACAAGGTGTCGATCAGGGGGGAGAGAGATGGGAAGATGGGGCCAGAGAGCACCACTGAGTTCACTACTGGTGAGTCTGTGTGGCAACTATGTTGATGGACCTGGTAGCCATTTTGACATTACTGCTTCCATAGGGATTAATCATTTCTGTGTAGATCTTTGCATTGTTTAGTCATGTTAATATGTTTAGACCCTCTCTCCCTCCATCTCTGTTTTTTCTCAGTGTTCAGTGAATTTGCTAAGATGACATTTCTGTAGCTGTTCATAGGAGGCAATGGTTATATTTGATTAGCCTGTATACAGTAAATGGCTTAAAGGGTTAGTTTGGAATTTTGGACATAATGTCTAATTTACGACTTACCCATTATGTTGTTGATTGATGGAGACCATTTTCAGATGATTCCATGCTGTCCTTCTTGTGGACATACACACGTTGCTAATGCTAGCGCAACTCTATGGTAACCGGTAGCATCCACTACCAAACGCACTTAAACACTCCACAGTGCACCCAAAGCAAATAAAATACGACGACAGTCTATCGGGTTAATTTGAGTTTTTATACCATCATTTTTGAAGTCAAACTATCGTTGAATCCTTTACTTTGTGCTGACCTATATTCTCTGTGGAAGTACGGCGGCAGACCAAACGTGGCCATTGCAACTTGTTGCTCTTCTTTGTTGTTGTAGTCGACCAGTGCCGGCATTACATTCGTAGGTAACGTAAAGTATCGCTCCGCCGCCGTACTTTTCCGTATATTCAACTTCCACAGAGAATATAAGTCAGCACAAAGTAAAGGATTCAACAATAGTTTGACTTCAAAAATAATGGTATAAACACTCAAATTAACCCCGATAGACTGTCGTCGTATTTTATTTGCTTTGGGTGCACTGTAGAGTGTTCCAGTGCGTTTGGTAGTGGATGCTTCCGGTTACCATAGAGTTGCGCTAGCATTAGCAATGTGTGTATGTCCACAAGAAGGACAGCATGGAATCAGCTGAAAATGGTCTCCATCAATCAACAACATCATGGGTAAGTCGTAAATTAGACATTATGTCCAAAATTCCGAACTAACCCTTTAAGCTCATTTTTCTCTGCACAGCTGTCTCTCTCTACCTCCGGAGCAGAGATATAACAGCATCTACTGTCACTCTTTCCTGGACCCAGCCTTCAGTCCAGTACAGCACCTACCATATCACTTTCAAAAGCCAGGTAACGCTACTGCACACTCTTTGTCCCTGGGAGATTCAAACAATTTCACTTTCTTTCGTAGATAACTTTCTCTCAGACTGAACAAACACCAGTTTATTAAGGCAAAGGGATTTATATTTATGTAATTCTAGGCTCTATATTAAATTACTTTTTCAACATATTTCATGGATACTTAAACAGCCAAGAGAGAAGAGACAGTTAGAGCTGGAATCTGCTGATCTGGTTTCTTTTGTTTTCAGACAACCGTTTTTGTCATAGTCATGGTCCATGTGTAACAATATAGTTTTTCTAAAACAGGTCAGTACAGTTTAATAATTCAGTCAGGACAGTTTTCAGTTCAGAATGGGACTGTCATTCAATCCATATTTTCCTCATGCACAGAGGGAGGGAGATAAAATGATCACAAACGAAGTTGGAGGAAGAATCTCCAGCTTCACTCAGACTGGTTTGGCTGCTGGTCAGAAGTACAAGGTGTCAATCAGAGGAGAAAGAGATGGGAAGATGGGGCCAGAGAGCACCACTGAATTCAGTACTGGTGAGTCCTTGAAGAAACTGGATTCATGGATCTTGTAGTCAATTTAACTTGGTTACACCCACAAGCAGGGCCGGAGTGGGACTCATTTTCAGCCCGGAAGTTTCATGTCTCAGTGCAGCCCACTTTGGACCGGGGGGGGCTCCACAATGAAAAATAGACCATTTTAGCTCTTTGATTAACTTTTTATTATCCTTTTTTTAAAATATAGAACAATTATAAGATATCTACAAGAGATAAATAGTAAAATAGGTATGTATAGTGGTGATATTGGAACTAATTGTCTGGACTTTTTAGATTTTGCACACACTGTGGTACAACTCTACCTGTGCTGTCCACAGCAGGGATCCTTCTGGGCTCATGGCTTGGTCCTGGCACTGCCTCATTAATGACTTGACCTAACAGCTGACTCTGCTCTGTCACTTAAAACATAGTAATAATAATAATAAAGAATAATACCTTTCATGGCCTAATACTAATGTACAACTTCAATAAGTTGGCTAATGCTGTGCAAATAAAGCATATTGTCCTAACGTTAAGTATTTAATGTCTGGGAAAGTAATACAGCCACATTTTTCAGGTGTCCTCAATATGAAATCGTTATTTAATCACGTACAATATAGACTCACTGGAATAATGTTAACACTGACTATTAATAAAAACTACTGTTAACTATTGTTTTTGAACGTTAAGAAGTCGCCGTTATCATAAGGCCTTTAATTGCTGTTTTAGTCATCGTGTTTCTTATTTAGTAAATAACACTCTTACCTTGGCAGATGTTCACTTTCGTGACAATGCCCAGAAAGATATAAAACGTCCATTCGACATGACGATTAACTAACGGTAGCTCTCTGAATGTAACATTTAAATCTCCAGTAAGTCATCAAGTTAAATTAACTTAATTTGGCTGTTAACTTTTTCTAGATAGCTAACGTTACCTCACGGTTGAAGGGTGACATTAGACGTCAAATAAATAAAAAGTTAATAACGTTAGCTAACAAAACCAACAAGAAGCGACAGCAAGATACAGCAAGTAGGCTATGTTAGCTAACGTTAGCTAAGTTTGCTACATTTAAAACAGTGTTACTTAATAATTAACTTATTATTATTATTATAATACCTTTCATGGCGTAATAATAATAAACAAGAATAATAATTTCCAACACAATTAACCCCCCCCCCCCTCGCAAAAAAAATGCCTTTCACAATTAGATGATCCCATAACCATTTTGCATTTATCAAAGCAGTTATTCGTAAATACGCCAGTCATGCTTTAAAATTCCTTGACAATAAACTTAAATTGTAATTTGCATGCAATGATATTGTGCTTTATACGCCTGATGACATCTTAACACTATACGCTACCTTTCTCATCATCAGCTGCGTTTTTGTTAGAAATATGTCGGTTAATTTGTAACATTTGGCCACTTCTTCCAGTGTCTTTCTTTTTTTATCCTAGCCTTTTCTGCTCCGTCTTTTCTTATTTTATTCTCCATTTTAGAATCTTCGTCTGGCACAAACTCCTAAACTAAACTAATTACATCAGGTGATCAATCAAAATCAAAAATCAATCAAAAAACAAACTTGGGTTCAACCAATTATGGAATTTGGGAGGGGCCCCTCTCACCCCCCCATCAGCATCCAAGTTTCTGGTGTAGGCCGTGGTTGCTTTTCGTGCGTGTGTTTCGTGCGTTTTCGAGAGGGGGCCGAGTGAGAACTCATGCGGCCCACACTGCAGCCAGTAGCCTATATGATCTAAATACAATTATTGTGTTTACCGATCCTCGCCATCAGCCCAAAAACCAGCGGCCCACCGGGATTCTTCCCGATTCTCCCGATTAGCCACTCCGGCATTGCCCACAAGGATCAAGCTTAATCGATTTCTTGCTGTTATTTTTTTTATTTTTTTAAATTTTTTTGTTGCATATTTTCGTCATCTATGCAATTGGGTTCCAATAGCAGAGACATATGGCATAATGCCCCAGTACATTTACATTGTGTTGTAACTGTTATAACTCCCTCCGCCTCTCTTTGAATACTAATGGGAAAACATGAAATGCCTAAAACTGCACAGACTACAGTATGTGGTTAACCTTTGTTAACCTCCATAAAATGTACAATCCCCATTTTTCTCCACTCAGCTCTCTCTGGCTCCATCTATTTCCACACTAGAGATGCAACAGAATCTTCTATCACTCTTTTCTGGGCCCAGCCTTCTGTCCAGTACAGCACCTACCACATCGCTTTCAAAAGCCAGGTAAAGCCTCCACAGCCTCAGTGTCACACACTGACCAAAATTGTGAAATTTTGCTCTCAAAAATGTCACATCATTTTAGGCTATTAAGGCTGATGAAAAGATTATTTTTCTTTCCTACTAAATCTTTATATCCTTTTTTGCAAGTGACGAATGACATTAATATTATCTTTGTTTTTTTTTGAACATTCAAAGAGAGAGGGTGATGAATTGATAACAGCGAAAGTTGGAGGAAGGCTCACCAGCTTCACTCAGACTGGATTAGCTTCTGGTCAGAAGTACAAGGTGTCAATCAAGGGGGAGAGAGATGGCAAAATGGGGCCAGAGAGCAACACTGAATTCACTACTGGTGAGTCTGTGTGGAAACTGGATTCTTTCGTCTGGCAGCAATTCTGGTTCAGTTGCTTCCAAAAGGATCCCATCCAACATATTCTGTGCAGAGGTGATAATATTTTGCTCATCTGTTCAATCAGGGACCAGTAGCACAGTCTCTACAGCATAGAATGAATGAGTGAAAATATATAAGTAGTGAGATTTTCATTTTCATTTTTCTCCTCCCAGCTCCCTCTGGCTCTGTCCATATTCGGAGCAGAGATGTAACAGACTCATCTGTCACTATTTTCTGGACCCAGCCTTCTGTCCAGTACAGCGCCTACCACATCACTTTCAAAAGCCTGGTAAAACCTCCCCACCCTCAGGGTCACTCCTTGACCAAACTTCTGAGATTTTGCTCTCATAAATTTCAGATAATTTCACCTTATTCAACGAGACGAGACCCTTCAGCTTTCATATTGAATCTTTACATCCTTTTTTTGCATGTGAGGAGCCACATTAATATTTTCTTTGTCTTTCTTGATCATACACAGGGAGAGGGAGATGAAAAGATAACAGCCAAAGTTGGAGGAAGGGTCTTCAGCTTCACTCAAACTCGGTTGGCTGCTGGTCAGAAGTACAAAGTGTCAATCAGAGGGGAGAGAGATGGGAATATGGGGCCAGAGAGAACCATTGAATTCACAACCTGTGAGTCTATTGGGAAACTGGGTTCATGGATTTGGTAGCCATTTTGGTTCTTTTGGATCCACAGTAATTCTACTGAACAGAGTCTCTGCAAATTTCTTGACCATACTTAATCAGGGACCAACAGTAGAGTCTAATACACATAACAACAGTGGAGATGTACATAATGTCTGAACTGTCCTGTCTTCCTCCACTGCTCTTTTTGTACAAATTGTTTCACATAAATATCTGTTACTGTACACACTACAGATTGTGGTCAGCCTTTGTTGACCTGCATAAAATGTATTATCCCAACTTTTCTCCAACCAGCTCCCTCTGGCTCTGTCCATATTCAGAGCAGAGATGTAACAGAATCTTCTGTCACTCTTTTCTGGACCCAGCCTTCTGTACAGTACAGCACCTACCACATCACTTTCAAAAGCCAGGTATACGCTCAGTGTCAAGTTATGTACTACAAGTCTGTTCCTGTGCATTTATACACTTTCAGAGTTCACGTTACCTCTGACTGGACAGTATTGTTGTCACAATGGAACTTTCAATCCATTTTTTCCAGTGAGGTTGTACAAAATCCTTTCTCTGTGGTTTTCTCTCATACACAGAGAGAGGGAGATGAAATGATAACAGCAAAAGTTGGAGGAAGGCTCACCAGCTTCACTCAAAGTGGATTGGCTGCTGGTCAGAAGTACAAGGTGTCAATCAAGGGGGAGAGAGATGGCAAGATGGGGCCAGAGGGCAACACTGAGTTCACTACTGGTGAGTCTGTGGGGAAACAGGATTCTTTGGGCTGGCTGCAATTCTGGCTCAGTTGCTTTCAAAAGGATTCCCATTGAACATATTCTGTGCAGAGGTGTTGTTAATATTTTGGTTTTCCATTCCATCAGGGACCAACAGCATAGAATGAATGAGTGAAAAAGTAATTAAATGCGATGTGTCATTTCAATTTTTGTCCACCCAGCTCCCTCTGGCTCTGTCCATATTTGGAGTAGAGATATTACAGACTCATCTGTCACTTTTTTCTGGACCCAGCCTTCTGTCCAGTACAGCACCTACCACATCACCTTCAAAAGTCAGGTAAAACCCCCACACCCTCACTCTCATTGGGAGATTCACACGATTTCACGCTCTTTAATGCAGTTTTTCAGTTATACAGAATGCCTGTACTGCAACGACTTTCCACAGTGTTGCACTACACTAGAGCCTCAGACTGTGGGTGTGTCATCATCAGATCTATCTAGAACTCTCTTCCATACTTGTCTTGCTTATTAAGGTAACAGCATTTCTATTTTTGTGATTCTAGCCTCTATGATCTGTGAACCTTTAAGGGTGTTTCACATACACTTAAAAACAAAGAAATCGTAAACGTTTAAATCTGGTTTATTTTGTTTTTGCACAACTCCTTTTGTTACAGTCAGCACCATACAAATCCCCCATGTAAAATTGTGCTTTTGCAGAATGTAAGGTTAGTTCAATTAAATAACTCATTCAGGACAGTTTTGAGTTTATAATGAGACTGTAAATCTATTTTTCCTTATATCCTTATACACAGAGAGAGGGGGATGAAACAATAATAGCCAAAGTTGGAGGAAGGCTCACTAGCTTCACTCAGACTGGATTGGCTGCTGGTCAGAAGTACAGGGTGTCAATCAAGGGTGAGAGAGATGGGAAGATGGGGCCAGAGAGCAACACTGAGTTCACAACTGGTGAGTCTGTGTTGAAACTATGTTGATGGGTCCGGTTGCCATTTTGACATTCCTGCCTCCAGAGGGATTCATTGTTTCTGTGTAGTTTTTTTGCATTGTTTAGTCATGTTTTTGGTCAGAGACCTACAATATGTTTAGACCCTCTCTCCCTCCACCTCTATTTTTTCACAATGTTCAGTGAATTTGCTAAGATGACAGATCTGTAGTTGTTCAGCCATTGGTTTTATTTGATTAGCTTGTATAAATGGCTCAAGCTCATTTTTCTGTGCACCAGCTGGCTCTCTCTACCTCCGGAGCAGAGATATAACAGCATCTACTGTCACTCTTTCCTGGACCCAGCCTTCAGTCCAGTACAGCACCTACCACATCACTTTCAAAAGCCAGGTACAAGTCTAGTGTCAAGTTATGTACTACAAGTCTGTTCCTGTACATTTATACACTTTCAGAGTTCACGTTACCTCTGACTGGACAGTATTGTTGTCAGAATGGAACTTTCAATCCATTTTTTTCCAGTGAGGTTGTACATAATCCTTTCTCTGTGGTTTTCTCTCATACACAGAGAGAGGGAGATGAAATGATAACCGCCAAAGTTGGAGGAAGGCTCACCAGCTTCACTCAGACTGGATTGGCTGCTGGTCAGAAGTACAAGGTGTCAATCAGGGGAGAAAGAGATGGGAAGATGGGACCAGACAGCAACACTGAGTTCACAACTGGTGAGTCTGTGGGGAAACTGGTTTCATGGGTCTGGCAGCAATTTTGGCTGAGCTGCTTCCACAAGGATCCCATTGAACATATTCTGTGCAGAGGTGTTGTTAATATTTTGTTTTCCATTCCATCAGGGACCAACAGCAAAGTCTCTACAGCATAGAATGTATAAGTGAAAAAGTAATTAAATGCAATGTGTCATTTCGATTTTTGTCCACTCAGCTCCCTCTGGCTCTGTCCATCTACAGAGTAGAGATGTAACAGACTCATCTGTCACTCTTTTCTGGACCCAGCCTTCTGTCCAGTACAGCACCTACCACATCACTTTCAAAAGCCAGGTAAAGCTTCTGCACACTCATTGTCCCTGGGAGATTCACACAATTTCACACTCTTTAGTACAGTATTCAGTTGTACAGAACACATTTAATCCACTAACTTTTCCCAGTGTTGCATTACACTGGAGCAGACAGTGATGTGTCATCATCACTATGTATAACTGTCTTTCAGACAGTACAAACACCTGTTTATTAAGACAAAGGCATTTATATTGCTGTAATTCTAGACTCTATAATATTTGACCTTTTCAACATATTTCATGGATACTTAAACAGGCAAGAGACAGTTAGAGCTGGAATCTGCTGATCTGGTTTCTTTTGTTTTCAGACAACCGTTTTTGTCATAGTCATACTTGGTCCATGTGTTACAATATAGTTTTGCAAAATGTCAGGTCAGTACAGTTTAATAATTCAGTCAGGACAGTTTTCAGTTCAGAATGGGACTGTCAGTTAATCCATATTTCCCTCATGCACAGAGAGAGGGAGATAAAATGATCACAAACAAAGTTGGAGGAAGAATCTCCAGCTTCACTCAGACTGGATTGGCTGCTGGTCAGAAGTACAAGGTGTCAATCAGAGGAGAAAGAGATGGGAAGATGGGGCAAGAGAGCATGACTGAATTCACAACTGGTGAGTCTGTGAGGAAACTGGATTCATGGGTCTTGTAGTCAATTTAACTTGGTTACACCCACAGGGATCGAGCTTCATAGATTCCTTGCTGGGGTTTTTTTTTTGTTGTTGCATATTTTGGTAATCTATGCGATCGGGTTCCAACAGCAGAGACATATGGCATGATGCCCTAGTACATTTACATTGTGTTCGAACTGTTATAACTCTCTCCGCCTCTCTTTGTATACTAGTGGGAAGACATGAAATGCCTATAACTACACAGACTACAGACTGTGGTTAACTTTTGTTAACCTCCATAAAATGTACAATCCCCATTTTTCTCCACCCAGCTCTCTCTGGCTCCATCTATTTCCACATCAGAGATGTAACAGAATCTTCTATCACTCTTTTCTGGACCCCGCCTTCTATCCAGTACAGCACCTACCACATCACTTTCAAAAGCCAGGTAAAGCCTCCATGCACTCAGTGTCCAAAATTTTGAAATTGTGCTCTCAAACATGTCACATCATTTTAGGCTATTAAGGCTGATGAAAAGATTATTTTTCTTTCCTACTAAATCTTTATATCCTTTTTTGCAAGTGAAGAACAACATTAATATTATCTTTGTTTTTTTTTTAAACATTCTAAGAGAGAGGGTGATGAAATTATAACAGCAAAAGTTGGAGGAAAGCTCACCAGCTTCACTCAAAGTGGATTAGCTGCTGGTCAGAAGTACAAGGTGTCAATCAAGGGGGAGAGAGATGGCAAGATGGGGCCAGAGAGCAACACTGAGTTCACTACTGGTGAGTCTGTGGGGAAACAGGATTCTTTGGTCTGGCAGCAATTCTGGCTCAGTTCCTTTCAGAAGGATCCTATCAAACATATTCTATGCAGACATATTGTTACTATTTTGGTTATCTGTTCAATCAGAGACCAACAGCAGAGTCTCTACAGCATAGAACGAATAAGCAAAAAAATTTATAAATGTGATGTGTCATTTTCATTTTTCTCCTCTCAGCTCCCTCTGGCTCTGTCCATATTCGGAGCAGAGATATAACAGAATCGACTGTCACTCTTTCCTGGACCCAGCCTTCAGTCCAGTACAGCACCTACCACATCACTTTCAAAAGCCAGGTACAAGTCTAGTGTCAAGTTATGTGCTACAAGTCTGTTCCTGTACATTTATACACTTTCAGAGTTCACGTTACCTCTGACTGGACAGTATTGTTGTCAGAATGGAACTTTCAATCCATTTTTTTCCAGTGAGGTTGTACATAATCCTTTCTCTGTGGTTTTCTCTCATACACAGAGAGAGGGAGATGAAATGATAACCGCCAAAGTTGGAGGAAGGCTCACCAGCTTCACTCAGACTGGATTGGCTGCTGGTCAGAAGTACAAGGTGTCAATCAGAGGAGAAAGAGATGGGAAGATGGGACCAGACAGCAACACTGAGTTCACAACTGGTGAGTCTGTGGGGAAACTGGTTTCATGGGTCTGGCAGCAATTTTGGCTGAGCTGCTTCCACAAGGATCCCATTGAACATATTCTGTGCAGAGGTGTTAATATTTTGTTTTCCATTCCATCAGGGACCAACAGCAAAGTCTCTACAGCATAGAATGTATAAGTGAAAAAGTAATTAAATGCGATGTGTCATTTCGATTTTTGTCCACCCAGCTCCCTCTGGCTCTGTCCATCTACGGAGTAGAGATATAACAGACTCATCTGTCACTCTTTTCTGGACCCAGCCTTCTGTCCAGTACAGCACCTACCACATCACCTTCAAAAGCCAGGTAAAGCTTCTGCACACTCATTGTCCCTGGGAGATTCAAACTATTTCACACTCTTTAGTACAGTATTCAGTTGTACAGAACACATTTAATCCACTAACTTTTCCCAGTGTTGCATTACACTGGAGCAGACAGTGACGTGTCATCATCACTATGTATAACTGTCTTTCAGACAGTACAAACACCTGTTTATTAAGACAAAGGCATTTATATTGCTGTAATTCTATGCTCTATAATATTTGACCTTTTCAACATATTTCATGGATACTTAAACAGCCAAGAGACAGTTAGAGCTGGAATCTGCTGATCTGGTTTCTTTTGTTTTCAGACAACCGTTTTTGTCATAGTCATACTTGGTCCATGTGTTACAATATAGTTTTGCAAAATGTCAGGTCAGTACAGTTTAATAATTCAGTCAGGACAGTTTTCAGTTCAGAATGGGACTGTCAGTTAATCCATATTTTCCTCATGCACAGAGGGAGGGAGATAAAATGATCACAAACAAAGTTGGAGGAAGAATCTCCAGCTTCACTCAGACTGGATTGGCTGCTGGTCAGAAGTACAAGGTGTCAATCAGAGGAGAAAGAGATGGGAAGATGGGGCAAGAGAGCATGACTGAATTCACAACTGGTGAGTCTGTGAGGAAACTGGATTCATGGGTCTTGTAGTCAATTTAACTTGGTTACACCCACAGGGATCGAGCTTCATAGATTCCTTGCTGGGGTTTTTTTTTTTGTTGCATATTTTGGTAATCTATGCGATCGAGTTCCAACAGCAGAGACATATGACATGATGCCCTAGTACATTTACATTGTGTTTGAACTGTTATAACTCCTTCCGCCTCTCTTTGTATACTAGTGGGAAGACATGAAATGCCTATAACTACACAGACTACAGACTGTGGTTAACTTTTGTTAACCTCCATAAAATGTACAATCCCCATTTTTCTCCACCCAGCTCTCTCTGGCTCCATCTATTTCCACATCAGAGATGTAACAGAATCTACTATCACTCTTTTCTGGACCCCGCCTTCTATCCAGTACAGCACCTACCACATCACTTTCAAAAGCCAGGTAAAGCCTCCATGCACTCAGTGTCCAAAATTTTGAAATTGTGCTCTCAAAAATGTCACATCATTTTAGGCTATTAAGGCTGATGAAAAGATTATTTTTCTTTCCTACTAAATTTTTATATCCTTTTTTGCAAGTGAAGAACGACATTAATATTATCTTTGTTTTTTTTTAAACATTCTAAGAGAGAGGGTGATGAAATTATAACAGCAAAAGTTGGAGGAAAGCTCACCAGCTTCACTCAAAGTGGATTAGCTGCTGGTCAGAAGTACAAGGTGTCAATCAAGGGGGAGAGAGATGGCAAGATGGGGCCAGAGAGCAACACTGAGTTCACTACTGGTGAGTCTGTGGGGAAACAGGATTCTTTGGTCTGGCAGCAATTCTGGCTCAGTTCCTTTCAGAAGGATTCTATCGAACATATTCTATGCAGACATATTGTTACTATTTTGGTTATCTGTTCAATCAGGGACCAACAGCAGAGTCTCTACAGCATAGAACGAATAAGCAAAAAAATTTATAAATGTGATGTGTCATTTTCATTTTTCTCCTCTCAGCTCCCTCTGGCTCTGTCCATATTCGGAGCAGAGATGTAACAGACTCATCTGTCACTGTTTTCTGGACCCAGCCTTCAGTCCAGTACAGCACCTACCATATCACTTTCAAAAGCCTGGTAAAACCTCCGCACCCTCAGGGTCACTCAGTGACCAAAATATTGAAATTTTGCTCTCATAAATTTCAGATCATTTTACCTTATTAAACGGGACGAGACCCTTCTGCTTTCATATTGAATCTTTACATCCTTTTTTGCATGTGAGAAGCCACATTAATATTTCCTTTGTCTTTCTTGATCATACACAGAGAGAGGGAGATGAAAAGATAACAGCCAAAGTTGGAGGAAGGGTCTTCAGCTTCACTCAAACTCGATTGGCTGCTGGTCAGAAGTATAAAGTGTCAATCAGAGGGGAGAGAGATGGGAATATGGGGCCAGAGAGAACCATTGAATTCACAACTTGTGAGTCTATTGGGAAACTGGGTTCATGGATTTGGTAGCCATTTTGGTTCCTTTGGATCCACAGTAATTCTACTGAACAGAGTCTCTGCAAATTTCTTGACCATACTTAACAGGGACCAACAGTAGAGTCTAATACACATAACAACAGTGGACGTGTACATAATGTCTGAACCATCCTGTCTACCTCCACTGCTCTTTTTGTACAAATCGTTTAACATAAATATCTGTTACTGTACACACTACAGATTGTGGTCAGCCTTTGTTGACCCGCATACAATGTATTATCCCAATTTTTCTCCAACCAGCTCCCTCTGGCTCTGTCCATATTCAGAGCAGTGATGTAACAGAATCTTCTGTCACTCTTTTCTGGACCCAGCCTTCTGTCCAGTACAGCACCTACCACATCACTTTCAAAAGCCAGGTACAAGTCTAGTGTCAAGTTATGTGCTACAAGTCTGTTTCTGTGCATTTATACACTTTCAGAGTTCACGTTACCTCTGACTGGACAGTATTGTTGTCAGAATGGAACTTTCAATCCATTTTTTTCCACTGAGGTTGTACATAATCCTTTCTCTGTGGTTTTCCCTCATACACAGAGAGAGGGAGATGAAATGATAACAGCAAAAGTTGGAGGAAGGCTCACTAGCTTTACTCAGACTGGATTGGCTGCTGGTCAGAAGTACAAGGTGTCAATCAGGGGAGAAAGAGATGGGAAGATGGGACCAGACAGCAACACTGAATTCACAACTGGTGAGTCTGTGGGGAAACTGGTTTCATGGGTCTGGCAGCAATTTTGGCTGAGGTGCTTCCACAAGGATCCCATTGAACATATTCTGTGCAGAGGTGTTGTTAATATTTTGTTTTCCATTCCATCAGGGACCAACAGCAAAGTCTCTACAGCATAGAATGTATAAGTGAAAAAGTAATTAATTGCGATGTGTCATTTTGATTTTTGTCCACCCAGCTCCCTCTGGCTCTGTCCATCTACGGAGTAGAGCTATAACAGACTCATCTGTCACTCTTTTCTGGACCCAGCCTTCTGTCCAGTACAGCACCTACCACATCACCTTCAAAAGTCAGGTAAAACCCCCACACCCTCACTCTCATTGGGAGATTCACACAATTTCACGCTTTTTAATGCAGTTTTTTAGTTATATAGAATGCCTGTACTGCAACGACTTTCCACAGTGTTGCACTACATTAGAGCTTCAGGCTGTGGGTGTGTCATCATCACTATCTAGAACTCTCTTCCATACTTGTCTTGTTTATTAAGGTAACCGCATTACTATTTTTGTGATTCTAGCCTCTATGATCTGTGAACCTTTAAGCATATTTCACATACACTTAAAAACGAAGAAATCGCAAACGTTTTAATCTGGTTTATTTTGTTTTTACACAACTTTTTGTTACAGTCAGCACCATACAAATCCCCCATGTAAAATTGTGCTTTTGCAGAATGTAAGGTTAGTTCAGTTTAAGAACTCAGTCAGGACAGTTTTGAGTTCATAATGAGACTATGAATATATTTTTCTTTATTTCCTCATACACAGAGAGAGGCAGATGAAATGATAACCGCCAAAGTTGGAGGAAGGCCCACCAGCTTCACTCAGATTGGATTGGTTGCTGGTCAGAAGTACAAGGTGTCAATCAGAGGGGAGAGAGATGGGAAGATGGGGCCAGAGAGCACCACTGAGTTCACAACTGGTGAGTCTGTGTGGAAACTATGTTGACGGCTCTGACATTACTGCCTTTGCATTGTTTAGTCATGTTTTTGGTCAGAGACCTACAATATGTTTAGACCCTCTCTCCCTTCACCTCTATTTTTTCACAATGTTAAGTGAATTTGCTAACATGACATTTCTGTAGCTTTTCGTATCAGGCAATGGTTTTATTTGATTAGCCTGTATAAATGGCTCAAGCTCATTTTTCTCTGCACAGCTGGCTCTCTCTACCTCCGGAGCAGAGATATAACAGAATCTACTGTCACTCTTTCCTGGACCCAGCCTTCTGTCCAGTACAGCACCTACCACATTACTTTCAAAAGCCAGGTAATGCTCCCATACACTCATTCTCCCTGGGGGATTCAAACAATTTCACACTCTTTAGTACAGTATTCAGTTGTACAGAACACATTTAATCCACTAACTTTTCACAGTGTTCCATTACTCTGGAGCAGACAGTGATGTGTCATCATCACTATGTATACATGTAACTGTCTCTCAGACAGTACAAACACCTGTTTATTAAGACAAAGGCATTTATATTTCTGTGATTCTAGGCTCTATAATATTTGACCTTTTTAACATATTTCATGGATACTTAAACAGCCAAGAGACAGTTAGAGCTGGAATCTGCTGATCTGGTTTCTTTTGTTTTCAGACAACCGTTTTTGTCATAGTCATACTTGGTCCATGTGTTACAATATAGTTTTGCATAATGTCAGGTCAGTACAGTTTACTAATTCAGTCAGGACAGTTTTCAGTTCAGAATGGGACTGTCAGTTAATCCATATTTTCCTCATGCACAGAGGGAGGGAGATAAAATGATCACAAACAAAGTTGGAGGAAGAATCTCCAGCTTCACTCAGACTGGATTGGCTGCTGGTCAGAAGTACAAGGTGTCAATCAGAGGAGAAAGAGATGGGAAGATGGGGCCAGAGAGCATGACTGAATTCACAACTTGTGAGTCTATTGGGAAACTGGGTTCATGGATTTGGTTGCCATTTTGGTTCTTTTGGATCCACAATAATTCTACTGAACAGAGTCTCTGCAAATTTCTTGACCATACTTAATCAGGGACCAACAGGAGAGTCTAATACACATAACAACAGTGGAGATGTACATAATGTCTGAACTATCCTGTCTTCCTCCACTGCTCTTTTTGTACAAATCGTTTAACATAAATATCTGTTACTGTACACACTACAGATTCTGGTCAGCCTTTGTTGACCCGCATAAAATGTATTATCCCAATTTTTCTCCTACCAGCTCCCTCTGGCTCTGTCCATATTCAGAGCAGACATGTAACAGAATCTTCTGTCAATCTTTTCTGGACCCAGCCTTCTGTACAGTACAGCACCTACCACATCACTTTCAAAAGCCAGGTACAAGTCTAGTGTCAAGTTATGTGCTACAAGTCTGTTCCTGTGCATTTATACTCTTTCAGAGTTCACGTTACCTCTGACTGGACAGCATTGTTGTCAGAATGGAACTTTCAATCAATTATTTTCCAGTGAGGATGGACATAATCGTTCTCTGTGGTTTTCTCTCATACACAGAGAGAGGGAGATGAAATGATAGCAGCAAAAGTTGGAGGAAGGCTCACCAGCTTCACTCAGACTGGATTAGCTGCTGGTCAGAAGTACAAGGTGTCAATCAGGGGGGAGAGAGATGGGAAGATGGGGCCAGAGAGCAACACTGAGTTCACAACTGGTGAGTCTGTGTGGAAACTGGTTTCATGGGCCTGGCAGCAATTTTGGCTGAGCTGCTTCCACAAGGATCCCATTGAACATATTCTGTGCAGAGGTGTTGTTAATATTTTGGATTTCCATTCCATCAGGGACCAACAGCAAAGTCTCTACAGCATAGGATGTATAAGTGAAAAAGTAATTAAATGCGATGTGTTATTTCGATTTTTGTCCACCCAGCTCCCTCTGGCTCTGTCCATCTTCGGAGTAGAGATATAACAGACTCATCTGTCACTCTTTTCTGGACCCAGCCTTCTGTCCAGTACAGCACCTACCACATCACTTTCAAAAGCCAGGTAAAGCTTCTGCACACTCACTCTCATTGGGAGATTCACACAATTTCACGCTCTTTAATGCAGTTTTTTAGTTATACAGAATGCCTGTACTGCAACGACTTTCCACAGTGTTGCACTACATTAGAGCTTCAGGCTGTGGGTGTGTCATCATCACTATCTAGAACTGTCTTCCATACTTGACTTGTTTATTAAGGTAACAGCATTTCTATTTTTGTGATTTTAGCCTCTATGATCTGTGAACCTTTAGGCATATTTCACATACACTTAAAAACGAAGAAATCGTAAACATTTTAATCTGGTTTATCTGGTTTATTTTGTTTTTACACAACTAATTTTTTTACAGTCAGCACCATACATATGCCCATTGTAAAACTGCTTTTGCAGAATGTAAGGTTAGTTCAGTTTAAGAACTCAGTCAGGACAGTTTTGAGTTCGTAATGAGACTATAAATATATTTTTCTTTATTTCCTCATACACAGAGAGAGGCAGATGAAATGATAACCGCCAAAGTTGGAGGAAGGCTCACCAGCTTCACTCAGATTGGATTGGTTGCTGGTCAGAAGTACAAGGTGTCAATCAAAGGGGAGAGAGATGGGAAGATGGGGCCAGAGAGCACCACTGAGTTCACAACTGGTGAGTCTGTGTGGAAACTATGTTGATGGTTCTGACATTTCTGCCTCCACAGGGATTAATCATTTCTGTGTTGATCTTTGCATTGTTTAGTCATGTTTTTGGTCAGAGACCTACAATATGTTTAGACCCTCGCTCCCTTCACCTCTATTTTTTCACAATGTTCAATGAACTTGCTAACATGACATTTCTGTCGCTTTTCATATGAGGCAATGGTTATATTTGATTAGCCTGTATAAATGGCTCAAGCTCATTTTTCTCTGCACAGCTGGCTCTCTCTACCTCCGGAGCAGCGATATAACAGAATATACTGTCACTCTTTCCTGGACCCAGCCTTCTGTCCAGTACAGCACCTACCACATTACTTTCAAAAGCCAGGTAATGCTCCCATACACTCATTCTCCCTGGGGGATTCAAACAATTTCACACTCTTTAGTACAATTATTCAGATGTACAGAACTCGTAAAAATCCACTGACTTTTCCCAGTGTTGCATTGCACTGGAGCTAACAGTGATGTGTCATCGTCACTATGTATAACTGTCTATCAGACTGAATAAACACTGTTTATTAAGACAAAGGTATTTCCATTTTTGTAATTCTTGGCTCTATAATATTTGACCTTTTCCACATATGTCATGGATACTTAAACAGCCAAGAGACAGTTAGAACTGGAATCTGCTGATCTGGTTTCTTTTGTTTTCAGACAACCGTTTTTGTCATAGTTATACTTGGTCCATGTGTAAAAATATGGTTTTGCAGAATGTCAGGTCAATCCAGTTTAATAATTCAGCCAGAACAGTTTTGAGTTCAGAATGGGACTGTCAGTTAATCCATATTTCCCTCATGCACAGAGAGAGGGAGATAAAATGATCACAAACAAAGTTGGAGGAAGAATCTCCAGCTTCACTCAGACTGGATTGGCTGCTGGTCAGAAGTACAAGGTGTCAATCAGAGGAGAAAGAGGTGGGAAGATGGGGGCAGAGAGCAACACTGAATTCACAACTGGTGAGTCCATGAAGAAACTGGATTCATGGATCTTGTAGTCAATTTAACTTGGTTACACCCACAGGGATCCAGCTTAATAGATTCCTTGATGTTTTAATTTTTTTTGCATATTTTGGTAATCTATGCAATCGGTTTCCAACAGCAGAGACATACGGCGTGATGCCCCAGTACATTTACAACTGTTATAACTACCTCTCCCTTTCTTTGTATACAAATGTGAAAACATTAAATGCCTATAACTGCACAGACTACAGTATGTGGTTAACCTTTGTTAACCTCCATAAAATGTACAATCCCAATTTTCTCCTCCCAGCTCCGTCTGGCTCCATCTATTTCCACACCAGAGATGTAACAGAATCTTCTATCACTCTTTTCTGGACCCAACCTTCAGTCCAGTACAGCACCTACCACATCGCTTTCAAAAGCCAGGTAAAGTGTGCACACTTTTAGTGTCACTGAGTTATCCAATCTTTTGAAATTGTGCTTGCGTATCAGTGTAAGAGCAGTTCAAGTTTCAGACAGTATTTTGATTTTACAATAGTTCTGTCAGTCTGTTTTATATTTTTGGCCCAGTGTGGATGTGTACAAAGTCTTTCATCACCTCTTTCTGTCATACACAGAGACAGGGAGATAAAATGATTGCAGCCAACATCGAAGGAAGGCTTACCAGCATCACTCAGACTGGATTGGCTGCTGGGCAGAAGTACAAGGTGTCAATCAGAGGAGAAAGAGATGGGAAGATGGGGCCAGAGAGCACCACTGAATTCAGTACTGGTGAGTGTGATAATACTGGGGTCATTGGTCTGGCAACTATTTTGGCTGCTGTACTGTTTCTGTGTAGATATTTAACACCTTTTGGTCATGTTTTCGGACCTTTATACAGCATAATCCCTCAGGGCATGTGTGCAAAATGTGTGAACATAACATTTATGTAGCCTCTCATATCAGTCAATTATGTTTTTCAGCCTAGTATATACAGTGCATGACCCACATTTTTCTCCACCCAGCTCCATCTGGCTCCGTCCATCTTCGGAGCAGAGATGTAACAGAATCTTCTGTCACTCTTTTCTGGACCCAGCCCTCTGTCCAGTACAGCACCTACCACATCACTTTCAAAAGTCAGGTAAAGCACATCTTCACACCTTCAGTATCACTGGAATATCCAAACCATTTCAAATGGTGTAATACAGTCATTCATTAGTATAGAACAACCCTAACTGGAAGCTCAATCAGTTGGTCAGCTGTCAGTCAGACCATGCTACAGCCTATATTTCAGGGCAGAAGTATTGTGGTTTTCTGTGTTTTTTCAGTTTTATGATCTGTGACATTTTATACGTACAGTGAGCACCATCATTTATTGGACAGTGACGCATTTTTGTTATTTTGGTTGTGTACTCTAGCACTTTGAGTTTGAAAGGATACAATGACAATGAGGTTGAAGTGCAGACGTTCAGTTTTAATTTGAGGGTATTTTCATCCATATCGGATGAACCGTTTAGAAAGTATAGAACCTTTTATACATAGTCCCCCCCCCCCCATTTTCGGGCTGCAAAAAATATTGGACAGTTTAACATAATGTAGAATAAAGTAATAATTTTTAATATATGGTCGCATATCTTTTGCATGCCATGACTTCCTGATGTCTGTGACCCAACAACATCAAAATACTCTTGATATCCTATTTTCTGGTACTCCTACAAGCGATACTATAACTTCTCTGCATTTGAATGAATCTTTATGGGAATTGGGGGGTGGGACTAGATTTAGCTGTAAATTACACTGGAACAGTATGGAACACATGGTTGGCTAAATGGCTCTAAGTCATCAAGGGTCTGACGTATCAAACAAACCTTAAACCATCACTTTGCTCCCAGAAATACAGTAGATATGGATGGATAACTTGAATGGTTTCTTCTCCTGACTTATTTTTCCATAGAGTTCAATAGGAAAATTTGTCAGGAGAAACAACCCTTAAAGTGATCCATCCATATCTATTGCATATCTGGAAGCAGAGTGATGGTTTGAGGCTCGTTTGATACCACAGACACTTGTTTACTTAAAGCCATTTCGCCAACCATGTATTCCATACTGTTCCAACATAATTTACAGCTAAATCTAGTCCCACCCCCCAGTTCCCATAGAGATCCATTAAAATGCAGAGAGGTTATAGTAACGCTTGTAAGCGTACCAGAAAAAAAGATATCAAGAGTCTATTGATATTGTTGGGTCACAGACATCAGGAAGTCATGGCATGCAAAGGATATGCGTCCAAATATTAAAAATGATTACTTTATTCTACATTATATTAAACTGTCCAATATTTTTTGATGCCTGAAAATGGGGGGGGGGGGGGGGCTATGTACAAGGTTCTATAATTTCTAAACGGTTCATCCGATATGGATGAAAATACCCTCAAATTAAAGCTGACAGTCTGCACTTCGACCTCACTGTCATTGTATCCTTTCAAACTCAAAGTGCTAGAGTACAGGACCAAAATAACAAAAATTGTGTCACTGTCCAATGAATTATGGTGGTCACTGTATATCACAGACATATAAATAGCCAAACAGGAAAAGCTGGACTCTGTGAACCGTTTTATTTTGTTTAACTAAACTAAATTGCTTTTGTAATTGCCAGTGCTATACTTATCCCCTCTGTGATATTGTGGTCTTGCATAGTGGCAGGTCAGTCAAGTTGATTACTATGAGTACAGTTTAGCATTTAGAATGGGAAAATCTGCCTATTTTCCTTTGTTTTGCCAGTGAAGAAGTACATGTATATTTTCAGTCTGTTTCTTTCATACATAGAAAGAGGGAGATAAAATGCTAACAGAAAAAATTGAAGGAAGGCTCACCAGCTTCACCCAGACTGGATTAGCTGCTGGGCAGAAGTACAAGGTGTCAATCAGAGGGGAGAGAGATGGGAAGATGGGGCCAGAGAGCACCACTGAGTTCACAGCTGGTGAGTCTATGGAGAAATTGGACTCATCGGTCTTGTAGCCATTTTGATATTTTGAAGCAATGAATTTAACTAGAACAGAGTTATAGCCTACCAACACATAGTAACGCTGAATTTTTAATACATTATTTTGTTTTAATTTTAAAGAGCAATGTAAGCAAAGGAAATATACATTTTTAACTGATGGGTTATCATACATACCAGCATCCATGTAAATATTGCCATTTTTAACATATTAGCAAGAATAATGTGAAATAATTTCTCATGTAAAAAAAATCTAATCACAGCTTGTCCACACTTGGCCCCCAGGATGCACATTCTCTATTGTGATTATAGAGCATGATACCAGTGGGAATATGCATTGTGTCTGAACCTTCCTTCCTTCATCCACCTTTCTTTTTCTCTAAACATATTAACATAAAATGTCTGTAACTGTACACACTACAGACTTTTTTAGCCTAAATAAGATGTATAAAGCAGACCGTTTCTCTCCATCCAGCTCCCTCTGGCTCTATCCTTATTCGGAGCAGAGATGTAACGGAATCCTCTGTCACTCTTTTCTGGACCCAACCTTCAGTCCAGTACAGCACCTACCACATCACTTTCAAAAGCCAGGTAAAGTCTCAATTACCACAGTGTCACTGGGAGATCCAAATAATATTGCACTCTTTAATACAGTTGTCAAGGTTTAGAGAACAGCACTCACTGGAGGTCCAGTGTGTCATCTTCCCTATGTAGAATTATCTCTCAGACTTTGCTATTGTAGTACCTGGTTATGAGGGCCAAAGCATTGCTTTTTCTGTGATTCTGAGCTCCCTCATCTGTGACATTTTAGATTTACTTCACAGATGCTTCAATTACCAGAGAAAGAAAAAAGCTGAATTCCATAGATCTGTCTTTTGTTTGTTTTTACACAACAACCTTTTTCCTGTTCAGTATTTCATTTGGCCCCTCTAAGACATTATGGTCTTACATAGTCACAGGTCATTTTAGGTTGATAGCTGTCAGGATGTTTTGCTTTCAGAATGAGACTGTCCAATGTTCATGTATATTTATTTTTCTATTGTCTATCATCACAGAAAGAGGGAGATGAAAAGATAACAGCCAAAGTGAGAGGAAGGCTCACCAGCTTCACTCAGACTGGATTGGCTGCTGGGCAGAAGTACAAGGTGTCAATCAGAGGGGAGAGAGATGGGAAGATGGGGCCAGAGAGCACCACTGAGTTCAGTACTGGTGAGTCTGTGTGGAAACTGGGTTTATTGGTCTGGTAGTCATTTTTGCTTCTATTACATCCACTGGGATCTTCCTGAATATTTACTGCATAAATTAGTTTTTCCAGGGCTTTTAGGAAGTTCTTTTCATCAGTGGTATGTGTACCAGCATAGCATTGTGACCCACTAAAGACTGTGTGAGCCAAAGGCCTAGAAATTAAATATACCTAACGATAGCTTACTTGCATTTTGTGACATGGAAACTCTAACAAAATGCTTAAAATTTAAGGTTAAAATGTGAATAATGTTCCTCCACCTCAACCTCATCTTCATACTCTATCTTACCAAATTTTAATTAAATTGTTTCCTTGAAATTAGTATTTTTCTCAAACTTCGTATACAATGTTGCTTTTTTCTTTTCAGACATCTCTGGTCCAAGGAACCTTAATATTTTCAAGACAACTCCAACTTCTGTACTTGTCCAATGGGAGTCACCAATGGGAGACGTTGACAGTTACCGCCTCTCCATCTCACCCAGTTTGACAGAGGCAAATGATAGAAAGAAGGAAGGCCAGGAAACAACTCTGCCCCCTGATACAGATGCTGCTAATATTGATGGTTTGGAGGAGGGGCATTTGTATGACATCACTCTGATAGCACTGAAGGGAAGAAGCCAAAGCAGGCCAATCAGAATACAGGCTGTACCAGGTAAGGCCTTTGGATGATAGTTCTGTAACATTTGCTTTTTTACAGTGGGGACTGTGTAGCTAGCCTGGTTAGGACTTCCTAAAATGGCTATCCAATGCTATGTCCCTCACTGGGCCTTACAAAACTGTTCATATATTGACGGAACTCTAAAAGTTGATTCTATATCTCGTCATATCCTTAGGCAATGGCAAAAAAGTATTCAACAAGATAATTGTGGAAACTGTGACAGCAAAGCGGCAACCAGAGGGCGATATCAGCACAGAAAGGAAAGCATCTGATAAGACAACACTGGACAAAACATTATTCTTAAAAAAAAATGAGGAAGGACAAATACAGCACAAAGAAAAAATTTCTAGGACAGGTGACGATAGCAGTAAAACAAAGCAAGGTACATACCTGAAAACAGATGTCACAAACTCACACGGAAGAGAAAGAACTGCAGTTGGGTCAGAAGTAGTAACACTCAGAACAACAAGTGCAGGTGGAGGGACTGGAGGGACGGCTCAAGGGGGGAGGAGAATAACGAGTCAGACCCTGCTGAAACAGGGTGCAACTAGAGGACAAGAGGAGTGGACCAAAGTCACTCGGCCTGACTCCAAACTTGACTCGAAACACCATTCAAAAGTACTTCCCAACCCTGATCTGAAGACGCCCGGGACAAAATCCACCAAAACGGTTGAAGGGCAAAGGGAAGCACATGGGACCATGGTGGCAAATACCTCAGGACTGGAAATGCACTCAACGTCTGTGAAGGTTAACACCAAGAGCACAGCTACTAAAGTAGAGCTTAACAAAAGTGACAGTACTAATGGCCATAAAACATCTGGATCAGAGGGAGATATCACAATCGCTGAGGGCCGCAAAGCCACTGGTCCTAGAAAATCTTGGGTTACTCAGGTAAACGGCACTGAAAGGATCCATGGATCTTTGGGAAATGGGACAACTAGGTCCAGCACATGGACTGGATCCTGGAAAAGTGGGGTTGAAAATGGAACGGGTCAGACCTATGTTGTAAAGCAAAGAGTTGACAGCAGTTGGAATGTAACAGGCACACTGAGGACAGTGTCAACTACTGACTCAGGACCTGTGGTGGTTGAGAGGAAAGGGGTCCTTAAGACTGGGGGAGCAACAAAAGCCAACCGCACAGTTTCAGAGAAAGTGACGGACAACAACACTAAGCAAGTGTCCCAAAAGGGAAATGTCACCAAGACAGAGTTTTCACACAATATGGCAACCGTCCAAGTTATGCAAGGCCAGTCAGAAGACAGAGAGCTTGGGACTGGAGGTATTCGCATAGTTACACAAAAAAATGACACCAGTATAATCAGAAAGGGTAATCAGAGAGTTCAGAGTAGCTATGATGCTATTCAGATAGACACAGCCACTCAGATAAGCTCTCGTGCTCCATTTCGTAGGAACCATACCAGTAGCAGTAAAACAAGGCACACTCATGGTAAAATTGGTCATAATGACACGTCAAGTCAAACAGGCCTCAATGCAGCGATAAAACTTTCAAGCCACCACAAAAACACTTCTAAAACAGATATACCTCAAACCGACATACCAAGCAACAAAACCAGAAATTTGGGATCTGCCCTAAATTCTGTGGAAGTGCGAAATATAACCTCCAGGGGATTTATTATAATTTGGGAAGCCCCACGAGGAATGTTCCAAAGTTTTGTGGTGACCAGAACAGAGTATGGTCTAGGGAGCGGTGAAGAGCAGGACGAGGAAGAAGAGGACATAGAAGAAGAACAGGGTGAAGAGAAAAGAAAAGTGAGGGTCAGTGTGAGTGAAAATGGAGGAAGGAACATAACTGACAGCCATTCTAAATCCAACAACAGCACCAGTGTTAGAGTCAGTGGCACGAATGTTAAGAAAGTATCACAGGTTATTCCAGGAAATGCACGATCCCTGACTTTCCGGAACCTTCAACCTCAGACACGTTACTCCCTGACGATGTTTGGGATGGGTTCAGGACTGCAATCCAAAATCCACCACTTCACCATCACCACAGGTACCTCTAAGCTCTGCATTTCTACTTAAAATTCCTAGTATCAGTGCAATAAGTAATCTATGATCAAGGCTGTGTTAGTGGATTTGAATGTTTTAAACATTTGTAGATGGAACAAGCAATTGTAATTTAAAGTACTATGAAGGGTGCTTCCAACCACTTAACACCAGGAACCAAAGTCAAGATCTTTTGCTTTGGTCATATTTATGCAGTCTAAAAACAATGTACTTCTGTGAGTCCCTTGGGTAGTGTTTATGTCCTTGTGACTGATGATGTGTTGCCCGATTTTCCCATTTCTATCTTCATTTTCCAACCTCTATCCCAGGTCCAGAATCTCCCTCTGAACTGTTGTTTAGCAATGTGACAGACTCCTCTCTTTCTGTGTCCTGGACAAAACCAAAAAGCCCCATTACTGGCTTCAAGATCACCTACACCCATACCGAAGATGGTGAGACTGGTAGTGTAACTACTCTCTAAATTTGTTCATTGCTCTCTTCGGGATATGCTTTTTGTGTTCACAGTCCTCAGAATTCCAATGAATTTCAATGCTGTCCAATACAGTTTTACCTGTTGAGTACATCTTTGTATTCTCCACAGGGGAGTCTACCTCTGTGTCAGTTGATGCAAAACATTCCAGTGTGACTCTCTCTCAGCTCTCCCCTGGCTCATCCTATGAGGTCATTGTGGTTTCTGTGCTGGGCTTGAAGGAGAGTGACCCAGTCAAGGGCCTTGTCATCACAGGTAAAAGACTTATGTACTGTTTTTTGTTATTTCAAAGATAACTAAACAGATAACTGTTTTTTTCTGTTTTCTTTCTCTCTGTCTCTCTATTTTGGCATCACTCATTCTGTTTTTATCTCCCTATCCCAGCCCCTGACCCACCCACTGGCCTCCGGGCTGTCAATGTCACTGACACCAAGGCACTCTTGGTGTGGAAACCTGCCCTGGCAACAGTTGATCGGTACATCATCATTTTTGGGTCTGAAAGGGGTGAGTGCCATCTACCTCTTTTATACGTTAGCATCAGTTCAGGGTATGAATGCAGTGGTCAGTTAATGGCCTCCCAGTTTATTTTTATTTATTCAAACAATTCTTATTAAGAATGACTCACTCTTTGTCTCTTTCTCCTTCTCTCTTCCACAGTGCCAGCTATGACGGTCAAGGTCTCAGGCAATAATGCTGAGCACCAGCTGAAGGGCCTCCATAGTGGAACGGTCTATACTGTCACAGTCACCAGTCAACTAGATAGCCTGCAAAGCACTAGGACCACCACAACCTTCACCACAGCAGGTTTGTCCACATACACACATGCACGCACGCACACGCACACACACACACACACATTCACAACACTTTGTTACAAATGGTTACTCAAAACACATGTATGTCCTTATATTAACCAATGTTTGTGTAATAAATGTATACATTTAATTAATATATCCGGTTGACATATTCATGTCATCTGTCAGCTGGGTATCCTATGATTGAAGGGTTTTTTTCCTCTCAGGAAGTGGTATTAGAAGGGAAGAGGTCCCCCAAGAAATGACAGTCAGTCAGGTGACTCCACGCTCTGTTGTGTTGTCATGGAAATCACCTAATATGGCAGTTACAAGCTACAGACTTACATATCAGAGGGCAGGACAAAGGGCAAAGGTGAGTGAGAGATTAAACTCATCACAGCTCACAATTCCCACAAGTGCTTTGTATTTTTACTGATAAATTATAAAGAAATATATCAGACATATATGGTGGACTTCTTTTTGGGCTTTTATCCTCTTTGGTTTTTATTATTATAAAATACATATAGGCCTGTAACCCTTTCTGGAAATAATAGATGCATCATTATTTTATGTTGGTGTATGATGACAATGCCAAGGATACAAAAATATAAAAATAACTTTTAAAAACGTTGATGAATGGGTGAATGGATTTACTGGAAACTGATAAATATACAGGGAATAAACTCCATTTCCCATGGTCTTATCAGGAGGTGATCCTTGCCTCCACCGTGACCAAATTCAAACTGACTGGACTGAGTCCTTCGTCAAAGTATACCTTGCGGGTACAGGGAGAGAGGAATGGACGGCATATTGCTGTTATCGCCACTGAGTTCAAAACAGGTGAGTGTTCACGTATTGTTGTATCCAGTACATGCAGGATTTCTGCTTTATTAGACTCCGTGATTGGAGTCTTGTTTTATGCCTGCAAATATGTATGAAACATATTTAAAACATCATAGCATCAATGTAATATTGACGGAGTATGAGCAAGGACACAGACTGAGGATGCTCATGTGCTCCTGTGCACCCCTGCTTTGGGTAGGAAAAAGCAGTCCCCTTTCTGTCAGGTCAGTGTGAGCATGTTGTCTCGCCCTCAGGGTCTCTGCGCTTCCCCTTCCCCACTGACTGCTCTCAGGAGCTGCTGAATGGGATGCAGCAGTCAGGAGAGGTGGAGGTCTTTCCTGCAGGAAGGCATGGGAGGCCAGTGCGGGTCTACTGTGACATGGAGACGGATGGCGGAGGCTGGACGGTATGGGAGCGGAGATTGCGTGAGGGAGTGGAGAGGGCCAGTGTGTAAAATGCACACACACTGCGGGTGCTGCCTCGCGCAGAGGAGCACAGTGTGTCAGAGGGTCCAGCCTCTGGAGACAAGAATGAAAGTTTGATTATTCACGTGTGAGCGTCTTTTACACAGTGAGCTGACTGGCTTTCTTGTAAATGGGTTGTATCACATGTTTGTGAGGGTCGTGGGGTCCATATGTCAGGCAGGTGATTGGCCAGCTCTAGTGCTTATTGGTTGCTGTTATGCAAGGCCAATCAGAAAGGGAATACCTCCAGTCTCAATCACAAGTGTTTAAACATTTAAATATTTATCACTACGTACCAATAGGGCATGACTTAATGACGAAGGTAATTCTAATGTCAGTACTGCTTTCCTTCTCATAACAGTGTTCATGTGTTATTCAGGTCTTCCAGAGGAGGATGAATGGGGAGACAAATTTCTTCAGAGGATGGAGTGACTACAGCTATGGTTTTGGCAATCTGAGTAGGGAATTTTGGCTCGGTAAGATTGTACAATGTACTGCTCCGTTTCCTGCTATTGTTGCTGTTGTAATTGTTTGGTTGTTGCTGTATATAAAATTCCACAGTGTTTGTGGAATGCAGTCCCTCACCACTAAATCACAGATAATCATATTTATTTCAATACCAGTACTCAAGAAACAGAGTGAAAATGTACTCTGAACATTTTGCCGTGAAGTTTATGTTATTAATATTAATGCTGAAAGTAAATATTAAGGTCCATACAGGCAATTGATCAATTATCTAGAATTAGGTACAGACGTTGTTATTAGGCATTATGACAGTAAAACATGTTAAGAGTCCATGGTCTCATATAAACAAGCTAGGGTGTTAAATGTACACCAGCGGTGTACTTTCGCTGTGCATGCGAACAGGAAATGACGTAACAGTCACATAGCACGGAAGTGCTTTAACCTCATAGAGTGCTTTAACCTCAACAGTATATAACCCTACACAGAGCAAAATAGTGCATGTACTGTCTTAAGGCCCGTCCACACCAAGAATGATAAGTATAACAATAACGATGTGAGCATCCACACTGATGAATGGTAACGTTCTGTAAACAGTGGCGCTGCGCGCTCCAGCCGTGTCGGCAGCTTGTAAATTCTGATGGAATTTGATTGGCTGTCAGTATTTCTATTGTTCATCAAATCGCTCTAAAAGTGATCCCAACGATATCGTTAGTCACTGTCGTTGTCATTATGGTTGCGGTGTGGACTCCGCCATCCACTTGAGTAAGAACGATTTTTAAAACGATATAGTTGTAGTTATCATTCTTGGTGTGGACATACGCTATAACCGCTCCACTCTTTCTCCCTCTAGGCAATGAGCACATTCACAACCTCACCATCCTTAGACCCATGGCCCTGCGTGTGGACCTACATGCTGGGGCCCAGTCCTATGCCCACTATTCCTTCTTCTACATCGATGGTCAGAGAAAGCACTATGCACTCAGAGTGTCTGGGTACTCGGGTACTGCCGGTAAGAAGCAGGGGAAGAGGGGAGGAAAGAGGGAGGCAATGCAATGAAAAAAAGAGAGAAAGAATGGGAAATGTATAGTCAGGGGACATAATGAGGAGAAAAAGACAATTACAGAGAAGATTACGGTAAAGAAAAGATATATTAGTGTACAAAACTGAGCAACCTCTTGGTACTTTTACCTCTTTCAGTTCCTGCCTTAGTACTTCAGTAGATTCTTCCCAAATCCACACATGCAAAAGATTTAAAAAATAATTTACACAAGGAGAAATGTGTGTAGGAGAGAAACATCAGGATTCAGAAAAACTACTGCAGAGTAAGATTGTTCTTAAGAAAGTTTTAACCCCCCCGACTTGCTCTGTGTAGGGGACTCCATGAGATACTACAATGGCCGCCCGTTCTCCACACATGACAAAGACCCCCTCCCCTTCATCACCAACGGTGCCACATCCTACAGGGGAGGCTGGTGGCACAAGAACTGTCACAAAGCCAACATGAACGGACTCTACAACACTGGCACCACCCACCAGGTACTGATGAGTTAAATAGAGCTAGAAAATTCTTCTTTGATTTTATTAACAGGAATGTAAATAATCCACGCATTCTTTTTGCCACTTTTTGCTAGACTGACCAAACTGACGACTCAAATAGCCTCAGAGATTCTGTCCACTGAAAAATGCAATGAATTTGCATCCTTCTTTAGTGACAAAATAACAAAAATCCGACAGTCTATTCTGGCAAATAGCAAGGTTCCATCTGTTGTAGCGCACAACAGCAGCATCACCAACATGTCACAGTTTAAAACCATTGATCTCAAGGCTCTTGAACAAACGGTGCGTAATCTTAAAACCTCCACCTGCTGCCTGGATTCTCTACCCACTAAATTCTTCAAAACAGTATTTAGCTCCCTTGCACTTGATTTACTGCAAATAGTAAATGGTTCCCTTCAATCAGGCACTTTTCCAAAAGCCCTAAAAACTGCTGTGGTCGTACCGCTACTAAAAAAGAGCAGCATAGATTCCTCTGAAATGAACAAGTACAGGCCCTTTTCTAACCTGCCATTTTTAGGTAAAATAATTGAGAAAACGGTCTATAAACAACTTAATGAATTCTTGACGTCATGTAGCCTTCTCGATCACTTTCAATCTGGATTTTGGTCTAATCATAGCACAGAGACGGCTCTTTTTAAGGTCTTAAATGACATTCAACTAAACACTGATGCGGGGAAAGTCTCAGTTCTCGTGCTATTTGAGCTTAGTGCAGCATTTCACACCATTGACCATGAAATACTTCTGGACAGACTATAAAACTGGGTAGGCTTATCTCATATAGTTTTACAATGGTTCAGATCCTACCTACAGGATAGGGACTACTTTGTTTCTTTTGGTAATTTTACTTCTGATCGTACAAACATGACATGTGGCGTCGCTCTAGGGTCCATTCTGGGACCACTCCTATTTAACTTATGCATGCTCCCATTATGTAAAATTCTTCAGAATAACAACATTGCCTATCATACCTATGCTAATGACACACAAATTTACGTAGCCCTTTCCCAAGATGACTTTGCACCAGTAGTCTCCAAAAATTGGAACAAACTACCAGATGATCTTAGCAGTTTTTAAGAGTAGGCTCAAGACCTTTCTGTTTTGTTTGGCCTTATAAAGCGCTGCAATGCACTTTTATCTGCACTTTTTATTCTTCTATTATTATTTTTTATTTTTTTATGTATTAAACTGTTTTATCCTTTCTTTTATCTTTTTTTTAAACTTATTTTAAACAGTTTCTTTAGTTAGCTCTTAATCATTTCTGGAACTTGCAGAGGTTGCAAGAAGGGACAAGTTTCCAGAAGTTTTTACTACTTTTTAGTGATCGTTATACACTTCTTTTTTTCATTATTCTGTGAAGCACTTTGAATTGCATTCAGTTGTATGATTATGTGCTATACAAATAAACTTGACTTGACTTGACTACATGGGGCTCTTCAGTCAGCTTAATGAACCTTACCGTAGCTTGCAGCTTCCTTAACAACACTTGAAGTACCACCCTTATGGAAATATAATATACTGCAGTATATTTTAAATATATTGTGAAGATACTTTTGATATATTTACAATATACTGCAGTATATTCTTTTTCCATAAGGGCATCGCTTCTCGAAGCTCATGTGGGTTTAGTTAGGCGTGTTTATCAGGGCTTAGTTGCTAAATCAGAGCACGGTCGTTATGAAACTGATTGATGTTAGTATTTGGAACACTATTTCATTTTATGTAGTTTGCAAATGCCTTTGAAATGATGCCTATTTCCTGTGTTAATGTGAGTACTTCAGGCACAGTCTCTGTCCTGCAGGGTTACATTTGATAGAACAATGTTGGATTAGAATGATTTACCTTTATTGATCCTAGCAGCATGGATTTGTGGTAGCTGGTTCATGACTCCTGATCTGTGTTTCAGGGTGTGATCTGGACTGACTGGAAAGGCCAGGACTTCTCCATCCCCTTCACCGAGATGAAGCTGCGGCCAGCCTCCTTTCCATCCCGGACTCACAGCTAGACAGGCAGCACGAAAGAGGGAAGAACAGCCAGAAAGTGAGAGAGAGAGAGAGAGAGAGACCCCTGCACACACACAACACAACACCACTATCCACATTATACACACATACACACACACACACAGACCTACACTGTACCACACTGGCAATATGCTTATGAATTCTAACACATGCTAACACAAACACTACACACATATGCACAGGCACACACACAACACAACACCACTATGTACACACTGACTCTACACACGGACACGTATACACCCTGACGCATAAATACATGTGACTTGTTGCCATGCTTAGAGCCAAATCTCTTTTCTAAATGCCATCCCATAAACACCTTCTCAGAATTATAGATAAAATACAGTAAGGTGAAATCTTTAGTACAAAACAGGACAAAATCTTTTGTAAAATGCTGTAAAAAGACAATAATCCCCACATTGTGTGTACAGCTTTTCCATGTTATTCATGTCATAGTTTCCCTCATACATTTTATTTCTTGGAGTGCATTTTTACACGTGTCACTCCTCACTGTTGATGGAATGAACATGCACAGTTGGTACTCTGTTGGTTCTGCATTCTACAGCTTAGGAAAGTATGTGGCTGAAATGTCCAGATCTTTGTACACATTAGGAAAGTATGTGGCTGAAATGTCCAGATCTTTGTACACACTCAGCTATGTGGGTGTTTTCAGGGCGTTGTCTGTACTGCATTTTTGGTTTAGAATCACTTGGTGTTTTTGTTGTTAAATGTCCCCCAGGATTATAATAAAAGTCTAATAAAGCAATGTTAAAGATGTACCAGATATGGTACTTTAAACAAATGAATTCAGTCTAGCCATAATTTTTGTCTATGTTGTTTTGCGATGAACCTACTTAGAAGGCGTGGCCTATAACCGTGCCCAAAGAAGGTCAAAATGGCCAGGAAGGTCCACATTTCTGTGCCTCGCTCAAGGTCTTACTGCAGTATCCCTGACTCCCCATGACTCGCATAATTCCAGTCGTCCTGTTCAATTCTGTTTGTATAACTTCAAGTAAACATTACATTAGATTGCTTTCTCTCTCTCTCTCTCTCTCTCTCAAACGTCATTTTGTTTGTCTATGTTATTCTGTTTTTTCATACTCAGCAAGTGTATCATAATATGTCCTTGCGGTCTCAGCGTTCACTTCACAATGACTATGAGAAAGTCACTTGACCCTGCTTGTTTGAAATAATATTTACCCATCCTTGAGTAAGAGGACAAATGTTAGCAGATCACTGGAAAAGAGGTGGGAGAGACTGAGAGAATATAAAAGGAGTGGAGATGGTGAATGAGTCTCTGCACTTTCAGAGTGATAATCTGTTAACTTGATGTTAGTGTGCACGACGTTGGTGGGTGTGGGGACAGCAGTCGTGCTGTTTGTACTGTGGATGGTGTTCATTTATCGCCCCGGACAGACTGATCAGAAGTCATGCTCTCAATCAAAAGGTAAGAGCTGTTTTTCGGGCCTAAAAGTATGTTAGGTACTACTTTTGTAATATAAAACTAAGGGAAAGTGGCTTGTTGGACATACAATTAATTTATATTTCAGCCTTCCCAGGGCCATTATTTTTACATCTGTTTGGCTTGTCAAGTTCTACATTTTCAGATTTTGTGAGGCTACCCATAAACCAGACTGTTTCATCAGTTTCAAACTATGATTTGGTATATGTATGAAATTGCATTTTAAGTTCAAATTCCTGGCCTATTATATTGTACATAATTCTGATATATTGATGTATATTCATGTGTGTCATATAGATTATAATCCCCAATACATTGCTGTGTAATATCCCGCTATTACTGTTAATGCTGTTAATGTATTATCAGTTTGTTAATAGTATTCATTTATTTTCTCTGCTTTGTTAAAACCATATAAAGTTCACGTATTATATTTGTTTCTTTTCATCTTTTGTCTCCGCTCAGCTGTTGGTTCCACACTCCTTTGCTCTATCAACCAGCTTTTTCACCGCTCTCTCTCCCCCTCCCTCCCTGGCCCCCTCTCTCTCCCTCTTCTGGGGAACATGTTGGAGCTAACACGGGACCACCTCCCCAATCATTTGACCTCTCTGGCTCGCCGCTATGGCGGCATCTACCGGCTCCACTGTGGCAACACGAGTAAGGTGCAAATCCTTCATTGTCACAATATGCTGTCATTTGGCGGGTTGTTTGTCCTTTCATCTGTCCACGACCCTGTTGTTTCATGTTGGCTGGTTGCTTAGTTTCTCTGAGAACATTTGTTCATGTTTGAAAATGCCATGTTTGGTACCTTTTCACGCTGGACTTTTTGTCGCAATATCCATTCAATATACATTTTCTTTCTGTAATTGCTCCTCTATATTCTATTTTTCATCGGTGCCATCGGGCGCGATATTCCCGCCAAGTATTCAAATGTGATGACGGACGCACAGGAACTTGCATGTCGAATGCGGCAGAGTAAGCGCCTAAAATTAGGTTTGATATGTTGCTCAATATTGCCATGTCGGACAACATTGTTGATCATTTCTAGGCAGCCTTCTTTCTTCAAAATACACTACCACTGGATTATCTTCTAAGAAAATTAAACACTCAATGCGCTCCTAGTGCTACAACCCCAAGCAAATCATGGCGCTTTGTCTGAGGTTGTAGCTTTATTATGAATGGAAGTCTGGGATTTGGAGTATGAAAATAAACTACTGTGACCACCAATCACCACAGATGTCACCAAATCCACCAAAACTGAAAAAATCACAGATTGACACTAAGTAGCATGGTGTGGTCTGATGAAATGCCTGTAGTGAACTGAGGACCTGATTTACTAAGACCTTTAGCACGTGCGAAAACTTTTAGCACATGCAGAACCAATAACATGACCGAAGATTGGTCATGGTATTTGTTTTGGACCAACCATTGGTTGTGTTATTAGTTTTGCGTGTGCTAAAAGGTCTTGCACATGCGAAAGGTCTTATTAAATCAGGCCATGAGTGTGCTGGGAGATTAGTGCTCAGATGTGAGACTTTGATTGATGGAGTGATTGTGTACATGTGTCTTTAAGCCATAGTTGTGTTAAGCAGTGCTGAGATGATCCGGGAGGCCCTGGTGAAGAAGTGGTCAGATTTCGCTGGGAGACCACACTCATACACTGGTAACAAACTCTCTACCCTGGCCATTCTTCGGCACCCTACCAAACTGGGTAGGCTGTGTTAAAGACTTACAATGTATCTCTAACACAGATTTTTCTCTTTTTTTCTTGTTTTGTTTCCCATCCTCATTCCCTTGGGCTCTCTCTTTCTCTCTCCCTCTGTTTATCTCTTTCTTTCACGCATTCTAATATTGTCAGGTGATATTGTGTCAGGTGGTGGGCAATCCATCTCTTTGGGAGACTACAGTGACACGTGGCGGACACATCGCCGCCTGACCCACAGTGCTTTGCAGCGTTGCTCTACACAGTCTCTGCACTCTGTCATTCAGAAGCAGGCTCTCAACCTTAGGCAGGTACAGTATGCAGGCTATACATGGCATTGCACAAGTAACACTGCAGAGAGAGAGAGAGAGAGAGGTGTATAATTTGTTATATTGCTGCAGTATATTCTTTTTGTGGACTTGCTAAGGAACAACTGCACTGAATGAAATGGGAATGAACTGAACCCAGCAATTGATTTGTGTCCCATTCTGGGTGTAGTCTTTTCATATGAGCAAAGTTCAGTTCCAGCTAACCATGACCCAGAGGTGTAAAATCCAGGTTCAGAATGTAAAACTCCTACCCAGTATTTTGTTTCAATCACCTGGGTTTGCTAAATACCACAATTCTTCAGCCAGAACAAATTAGTGAAATCAGCTGGCTGAGTTTGTGGGTGTAAGAAAAACATGGCAGGACTTTTACTTTCTGACCCCTGGATTTTACACCTTTGCCATGACCCTATTGATTAATTTAATGAAACTGAACTGAATTTGACCTGAAATAAATTTACTGACAGGCTGGTACAGTATGTCGGCTACTAGTGTGTGTGTGTGTGTGTGTGTGTGTGTGTGTGTGCGTGCGTGCGTGCGTGCGTGCGTGCGTGCGCACACGTGTATGTGCACGGGTGCGTGTGTGTGTGCGCGTGTGTGTGTGTCTGTGCGTGCGTGTGCACGGGTGCGTGTATGTGTGTGTGTGTGTGTGTGTGTGTGTGCCCGTGTGTGTGTGTATGTGTGTGCGCGTGTGTGTATGTGTGTGTGTGTGTGTGTGTGTGTGTGTGTGTGTGCCCATGTGTGTGTGTGTGTGTGTGTGTGTGTGTGTGCCCGTGTGTGTATGTGTGTGCCCGTGTGTGTATGTGTGTGTGTGTGTGTGTGTGTGTGTGTGTGTGTGTGCCCATGTGTGTGTGTGTGTGTGTGTGTGTGTGTGTGTGTGTGTGTGCCCATGTGTGTATGTGTCTGCGCGTGTGTTTATGTGTGTGCCCGTGTGTGTATGTGTGTGCCAGGTTCTATTGGACTACAATGAGACTCCTGTGGATTTGTCAGAGGACTTCACTGTGGCTGCCAGTAATGTTATCACTACTCTGGTCTTTGGAAAAGAAGTCAGTACTCCCTTAACCTGAATGCATATAGCAACAGATTTAATAACAATAACAAACACATAGCTTAAAAATTATTAATCAGCACATATGTGTGCAGTAAATGCATTATTGAAGAAGCTAAAAGGAAAAGTATATATCAGGGAAACCTACTGTTGGTTTTGCTTTATAAGTCAAATGTTAGTTGCATAGGTTGACTGTTGAGATTTGCCAGCTTGGTGTTCATCAATCTTAATTAAATAAATGAGAGGTCTACAGAGACTGGGGGGTTCCTGGTATTTACTGAAATGATAGTTGAAGCTTTTGCTAGGGTTATGTTATCATTTTATTCCCATACTCCCACACAAACGCCACTGAATGTTGTATGGATTTGGCATCACCAGCATCACCCCCCTCTCTAACACTCTGCAAGCCATGCTCTCTCCCAGTACGACAAGAGCTCCCCTGAGCTGCAGCGTCTGCATGGCTGTCTCAATGAGATTGTGTCTTTGTGGGGCTCCTCCTGGATCTCTGCCCTGGACTCCTTTCCACTGCTCAGGGTATTGAACGTCATTAACATTACCTGTAATATAAAGTGTCAAGCGAGTGGGGAAATTAGAAAACAACCTGCCCCATTTGCCTGATTATTTGTTTTATTGTTTGGTATCTTACCCAATGGCACAAACCCAACCACACGTGGGTGCAATACTCCAATTAAATACACTTACATTTTTTCTTTGTGTCCCAGATTTGATTATTTTTTGATTTTTATTAAGATTACTGTTTTTGTAGCAATACATTTGTTGAATTTTTTTTTTTTTTCTGTTTATATATTAAGAAGTTGCCCAATCCTCCTTTCTCCCGTTTACTGAAAGAAGTGGCCAGGAGAGATGACATCATTAGATCACATATCCAAGAATATAAGGCAAGTTTGCAAGGAATCTACCAGCTGTTATGAACAAAGACATTCTAGGTCATGCACATCAGCACAAACAGGCAAGAATAATATCAAACAAAGAAGTTGAATCATTAAGCAAATTGACATGATTGGCTCACACAAATAGGGCTAGAGTATACTAAGAAATGTTTTTAGACAAACCTTCCGTTTTGACTGTATTTTTACCTCTTGTGCTGTGTCAGGATGAAGGGACAGGGGGCACTGTAACAGCCTCTCTACTTCAGAGCCTGGGTCAGCCACTGGGGGAGAAAGAGAGGGTGGTGGGTAATGTTGTACCTGTCCTGGGTAATATGTTACACCATCATTTGTTATCAGGATTGTAATTTTGTTTTGAATCCAGTAATCATTTTGCAATTACACTGCCTCTATTTAGCATTACAGATTGACTGCACTTAACTAACGTAAAATTCCATTGAGCTTTTCTCCACCTGCAGACATTGACAGACACTCATGTTCACATGGCTACAGTGGATCTGCTCATTGGTGGCACAGAGACCACTGCTGCCTGGCTGTGCTGGACTGTAGCCTTCTTACTACATAGACCTGAGGTACTGACCTGCAGAAGTGTATAACCCAGGTTCAGAAAGTAAAAGTCCTCCCCAGTAATTTGTCCAATCACCTGGATTTGCTAATTAGCATAACTATTCAGCCAGGAGGTAGAAGTAATGAGCGAAATCAGCTGGCTGAGTTCATGGGTGGGAGAAACACAGGATTTTACTTTCTGACCGCTGGACTATACCTCTGCTGACATGTACACTAATTCATACCATTAATTCAAATATTGTCAACATCAGCTCATACAGAATTAAGCTGTTTCTGTTTTGGTTCACTAGTGTTCCCTACTGTACTGGTCAAATCATAAAATCTACATTTTTATATTTTTTTATTTTATCATTTGAAATAAACATCACACTTAAACATCTCTTTCTCTGTCCCTCACTCTCTCTCTCTCTCTCTCTCTCTCTCTCTCTCTCTCTCTCTCTCTCTCTCTCTCTCTCTCTCTAGGTGCAGTGCAGAGTGTACAGTGAGCTGTGCACAGTGCTGGACACTCGGTACCCACAGTACAGTGATAGACTCAAGCTGCCCTGCTTGTCTGCCCTGATCAGCGAGGTGCTTAGACTCAGACCTGTGGCTCCACTTGCAGTTCCTCACCGTGCCACTAGGGACAGCAGGTAAGAAGTACGAGATAACTGCACATTTGAATGTTGAGGTTCCTGACTACATTTCGTGAATATATGCACTGAATGTGTATTGTATGTGTGTTCAGCATTGCAGGTTACTGTATCCCGAAGGACACCATTGTCATCCCCAATCTGTATGGCGCTCACCATGACCCAGCAATTTGGACTGAGCCCTATGATTTCAAGCCAGGTTGTGCAGCTGACTTACAATGCATATTCACTAATAATCCATCCCAGGCTGTTGCACACAACACGTACACTGGCAGTACAGTGGTTCTCAAACTGTGATCTATGAACCTCTTGTGGTCTACACAAACCCCTATGTTAGTATGTGGAAAGTTCCGGATTTATTAAAAGAGTCTTATTAATATGCAGCTAGCTGTTTTTTTTTTTAACTGTGCTGACACTGAAAGAAGTCCACCCATTCTGTTAATCACTACATTTCTTATGTATTTCAAATATGCCAGTTTTATTTTGTTTAACCGTAAATGCTTTTGTGTCAGTGGTCTGTGTAAATTAAAGAGAAACACTTGTGTAGTCTATTGAGTTGCTTCTTGTGTAGTCTATTGAGTTGTTTTGTTCTTAAAACACTGTAGAAATTTCACTGATTATCATTCCACTTTCAGAACGTTTCTTAGACGGAGGCGGAGCTTCCACTCGTGCTCTTCTGCCATTTGGAGGCGGGGCCCGACTGTGCCTTGGGGAGTCGATAGCCAAAATGGAGCTCTTCCTGTTCACTGCCTACTTACTGCGTGATTTTGAATTTCTTCCCTCTGGAAACAGAGAGACCTTGCCTGACCTGACTGGGGTAGCAAGTGTGGTCCTCAAAGTGAAGCCCTTTCAAGTCATAGTGCGTCCACGACCATTTACTTGAATTTGTAAAGGGTTTAGCAGACTATAAATAGATTTTTTGTTCTATCCCGATTCTCCAGTGCTTGGGTAATGTTTGGCTTATTGTCCTACCAATAAATTGCCTCAGACAGAATGTAATCACTGATAGGTGTTTAGAAGTTTCAGGTGGCTACCAATAGAGATTTTGAAAAAAAGTGTATATGTATCCTAGAATTATTCAATTGTGCTCTAGGTGGCTCAGGGATATGATCAGATGCCCCTGAAATACATCAAAGTATCCACTCCCCTAGCACAAATTATAATTTATTAACTTCAGCTCTGATGACTGCTGTACTTTTTTTATTTTAAAATGTTTTTGCAGTTTTGTTTTGCCTTCACTTTGGCATTCTTTTCCTATTTTCCTATTTCCATGCATCAATACTTTTCCTATTTACCTGCAATAATCTTTTAAAAACATTATACTGATATTATTGTCTGTCATTAAAATCTTGTAACCATGTAAGCCAAATTTTGGTTAATATCATTGTATGTGGATTTGGATGTGCATGTGAAACTTTGAATATTAATCTCCAAAGAATAAACATGCACACAACTACTCTATCTCTCTCTCTCTCACACACACCTTCAGAATGTAAAAAAATATATTTTACAGGCCTTGGGAAGTATAATGAGACCTGTCTGAGAGAACAAAGTACTCAGATAATCCCATGGAACCACAGAACTATATAATTAGCTATCTAATGGTACGCAAATACCATGCAGCTGTTCTCAACTCACATATTTAGTTTTTTTTTTTTAAAGTAACACTGGGGGAAGGGGATGTGGGCAGAGGTGGAGGAAGTCTTTTTTAAATTTGCAAGAGCGGTTCTTTCAGAATGTTTCAAGGGGGAAGAGGAGGTTAAGCAATGAAAGCTGTCTGCTCACTCAGAAAGCGAAAAATAATAAGACTTGAAGCCAAATCTGATGAATCAGGACTGAAGATTACAAGTGAAGAGGTCAGTGTCTGGGTTTTCTATGAGAGACACAACAGCTGCTGTTTGAAGGCTTATAAAAACCAACTGAAAGTGATGCAGCAATGTTTTTTACTGAGATAAGAAAATGGTAAATTCAACACATCCAGAAGTTTATTTTATTTTTTAGATTAGGTAAACTAGAGAAATTTTATTTTGTGTCCTAATACATTTTATATGTATACATTTTAATTATAATTCAATGTACCATACTTTTCATCTTTTCAAATATCTTTAACAAACAACTATTATCCATGTGAGATCTCAAGCATTATGACTGCCAACATTAAGATTTTCAAAACTGTTGTTAGTATTCATAATATTCTGCAAAATAAATTATCAGATTAGGTTTATTCATGAATCAGTGTACCACTGCCTATAATCTGACAGGCAGACTTTGGAACAAAAACCCAGCTTTATACCTAGATTACAGGCAATCATTGTCTTACATGTTCAGTTGCATGTTCTTTATAAGTTTGCTGTAATCAAATTTTAATTTTTTATTTTGTTTCAGTCAAAAACCAACAAATCCTTGAAAAGTTGATTTGACAGCTGTAAATTAGACCTTTCCTGAAATGACATCAAGAGAAGAGGCAGGGTTGGCCATGAGTTTGGTCAACGAGGTGACCTGTCCATTGTGCTCCTCCCTCTTTGTGGACCCAGTCAGACTTGACTGCGAACACAACTACTGCCGACAGTGCATCATAGATTACTGGAAGAAAGGAGAGAGGAAGGTGCCGGGGGAGGTCGAAGAAGGGAGCAATGGTGGATACACCTGCCCTTTATGTTGTGAAATCTTTCCCCAGTTTAGCTTAAAAAGCAACAAGCTCCTTGCCACTATTGTGGACAGAGTGCGCGGCTTGGGAATGCACCACCACAAGGTTCCACTAGAGGGAACCAGAAAGTCCCCTTCCTCTAGGAGTGGATTGGTGAGGTGCGACGAAAAGGAGGGAGGAAGAGGATTGTGTTCTGTCCACTGGGAGCCCTTGAAGATGTACTGTGAGGAGGAGCGGATAGCGATTTGTGTGGTGTGTGCTGTTTCCAAAGAGCACCGCGCCCACAGCCTGGCACCCATAGAGGAGGTTTTGATGCAGTGTCAGGTGAGGGCCGGGGTCGGGGGGGAGCATAAGGGCGCACTCGAGCGGGGCGAGGGAAAGGTGCCTTGGGGTGGTGAAGCGGAGTGAACTGGGGAGGATTGGGAGAAGGAGGGGCTGTATGAAGAAGTTCTGATCAAAATGTCACGTTACAGGAGAATTTCCAGACGACTGTGAGACATTTCGAGGGCCAGAAGGAAGAAATTAAAAAACTTTACGAGAAGAGTGAGCAAGAAATCCAAGAAATCAAGGTAATTCTTCAAAGTAATTAAAGCAAAAAGTGTCCATAAGATGGTTGAATGATGATGAACAAACAACAACAATCTTTTGTAGTGAAGTTGCCATAACCATCAAATTTCATAGCTGCATTCAATGTCAAAACAATAAAATGTGTCACTGTGTGGGAAATGGGAATATGTTACAATGGTTCAAACTCGCTGAGTAGGACGATGTCACATTCCAGCGTGTCTTTCAAGCAATGCAACCTGTTTATACGAGTCACTGACTCCCCAGAGGAATTTCATTCCACAGAACCAGTCTGTTTCTCTCCAAGCCCATCTCATCCAAGAGACGGACCACCTGTTGCATTGCATCCAGAGGGAAAGGGAGAGGCTGTGCTCCATGCTGCAGAGAGACACAGAGAGACTACTGGCCCTCAGGCAGAAAACCTTGTCTCATCTCTCACAGGAAACTGACACCCTGACACAAGAAGTTACCTCACTCAGTGCTAGATTTGAGAAAGAAGGGCATGATCCTGCAGCGCTGATCAATGTACGTTTTGTGACAGAATCTCTCATTTTAGTATTATAGGCGACTGAAATCATGAATATAATAATAATAATAATCATGCCAGTTATCATATTTTCTCATTTTTGTGCTTGTTTACTATCATACAGGATATTCAAGAAGTGACAGTGAGGTGAGAATGTTTTTAAATAGAACATATTATATTATTTAGGGATCAGATTAAGAGTATTCTTGTCTAGTAAGGCCATAGATATACTCTTACTTTCTAGAGACAGTAAAGTCTGCTGTACTAATTAAGTGTCTATGCGCTTCTCTTCATGGAAGAATGAAAGCACAGTTTGGAGCTCTGGATGATGATGTCACAGAGTGGTTTGACCTGGGAATCTATAAAGGGCCCATTCAATATTTTGTATGGAAGAAATTGGAAGAATTCATTGAGCCAGGTATGATACATTTACATTCATTCAGTATGCATAAACAAAGTGGGCTTTACAATAAGCATTAAGCACAAAACAATGTGAATTTCACCTGTAGAACTATGTAGTTCACTAGTTACTACTACTACTCTGGATCTTCATTCATGGTTGTGCTTTTGAGTGAGTGAGTGAGTGTTTCTCAGTTGGAGCACATTTTCAAATCTTTAAACTCATCTGATGGGATAAATGGGTATCAATATTTCTAAGATATGAATTTGTGACCTGAAAAAGCCTTCTGCTGAGAAAAAACACAATCCAATGTTTGCACAGTGCATTTATATTATACCATGATCAAATACAGTTTATTTGCACAAGTAGATTAAGTGGGCATGATGCAATACATCACCCACAGCAGTATTTGTGAATACTTAGCACGAGAAACGACTTAACCCTCATGTTGACCTTTTATGTTTGGGGTCAAATTGACCCCAAAAGTTTAAACTGATACAAAAGTATTGTAATCTAAACATATTGACACTTTCTGTGTCACCTTTTGTGTGTCTCCCATTTGACAACCCTTGTATCCCTAAATATTAAAATTCAAATTGACCCCAAACATAATATGAGGATTAATCACAGTTCTGAAGTTCTAATGACTAAAGATATATTGGAAATATACCAGATAGGTGTGTATGACTGTGAGTCCTGTGTTTCTGCTTCTCTTCCCATATTATGTACAGTACATTGCATACTGTATACAGTATTTTGCATGCATGATACTATAGCCCACATCCTGTTATTGACCTGAGGCACGGTTCATCAATGCAAACAGGAAATAGCAGGTGTGCATTTGTGTTTGTGTTCTTCACAAACAGGAAACCCATGAATAGAAATTAGTTTTTAAAAAACCCATACCTTGCCAACACAGTAGTTGAACCTCTTTAGTAGAACATGAATGGCTTTATTTCTTGAAAATACATAAATTAATAAAAGACCACGTTGTTTCATTACATCATACACTTTATAATGGCTCCAATTTTATTTTCCTTTTACAGATTTTTTTACTTCATAATGTTTATTTTTACAGACAAAGATTGCGTTATGACATATCTAGCAGGAAAATTAACTAGTCCAGATTCAGGGCAAACCCTGATTTTTGAAACCACCAGTCGTAAGTCTATAATGTGTGACCATTTACTAACTGATGGAAGGATTTGTATACATTCATTTTAAAAATAAGTGAAATTATGTGCACCTTAATACACTGTTGTCCACGCTCTCTGCCAAGTCAGATGCAGGTTAAGCTCTGTCCTGCCACTCCAAGTAACAGTCACCCTTGTAAATACAGCTTCATTTTTTTTTTTACCCATGTTAACCGTTTGCACCATACAGCAGCACCCAGTTTGAGTATGAGTCACTGGACTAAACATTCATGTGTGTGGTTAGTCAGGTTGATCACCAGATGACTTTGCACTCAGCTCTCATTTCTCTTTCTCTCTCTCTCGCACACTTTCTCTCTCTCTGTTGCGCCCTCTCTTCCCCCTGTTCATAATGGTGATGGCTATGTTACAGTCTATTCTTCTGTACCACTATACTGCAGGTCTCAGCTCTTTGACCCTTGACCCAGCCACTGCCAACCCATTCCTGTCTCTCTCCAATGACCTCACAACTGCCCACTACAGCCACACCCCCAAGGAAGGCTTGCCTATGGGAGAGGCCCGCTTTGAGTTCAGCCCTTGTGTGCTGGCCAAATGTGGCTTTTCCTCAGGCTGTCACTACTGGGAGGTGGAGGTGGGAGACCAGCCGGACTGGGACGTGGGTGTGGCCGGTGAAACAGCAGAGCGGGATGGCTGGGTGGTGCTTTCCCCTGAAAATGGGTACTGGACTATGGGAAACAAGGGGGTGAGGAGGGTTGGTGTGTACCTAGATTATGAGGCAGGCCAATTGTCCTTTTACAACACAGAAGACATGAGTCCTCTCTTCTCCTTCTTGAGGGAAAATTTCATAGAGATCTTGTATCCATTTTTTTACCCCAGTGCAGATTCCAGTGCCCAGCCTCTCAAGCTGCTAAATCCAAGATCCTAATAATGGGTACAAACCATTGCACATTGATGTTTGATCAAACAAACACCCCATTAATGGAGTTGATGTGTGTTTTTAACTGGCACTTTTAATACCTTGAGTATTTTTCATTCCATTGCATAAGGCTCCCATTATGCAATGCATGTCTTATTTGCTTCGGAATATTAGATAATTATCTCCAGAAAGTACGTTCCATTGTGCATTACTGTACGTAACACAAAGTCTGACAGTGCTGAAAGCTTGCATGCTGCACAATGTTGTCAAATATGTCACTTCACTTTTCATTCCATATATTACTTACGGCTTTGTTTACTGAAATCACATTAGAGCCTATTTTTTTGTGTACTGAGCGAGCTTATTCATTCCGTAATGCTTGTATGATGTCATCCAATCTCCACCTCCCTTTTTGTCATCTTTTCAGGTTTTTTTCACTTCTTTTTTTTGAGTGCCAACCATTTGGGTAATTCAAATATAAGCAATTTTATATATTATAATATTTTACATTACAATAATGCAATACAATAGAGTACATGTGAATTGATGGGTGAGAATTACATATAATAATAATAGAAATAATAATTACTTAAGTATGAACAAAATTCAGCAGCCATGTCATATGATAAAACTCCAAGGAGATTTGTCCTCCTGTGAAGCATATTTCATTAAAGTTTGATTATGAAGGAAATTTGCAATGATTTGGACATTGTTTATTTAAGTAGTTATTGTGAAACACATAATCCTTCTCCAAGTCTTATCCTGAGCCAGAAAAACGTGTACATTTATCAAACTGGGGAATATAAAACTGCAAAGAGAAGTTATAATGACAACCAGAAACTATTGGGAATCATTGTAATTGGTGCTCTTTTTTTGTTTTGTTTAGATTTGTTTTTTCGCTATAGTTCCATTTAAAATAAAATGACCAAATGTGTTATTTTTTGTGCATATATTTTGTTATATGTATTACTCTATGAATACGTTTCATTACTGTATATAATGGCTGAGATAATGTATGTATTTACATAAGTGTGGTTTATTCAATTATTATTGTATTTATTTAACTATGAAAATTGTGTGGGGGAAAATCACTTTACCCTTTTTGTTCATGTGCTCTTAGTGCAACTTGCATAATACACTATACAATTTAACAGACACTGACACAACCACAGAGGGCAGTATAGAGCAGTATAATATTTTGTTTATTGGCACAGTACCACAGTCATTCTCAAAACTGCACTCACTAGCAATCATTAATACACTGGAAATCATTGGCATATTGTATCAATTTGGCTGAAACCATTATTAGACTCATTACATATGCACATGATAGCTAGCTTGTATTTCTAAAGACTATTTGTGCATGCTTTCTTATATAAATAATAATGGCAAGGGTGTACAACATCTCAGTAAAACTTTTATTTAGATAGTTGGTTGTTTTCTGAAGCAAATAATATTAGCATTCACTGACATTAATGAAAAATGTTGTGTAAATATAAAAATGTTAAGGTACAATTAAACAGGCATCTGTGTTCCAAGACTCCAAGAGCTACTCAGAGTCATAAGCCCTGAATAATCTTGCAATAGTTCAAACTATGGCTAGAGAGTTAAAAGAAAAGGGTCAAAACCAGGAAAGCTATCACTGAGGGTCACTGGAAATTATCATTTGCCCAGTGGTCCTTTCATTTGCAGAAGTTGGTGAACGCAATCAGAGGAAAAATATAATCATTTCCTCAACACGAGTTTGGGTCCTATAAATACATGCACAAAGGAAACAGCACAATGAAAGTGAAGGAGAGTGAAAAATGGTTAATTCGCCACAGCATGTCACAGGCCTGTATGTCTCGGTGTTGCTTCTGATAGGACTACGATGGCAATTATGTGGTACAGTAATTTTTTTCGTTGGATATGGTTAAGTATGACTTATGTATGACCCTACTCTGCTGTCTTATCCCTTTCATTATTTATTTATTTATTCATTCAATCATTTCTTTTGGATGGTGTCATTTGCTCATGTTTAAATTCAATTAAATGTATCGGTTGGTCACACATGCCTAGTGTGTAATACACGCTTGCTGAATGTGTCACACTGTCTCAGTATGCAACAGATTTTTACTGGCTTCTTGTACAACCTGTAAGTATTATCCTCACATGTTTACAATAGAATCATCTAAATACTATTATCTCTCTCTCTTTCTCTCTCTCCCTCCCTCTCTCTCTCTCTCCCCAGCTGGGACAGTAATATACTCATCAGTAGGAGCCAGTGTGGCTCTGCCATGTGGCACAGCCGTCCACAGATCCTGCTCAGCGGTCTTTTGGAGATTCAGGGAAAGGTTTATGTTTTTTCAGAATTTAGTCCAGTCTGGGAAGGTGTTAAACTTGATGAACATAAGCAGCAGATTGAGGGTGGGTCCAGACTGCTCGCTTCACATATCTAATCTGAGTCTACAGGATGGAGGACAGTATACCTGTACAGATGGAGACATCTCTGCAAACACAACTCTTCAGCTGCTCAACAGTATGTCAATGTCATTATTGCCATTATTAAAATGAGTATCATTTACAGAAAATATCTCCAGAATATAAGGGCATCATGTGCATCATATGTTGTATGGGGGAAAATGGAAATATACTGTGAGAAACATAAGAGAATGTGTAGTGTATTTTGTGTTCAAAGCAAGCGTTAGCAATTACGTTATTAGTGTGAAGGCTCTGGAGTAGTGACAAAAAGGGAATTATAGTAAATTTGAATCTTGAAAGTTTTACTTCTGCAGTTAAATGGGTTTTCATCACGGTTCCCATGATAATGAGCACACATGAATGAACCATATATTGCCTTGAGACAGCGTGTAAAATGAATATATCTGTACCATTTTTCTACAGTTTCTGTGACCCCAAACACTGGCCTCATTGCCGGAGCAAAAGCCAGTCTAAATTGCTACTTGTCTGTCGCCACTGGTATTGTATTTTGTAACCACACTGCTGGGATAAGTGTCCGCTGGGTGAGTGAGACTGGTGCAGACTTAAGGGGCAACAGGTATGAGATCTCCCATCCATCCACATGCTACTCCATCTTGACAGTGGAACTCACAATGACAGACCATAATAAACGCTGGAGGTGTCAGCTGATCGAGGGAAAAGAAGTGAAGACCACACACAGCTATATCACCCAACTCATAGGTACTGTAAGTTAAGTCTTTTTGAATGTGCTAGTTCAGTTGATCAAAGCCATACTAAACCTGTGAGGTCCAACACACAAACTTTGTGAAAAGCAAAAGGAAATTTAAAAAAAGATTACATTTTTTCCATCTTCAGGTGTTACATTTACACACAGATATTAAGAAGATGCTGTTATCCAGAGGACCAGAGCCAAGTCAGATCGCAGCACGACCACCATATAGCTAGTTCGCCTCGTAATCCATCCGTGAGATCCAGACCACGACAAGATTAATCTCTGGGCTTTATACTTTGAAGAGGATGAGATTAAGCCCAGATCAATACATTTGAATCGTTCGATGCGATGCTGATGACAGATGAAGTGAAATGAAAAAAACATAGCGACGCAATTGACAGGTTGTTTTCAAGCCGTAGCTACTATTCAGTCGCGCGTTTTATGCTCTGGCTCCAACTTGACTGAGAGCATCACCACCGTAGGCTAGTTGTCTGAAAAAGTGAACCCATGCAGGGAAATCAATGTCATATGGCTTCAATCTTAATCCCTGTTGCCATAGACGTAGGTTTCATTTGAATTTTGGGGGAGACACATTCCTGATTACCTCGTCTCGCGTAGTCAAACGTTAAGTCTCACAAGCATAGGCCTACTTGGTAGTCTAGCAATATGCAGTCCCTCCAGGATTTTGCGATCGCAACTATTTACGCAAAATCAACGAAACTCCGCGAAAGTTGCGAGAGCTTGCATTTTTTTCCAATCACCGCAACTTTCCCGCGTTGTGTTAAGACCCCGGCTCGAAGAACACAAATGATTTCAAACACAAATAGGCGACTTACAAAATGTTTTTATTAAAATATCTCCTCCGTTGTAGCGAGTCTCATAAAGCAGGGTCAATTTCCCCGTCATTACTGAGCGTAAAAATGGTTTCATAATAAAAGCTCGTTTGGGTTCTGCTGTCACGAGTCTCCGTGTTTACACCATAGACTGTATACACATAGGCTACTTCCGCGTATCACACGAGAACATTTACTCCAAGAATTACTCCACGTTAACTGTGATTTTCAGGTCCAAAAAAATAAGTTTCACATTTCAGTTTACAAGTAAAACTAAACATTTTTGTTATATTGAGCCATTTTTAATGGTTACTACTCTGTAGTACATAAGATTTTTTAAATTAAATTACATATATATTTTTGAAATCGCAATTTTTATTTGCAACTTTCACTAATTAACAACAAACACACACACACACACAACATCGCACTTTGCATCTCAACTTTTAAGAAAAGCTGCCGCGAAATCAAGCACTGGCCGCAACAATCACAAAAAAACTCCGAGATCCTGGTGGGACTGAATATGTAATGAAAGTAATATGAAATTAGAATGTAGGGGGTTAGGCTACATGTCTCCCGTCTACGCCCATATCTATGCGTATGCCTGTCGCTACTGATATTTAGTTTCAAAGCTTCCTGAGTTACAGCCTACCCAAGTTAGGCTACATTGAATAATAATGAAAATGTATCCGCGCAAGTTTCAGCGAAATATTAGATTAAACATTTAGTTCTCTTGAAAATTGAAGCAAAAGCTGGTGGATGACTCAAAAAGTTTAGTGTCAAAGACAGACTTCGTGGTTGTAAAAAATAAGAAGTGAAACTTAGACTATAGAATTAAGCCAGTTTACAACGGAAAAAGATAAGTAACAGTAGATGAGTCACTGGACTCGGTGCTATAGCTACCAGTGGTTTGTGCAAGCGCTATACGAAAGAATACCGACATTAAGTTTTTCTGGCCGTTTTAGCATTGGACACAGTGATTTTTAATGACCCCGTTATAACACGACCCCGTCTTTAATGTAATGCCAATTTATGTACTACTCCAACTATATTGTTACAATGGGGTTCCACTGTAGATGTAAGAGGGAGGTTGAGAATGTAGTGTTTTCTGTAGAAAATGGGATTCAGGGTATAGTTACAGATGTAGCATAGGTGGAGCTATTAAGCTTGTGATAAATGTTAAGAGTTCACTGTTCAGTCAAGATGCAGTGTAAGCAGGTGTTCTCACTGTCGTGAGATCTCACTCCATTACTTTCTTTTTTCATCCATTGTTCTTTTCACCATTAATCAGATTAGATCTTCTCTTATGAATCTAGACTAATCAACAACTTTTAGTAGTTATGATACAATATCATAGTAAAATAAATCTCTCTCTCTCTCAGATGGTATAGAGGAAGTGTTTGCAGCAGTGGGAGGATCTGTGACTTTACCCTGCACTGACCTTGCACCCCCTGGTGCCGGAGAAATATTTCAGTGGTCTGTAGGAGAAAAGGCACTGATCACTCAGACCCAGGAGGATGATGTCACAGCACTGGCCAACAGAAAGATCCAAGGTTTTATAACAAAGCCAGACTCTTCATTACTAATCAAGGCTGTGACCGCAGCACACTCTGGGTACTACCAGTGTTCACAGCTCAATGGCTCAGGCCTCATCTCCACACACAGAAGAATACTGCTGCACACACTGGAGGGTGCGTAGTAAAACCTACCCGCAGAATTATTTGAAGCAAACTATGGAATTTCTTGGTAAACATGCATGTAATCTTTTAATCAGAGAGGGTTTGATGCGTAACACAACACGTTTTGAAAAATGATTGTGAACGAAGAACAAGAAGAATAACATTGCGCGAAGTCAACTATATTCAAACTAGAGAATACATGTGTGTGAGTGTGTATGCTTGTGTGTGTATGTGTGTTTGCCAAATCTAAATAATAATTTGTATTTCTGAGCCCTCTTCAAGAACTTCTCTAATCTACCTCCAACCTCAGGGGATACATGGCAGCCTTATAGCTTCAGAACTGTCATCACTATACATGAAGTAGAGAGGCAAATGCTAATTTTTCTATCCCAACTCTTCCCAATTAACTCTCAGTGAATAGAGACCACGCTGGTGTTCCGCCCCAGCAAAACCTCAACTTTACTCTCACCTGCTCACTCACCTGTGCAGATGCCTGTGACATGAATTTGACTTGGAGTCACAGTGCAGGAGGTCACCAAGAGGGCGGCGCTGTTGTGCACGTAAACAACACCCTGATCTCCCAGCTATTCGTCCCTGAGCTTCAGGTCTCGGAGAGGATTGTGTGTATCGTGCTGAGGGAGGGGGATGAAAGAGCCAGACAAGAGTGGAGAGTACAAGGTGATGAAAAACTGCCATGTTCTGTGCGTCACCCTGGATTCCTGGGGCCACATGTATAAAACTCTGAGTGAAAGAATGCGTAAAAGAACGCTCAGGGTGAAAGTCGGAAATCTTCTTTAAAAAAGGTTTTGCATTTTCTACTTCTGCCTTTCTGTCACGGTGTCGCCATATCACACGGACTCTAAACATTGCGTACATATGGTGTCCATCATGTGCAGAGGTACGCAGATTCTGACAACACGTGTTATATTATACATCTGAATTTCTGCGTGGAAACTCGCTTACGCGGCTTTCTGAGGGCATTTTTTTGCTCAGCACTGTTGTGTGTGTGCTTAACTTTTAACACATTTCCTTCTTTTGGATAAACTGGCAAGCTTACTGTGATCATCATGCAATGCAACATACAGTTTGTGTATGCGTATTGTTGCTGCTTTAATTGTTTTTTTTTTGTAACGGGTCCAACCTTGTCTTTCTCTCTTTCAGTTGATTATACATTGCCTGTTATAGTAAGCTGTGTCCTTCTACTGATATTATTACTTTGCATTGCTGGTGTGGGAATCTATTTGAAGAGGAAGCAAGAGACACACACTGGTATGTGTGCATCATTATTATAGAGGTTTAAACAATGTGATTCCCCATTTTTGCTGACAATGAAAATGTTTCAGAAGTATATAGAAATGATTATATAGTACTAATATAGTATTGTATATTCACAATTTCTTAATTATTGAGAGGGATTATATTAATATATGATTTTTATCACAATTGTAACATTATAATGCAGTGTGTCTTCTCCCTCTTCTCTATTTCTTTCAAAGGAAGTGCATATGCCAATTTCAGAGTGGGGAGCAATGTAAGTCTCTGAGTAAATCATGGAATAGATATCAATTTCAGTTTTGTTCCAAACCCTTCTCAACATTTATGTAACCGCATATACACCAAACAATCCTTTTCCAAGAGTAATAAATTCATACATAAATGTAATTTAAATAAATAGATTTTCCGAAACATTTTTACAAATACATTTTTTATAAAGTAAAATACTGCTACCTGCAAAGCCCTATGCTCAGGTTTACCATAAGCCGTTATAAGCTTCCACTGCCTTCAAGTACCACAAGGCAACAATAATACTATAAGACTTATTTGAGGCATTTTATCATTTTTTGAATTCTGTACTTGGCAAGTGTTTTGAAGGCGACATGGTAGGTAAAGAACTGAAATATTATACGACAATGATACTGATAGGCGGAGCACTAACATTCTCATATCACTTCTGTGCTTGCAGATGGCCCTTTATGAAGAGTGCGGGGAGCCAGTCTATAGCAGAGCTTCAGAGAGAAGAGACTTAGGAGAACAGTCACAAGCAATAAACACCGTTTATGCTCTGCAGTCAGCTGTGAACCAGAAATAACCACTGTCTACCCCCCACCCCCAATCTTTGTTCCCAACTCAATCCTTTTGCTACAGAACCTAGCAAATGATAGAGTTGGGTCATGTCTTTCCTAGCTTATCTCAGCTTTGCTTCATAATTATATATTTTTTAAATTCTGACAAGTCACAATTTTCAATTCGTTATGGCAATTCATTATTTGTAAGTACAGTATGTAAACTGTTTCATAAAAGATGAGAAATTACATTTGACTATATTTTGGCAGAATATGTGTTACGATCCTGATACGGGACGAACCCAAGTGCAACGACCAGGAGGCAGATTCAAGAAAATGGTCATTTTATTAAGCGTTGGGGTAGTCCCAAAGCTGTACAGGAAAGGAAAACAGGTTAATTAATTAAACATAAGTAGAGTCCCTTACGGACTGCTCCAAGCCGGAGCTGGGCTTGAAAGTCAAGGTAGGTTCCAAGCCGGAACCAAACGGGTGCAGGACTGGGAGTCCAAGCCGGACTGGGTGCGGAAGTGCCCTACAGTTCCAAGCCGGAACTGGTTAGGGAAGGTGGAGTAGTGGCACCGGGTCTGGACTGGAACTGGACCGGGAGGTCCACTCAGGAAAACGGAAGGCGGCACGGAACTTGTTCCAAGCCGGAACTGGACTTGATCGGAGGTGTATAACACACCGGAACTGGACTGGAACTGGACCGGGAGGTCCACTCAGGAAAACGGAAGCCGGCACGGAACTTGTTCCAAGCCGGAACTGGACTTTACCAGAGGTGTACAACACACCGGAACTGGATTGGTACTGGACAGGAGCTGGACTGGAACTGGACCGGAGGGGTCCACTCAGGAAAACGGAAGCCGGCACGGAACTTGTTCCAAGCCGGAACTGGACTTTACCAGAGGTGTACAACACACCGGAACTGGACTGGTACTGGACTGGAACGGGACTGGAACTGGACTAGAACTGGACTAGAACTGGACCGGGAGGTCCACTCAGGGAAACGGAAGCCGGCACGGAATTATTCCAAGCCGGAACTGGACTTTAACGGAGGTGTACGAAACACCAGTACTGGACAAGACCTGGGCTGGAGCTGGACTGGAACCGGACTGGGTAGGTAGCTTGATTAATGAGGTAGAAAGCAGAGGCTAATGGCAGGGTACTGTGACAGGACTGTAGCTGAAGAAAGCTCCGCGGAGTTGGAAGGTGCGGCGTGGCTCGGGCAAATCTTGCTGAAGCCGGCTAACATTCAGGGATCCCGGAACCGTAACCGAAGTACAGGAGGTAGGTGACATAGGGAGGACAAGACACAGCTACAGGGAGGCTGGAACCGCGGCGTCTGGAGGTTGAAGGGAGACAGGTAAGTAGCATGCAACAGAGAATGTTTCGGAGGGATAGCTACCAAACTGCAAACAGGTAAAAGACAGCAAGCTGACGAATACTGGACCAGAAGCGTGACATGACATAAACACGGTTGGTTAGTTAACGAACTGGCACCGACTAGCAGCCAGCCAGGGGTTTAAATGGTGCAGGAAATGAAGGAGAAAATGAGAAACAGGTGAGATGTTCAATCGGGAGTGATTGCCGAAGCACAGCAGAGAGGAATGTGAGTAACGAGAGGGGAGAGTGATAGGCGGAAGTTAAAGTGGATAATAAGCCGAAATGAACCCGAGGGAAACGCCCAGTCCGCAGCCAGGGGGAAAACACGGACAGGGGATCCAACATGACACGGAAGGAAACAAGGAAAACATGGAAAACGGACAGGAGGGGAACGGAACGTTACAATATGCTTGTTGTTGCTATGAGGCAAATCATTAGATACTATTTATATATTTTCTAATGCATCAATAGAGCAGTGATTTGGATCTGACACAATAGCAATATTAATCATCCTTTATATTTTTCTTTGAATGAACCATTTCTTGAAAATTGGTATTTTTTTCTCTGCTGATATAGTCAATAGCTCACACTCCTGGTCAGCCCTGCAACAGTAGTGACCAGTTGCTGGATGCCAGTGGCCAGCGCTCGGATGTTTCACCTCACTGCACACATGGGCATGGTTACTTTCCTCACCTCATCAGGGACAAATTTTGCAGAGCAATTGTTTGAGCAGCAACCTGTCCACTTCCTCGCAGGATGCCGGAGAAGGGTGGTGGGCTGTATGCATGTCATTGGCAGTCAAATAAGTTTCCCTTGTGGGCTGCATGGAGTAGAGATTTAAAGTGAACGCATCCTCTAATGTATAGCACTCTAGAAAGGAGACAGCCTGTTAAATTTTCACACATCTTTCTACTAATCATGTGACGACCGCATTCCCATCCTATTGTTTCCCGTGTTTTCCCTCTCCCCCTGTGTCATGTTCGTCTCTCCTTGGTTCGTCATTTCCCGTGCTGCAGTTTGGGCGTAGCTTCCTAATTGTTTTACCCTGTTACACGCCACTCCTTTCAGCCTATCCCACTTCCTCGCTAATCACTCCTGCATACTTTCGCACGCGGCACATAATTGATAACAATTCAATCTTGTATTTAGTCACCCGGTGTTTTCTGTCCTGTGCCAGTTCGTTAACGTTGTTGTCTGTGAAACTTCTGGTCCTGTCCTGAGTCCTAGTAACCAGTCTAGTATAATTCCTGAGTCCTTGCGGGTTTGGTGTTAATTCGCCTCCTGCTCTGTTTAAACCTGAGTTTGCTCTAGCCTTGAACAGCACGTCTGCTGTTCATAGTTCCTGTTCCGTCAAACTAACACTGTCTGTTTCTATTGCCTGAACTGCAGTTGTTGGTTGTCCCTGCCTGTGTTGCGGTCTAGAGTCTCCCTCCTGACGGGTGTGCAGCCGTCTGGGCTTCTGCTCTTCCACACTGCAGCTGTTCCAGCGTCCGGCCGTTGCCACTACTGCTGCCACGGTTACGGTTGCGCTCACTGCTGCTGCCCTGCTGCTACGCCCGGATCCTGATCGACGGTCCTGCTCCCGCGCCCGCTCATCCCCTGCTCATTCTAACCGGTTATCTGTTGCCATTGCCTCCCCTGCTCTCTCCTAACTCTCATTCCCCGCAGCCTCACCCTGGACTGTCTGTATTAATTGTCGCTCCCTACTCTTCAGGAGAATGCTAATTATTGAAGTTTAAATTATTGGATGCTTCGCGCTCCCACATCTGTCTGTCCGTCTGTCTACCGTGTTTCTAGTCCAGTACAGTCTAGCCCTGCCAAGTCCAGTTCTGGAACGAAGTCCAGTCCGTTGTCTAGTCCAGTTCCGGCCAGGAACGAAGTCCAGTCCGTTGTCAAGTCCAGTTCCGGTTTGGAACAAGTCCAGTCCATTGTCAAGTCCAGTTCCGGCCTGGAACAAGCCTGCCCGGTCCAAGAATATTGTTTGATCTGTATAACCTGTCTTGCCTTTCTCCCCCTGCTACAGGACTGCCCTGTAAGCAATAAAAACGCCTGAGAATTGGCAATCTCTTGTCTGAGTCGTGCATTTGGGTTCAGTCAGCTGTCTGGGTCATAACAAATCACTTCTCATTTATTTTCAGAAATAATTATATTTGTTTTATTAAAAGGATGCAAGACTTCTATTGAAGTCATCAGCTAGCAGTTAGTATAAAAATGCAGTTCTGAATTTAAACAAGTTAAACAATTGTTTTGCGTATGCATTAAGTAGGTTATATAATGAATTGTGAATACAGTTTTTCCTTCAGATGCTCTGTGGCCTTCTCCCATCACAAGAACAGTGAACAGTGTAGCAATTGTAGGAAGTCATGACATGCAAAGGATATGCAACCAAATATTAAATATGATAACTTTATTAAAATGTATTTAGGGGACCAAAAGTAATTGGACAAATTAACATAAACTTTAATAAAGTTATCATATTTAATATTTGGTTGCATATCCTTTGCATGTCATGACTTCCTGATGTTTGTGACCTAACATCAAAAGACTCTTGATATCTTATTTTCAGGTACTCTTACACGCAATACTATAATCTCTCTGCATTTGAATGGATCTCTATGGGAATTGGGGGGGGGGGGGGGCTAGATTAAGATGTAAATAACACAGGAATAGTATGGAAAATATGGTTGGTTAAATGGCTGTGAGTCACCAAGGGTCTGAGGTATCAAACGAGCCTCAAACCATCACTCTGCTGCCAGATATGCAGTAGATATGGATGGATCACATTAAGGGTTGTTTCTCCTGACTCATTTTCCCATAGAGTTCAATAGGAAAACAGGTCAGGAGAAACAACCCTATCCATATCTACTGCATATCTGGCAGCATAGTGATGGGTTGAGGCTAGTTTGATACCTCATACCCATGATGACTTACAGACATTTAGCCAACCATGTGTTCCATACTATTCCTGTGTTATTTACATCTTAATCTAGTCCCACCCCCCAATTCCCATAGAGATCCATTCAAATGCAGAGAGATTATAGTATTGCGTGTAAGAGTACCTGAAAATAAGATATCAAGAGTCTTTTGATGTTGTTGGGTCACAGACATCAGGAAGTCATGACATGCAAAGGATATGCAACCAAATATTAAATATGAAAAACTTTATTAAAGTTTGTTAATTTGTCCAATTACTTTTGGTCCCCTAAAATGGGGGGGACGATGCATAAAAATGGCTACAATTGCTACACCGTTCACCCGATATGGACGGGAAAACCCTCAAATTAATGCTGAAAGTCTGCACTTTAACCTCATAGTCACTGTTCCATTTCAAATCCAATGTGCTGGAGTACAAAGCCAAAATAACAAAAATTGTGTCGCTGTCCAAATACTTATGGACCTGACTGTATGTGTATTCATTCCACCCCGTGACTTGCTGTTTTTGCAGGGATTTTTCCACCTGCTGTTCTATCTGTGTGAATTTTCTTTCGTTAGCTGGACAACCACCTGTGTCTCTTGCTCGCATTATGTTGTAGGAAAGTTTCTTTTGTACACTGCCTAACAACATGCCATCTTTTCTATACATCCTCTACTGTTTGTGTTGTTACAGGCCTACCTAATGAATTAATTTTGCATGTGTTGTCACCAAATTTTTCTCCTCTCCGTTGGTGCTGTATTCATATGTTGTAATACGGTGTTGTGAAGCTGTGCCTCCTTGACCATTACCTCTATTTCCTGATCTCTAAATTTAAGTTTTCTTTTTCTTGTGGTTCCCTCACTACTTGGCGCCATGTAATCTGGATGTGTAAGCATGCCATATTGTCTCTGACCATTTTATTGAGCGTCTTCAACTGCAAAATTCTGAATGGGGTCATTTAATTTATTTGATAACGTAATTTGAATAAGTCTTGGTAAATTGGTCGTTAATATCTGCGACTGCAGCAGAGCTGCAATAAAGCTAATGTTTTTGCACTGCAACGGTTTCTTTAGTAAATCTGGCTTAGTACAGTCTCTTTTTACTTTAGCACCACTGGCTATTGTGAAGGGATAGCATAGTATAGAAAACATTAAACTACTGACAGCTATATTCTTTCAAACTGTTGGAAGAGGAACTCAAAGACTGAACACGAGGGCTTCATTGCAGCCAATTAGTTCCTCTTTACAAAGGTTTTCCACCTACATGTATTATCATGTGACTCATCTTTCATGAAATATAGCACTTAAAATAGATGACAGACAGCAGTACAGAAAATCAACTACAGGCTTTGAGCGCTGGATTTTATACTGAATTATTTAATTTTCTATGTTAAGTGTATAACTGTGTATAATTTATAGTTGAGTGTATAACCGATCCAAATAAAGACTTCAGTATAGATTTAGAGATGACACACAGTGGATAAATCCCAACTTTGAGTAATATGACCTGGATATCTTTGTAAAGAAGTCATTTTAAGTAGATTTTTAAAACATATACATTTTAAATGTTCTTATAATTTCATGTCAACATTAGAAATGTACACCAACATATATTACAAGGACATGTACAATACCATATGGTCCACAAATCAACAAGATTTATTTACATTTTATTAATTTTTTTCTAAATCTATGACAGACAAATGTATCTTATAATTGTATCATGTCAGGGTATATATGAAGACAACAAAAAATAATTCAACTGGAAAGTCATGCCAGCTGACTCCCTTTTACTGGTTTTCAACTGTTGGAAAACAAAAAGAAATGATGTGAAATATAGTTACATTTGGAAAAGACCATTGTATTCTTTCTTTCTTAGAGTGAGGAGTGATATACACAATGCAAAGGTACATATATTATTATTGTCAAGCTACATACCCATAAAGGTGTCCTCCTAAATCTCACATTCAGCATAAGAATACAAATCTGAAGGCAGACAAGCTGTGAAAGAGAGAACATGAGACTGATTCATGTTTGTAATATTTATTTCTTGATTTGGCTCTGTAATCCTCGATTTTAGATGTGTAATCAAGCAAATCACGTGTGGTTAAAGTTCAGACTCCCTGCTTTTATTATACGGTATTTTTATACTTTTTGTTGTCACCATGTAGAAATTACAGCACTTTTTATACATCACTCATTTCATACATTCTGTTGCCTGTTGTCTGTTAATCTTTACTGTTGCTTGATAGGCACTCCATCACTAAAAAGGCTTACCTGATTCTTGAGTATGTATATTTGCGTAAGGCGCATCCGCGGGGTCCTCTTCAGCTGAGAGACAGATGAGATTCACCAATAGTTTATCCCACACACGGAGGAAAAACTGAGATTTTGAATGTGCAGGATTAAGATGGCTAATTCCCCTTCGTAGCATCTAAACTTCAACCCATCTGCCTACTCACATTGTTGTGTGTTCCATACTCTTATTCAAAACAAAAATACAATTTTTATTCATTCTATCTCAGTAATTGTGCCATGGGCTGTTGTATAACACTGTATTTAAACAGTATTTTTAAGCTTCTTAAATATTACATCATATGAGAATGCAAACAGAAGGAGGCTCGGGGCCTGGTCCACCCAGGCCAGGGAAATGCACTTTGATTTCCACATTAACAAAATTGAACTATGAACCTTTTCACACTTCCTCTCGCCTGTTTTATGCCAGATCAGGCCATACATTATTTTTGTACCTGCGTTTGTTTTCTTGCGGTATCTGATGAAGATTGCTGATCCAACCACTGCCACTGCAACGCACACTGACAAAGCTGAGACCACCGCAACAACTGGGCTTCCACTGGTCTCCTCCTTGGCTGAGATATAATGTAAATCACCATTAAATAACAAAAACTGGTACACCATCAATGTACAAATATTTTATATACTTTTTTACCCTGTAGTTATGAAATCAGAATTCATAATCAAAAAAGTAAGTGCCATACATCTATTACAGCAAAAAAAAAATCAATTATGATTTGTTTTGTAGTAAAAATAAGTGGTGTAGAGTAGACTGATAAAGTGTAGAGTAGGCCTCGTGATTTCCTACTGGAGTAGGAAAGCACAGTTTTATTGAACAATTTATTGGTGAATGACAGATTGTTTCTACATGAAAATAGATTTAGGTTTTAAAATTCAACAAAGTTTTATCACAAGGGGTCTGGTGAGGGTGTGTCATTTTTGACCCTGAGAACATGGGGTACATACAAAATATGAAGACAGCACAAGGATTAAGTGCTTAATTTAAGTCCTTGATTGGCTAAACAATCTGCACACCTTGTTTCCATGGCCTAAATTGTCTTGTGATTGAAAGGAAATGACAGAAACCAGCAGAGACTGCGGCTCTCCAGGACTGGAGTTAAACCAGCAGAGACTGCGGCTCTCCAGGACTGGAGTTAAACCAGCAGAGACTGCGGCTCTCCAGGACTGGAGTTAAACCAGCAGAGACTGCGGCTCTCCAGGACTGGAGTTTGAGACTCCTGTTCTAGTGTGTTACGAGACTTTCAAAAAGGCCTTTATCAACCTCACATACACAGTAAGAGGACAAGGCAATACATTTTACCATTAGCCTTCACAGTCACATTTACTCCGCCAACTGTTGTGATCACCTCTGATACAGACAAATCTGCAGGGAGATTACAAAATTGTAGGTCAGTCCAGAAAATATTAATGACTGTCATTTAAATATAAGTTACAACTGACAGAGACAGTACAGATACACACATTATACACAAAGTCAGAATTCACCCACGGACACACATAATCATAACCAACAAGATGCACAGAGAACACAAATGTGGCACATACTATCAATAATCCCACATGCAAACGAAGCAAGGGAAACACTCACCTTTCACATGGAGCTTCATTTGTTGACAGTGTTTTTTTCCCCCCATGTGCAGTTCGCAGCTGTACCAGTTTGTGTCACTGGAATTTAGCTCAGAGATGGTCAGTGATGCATTACCTGAATTAAGATCACCTGAAAATGTGAATTTTCCATGCAAGGGAATGCTGAGAGGTCGTATGGGGGTCTTCTGTCCTTCTGGACCCAAAAACCAACTGACCTCAGAGGCTGGGGTGTTTCCTTGATAGCTTGTAAAGGGGCAAGGCAGGACGACTGTTGTCTTGGGTGATGCAGTGATAGGTTTTAGAACTTCACACTCTTCATAGAACACAGAGGATATAGCTTTGGTTAAAGACAAATTCTGCTGTGTGACCTACTAAGCTCAGTCATCTATCTATTAATTCATAAATAATGATTAAAGTCTTCAGTACAAAAAATGAAAGAGGAACTAAAAAGCAGAATGAGATTAAAGAGAGTACGGACCAGGAAGTGAATGTCCTTGACCTTTACCTTTGATCTTAAGAATGACACTCGTTTTAATCATGCATTGCCATCCGTTCCAGACCCAACAGGTGTATGTTCCAGAGTCGTGCGTCCTCACATCTTTCAGGGAGAGAGACAGGTTCCCCACTTTCACACCCTCCTCTCCCCACTGAAAGGTTAGCCGTGCCCCAAAATGCTTTGACTCTGGGGGAAGGGTTGCCTTTGGCCAGGTCTGCACTGTGTATGACTGGGCATTGGCTGATGCATATCTATCCCATTTCATTCTGCTGCACTGCTGTATGTTGTGAGCTGGAACAGAGCAGGGTAGCTTTGCATTGCTACCTAAAGCAGTGGAAACCTCATGGGTGTTGACCGTTTCACATGATTCAGAGAGTTCATCTTAAGGGAGAGGAAAAAAATTAATAATATATTAGCACCCCCTGGTGACTAAACCTGGTCTTCTACTGTACCATTTTCACTGCTACATGAATGATTGCCATCTTTGACTTCATTATGTTTGGAAGCAGTAACTTTCTTTAAAATATATTTAAATTCTTGCCATAAACAGGATGTACATGTGTCTGGTAACAATGTGAAAATCTGGTAAATATTGGATTTAATTCTGTGAAACCTTATACTTTGCAAATGTTTTTAAATGGCTCATGTGCCAATTTAGGTACAATATAAAATACCTTTTGATGGTCATTTTCCCTGCTTTATTTCTCATGCTTTTTCCACATTTTCAAAAAATTAAATTAAAAAATCTAAAGCATCACAACAGAAATTGGTGAAAAATTAAATAATTACAAAATTTGTTCACAAAGGTTTCTAAAACATGTTTCCCAGAATGCCATTGCTGGCTGGTTGCCATCAGAAAACCAATTAATAAAGTGGACATTTCAAGATTTTTCAACTTCAACAATTCACCTTTTTCTGCATTTTTAAACATTTTCCAGCATCACAGCAAAAAATACAGTATATCTCAATGTATTGTCATTCACAATTATCTTAAATTATTCCACATTGATAATAATGAGTGCATCTACACAATGAACTAAGTGCTACTCTAAAACTTTCGTAGACACCTTAGATGAAGCAATAAACCACATTTTAAATATTTGGATTCATGAAATGTAATACTTACCGCAGCACTTTGGAGCCCATTTACTTATGAATAGGAAAAATAACAATATCCAATAAGGCGGAGGCATTTTTTCTCCTTGTCTTAAGTTGCACTATGGTTTCCAATAAGTTTGTCGGAGTTTAACTCACTTGAGACTGAAAATCAATCTTCCCATTTGAGTAGTGTTATAACTCAGCTCCTGTTTTCAGTTCTCTTTGCTAGTCTGTCAGGTTTCTCTTTTGTTGGTTAACCCATTGATGCATCAGGCTTGAAGAGCATTCTGAACTTCAGGACTGTTTGTTTATTTGTGTGGTGGTGCATGTACTGTGCAGTATTTAATAATCAATAATAATAATAATACCACCTGGCATTTATATAGCGCCTTTCTCGATACTCAAAGCGCATTACAATGATGAGGGGGAAACTCACCTCAACCACCACCAATGTGTAGCACCCACCTGGGTGATGCAACGGCAGCCATTTTGCGCCAGAATGCTCACCACACATCAGCTGAGGTGGAGAGGGAGAGAAGAATCTTTTAGCCAATTAAACTGGGGGATGATTAGGTGGCAGATTGAATGAGCCTGGGTTGGGAGTTTAGCCAGGACACCGGGGAAACCCCTACTCTTTACGATAAGTGTCATGGGATCTTTAATGACCACAGTGAGTCAAGACCTCGGTTTAATGTCTCATCCGAAAGACGGCATCTCCTACAGCACAGTGTCGACATCTCCTACAGCACAGTGTATTCATTTAGGCAATAATGAATGCCAATTGAGTCAGGCACTGGTTGAAAGATCGAGTGAAAGATCAAATGAAAGATCGAGTCCAGGAATTGTTTCTTCTTTTGATTATAAGGTAATGGATTGGACTTTCAGATGTGTAACCATTGTCAATAAATCCGTCAGTTTTATTTTTCCATAGCAGTCTTCACAAGGTGTAGCAGGGCGCTAAACTGGAAAAGTACAGTTTGGACAGTCACATACAGATTACATTAAAGCATAATCAGAAAGAAATGTTATCAGTTCATCACTATCTAGCGACTCCCACTGGTTGATCAAGAGTAAGGGTAAGAGCCACATATTTTTGGTTTCCTCACCCATGGTCGTTAAAATTGGAAAACAGATATTTTTGTTTATAATGGCAATTATTTTTCGTTCATTATAGCATTTTATTGGAGGAGGGGGGATTACACCCTTGCCTGGGCACCAGTGAATAACTCAATGTATGAGGAAGGAGTAGTCCAACACCACTCCATCTTTCCTGCTCAGACATTGGCTACATTTTGTGATGTTTCTCAAATGATAATAGATGGTTCTAGTGATTGATTTCAAATGGGTGTCAAATTAAAACAGAGCGTCAAACATGACACCCACATTGAGTAATGTTAAACAATGAGTAAATGGAATTGGAATTGGATTTCTATCAAAAGTTATGTTTGGCCCTTCAAATTTTAATAGGTTATTTTTTGATCCAGTCAGGAATATTTATGTTTTATCAGGGTTTAGATTCAGCAATTTTGTTGCAACACAGATTTTAATTTGAATTAAGGCACTCTGTAAGGCACAGTGTCATACCTAAAAGCAAGCAACTGTGCAATAATTGCTCCAGTAGGAACATCTGAATGTTAACAAAATCAGACTCAAAAGTTGCACTTATACATTTTGGTGTTCTAACATATCTGAAGCTCCTTTTACCCCAGTTATGGTTTATTCCCCAAGACTTTAGCCCCTTTTTGAAACCTTTCTTTTAGGTGCCATTTAGTGACCAATAATTTTCAGCCACAATTTTCAGTTAGTTATGGCAATTCATTATTTGTAAGGGCAGTATATAATCTGTTTCATAAAGAGGAGAAATTAGATTTGATTATATATTGGCACAGTATACTTGTAGTTGCTATGAGGCAAATCATGTGTATATACAGTGCCCTCCACAATTATTGGCACCCCTGGTAAAGATGAGTAAAAAGGGTTATAAAACATTCACCTTTTGGTGAATTAGCTTAATCTCACACTGAAGAAATGAGAAAAATCCAATCTTTAATTGAAGTAAATTTATTTTGAGAAAAAAAAATCCCTCATCAAGAAATAATTATTTTTAACAAAACCACGTGTGCTACAATTATTGGCACCCCTAGAAATTCTTATGAACAAAATGTAACTGAAGCAGTTTTTCCATTTATATTTTACTTCTTAAAGTTGATCTAGTGTTTAGGAACTTTCAAGCAGTAATCCATGACTTCCAGTTTCACTGGGGTATAAAGATGAGGTGACACACAGAGGCCATATTCCCTTATTCATACATCAACATGAAAGATAAGAGAACACACAAATCAAATGAGGGAAAAGTGTGTTGAGCTTCATAAGTCAGGGAATGGCTATAAAAAAATAGCTACTCACCTGAAAATGCCCATATCTACTGTTAGGGCAATACTTAAAAATTTCAAAGCAACTGGAACTGTTACAAACTTGCCTGGAAGAGGACCCAAGTTTATTTTTCCCCCACGCACAGTGAAGAGGATGGTAAGAGAGGCAAAAAAGTCCCCAACGATCACTTTTGGAGAATTACAGAGGAAAGTAGCATCTTGGAGTCATCAAGTCTCCAAAACTACTATTAGACGTCACCTCCATGCCAACACATTATTTGGAAGGCATGCCAGAAAAAAGCCTTTCCTGTAATTTCACCACAAACGTAAGCGCCTGGAGTTTGCTAAACACTACTGGAACTTTGACTGGAACCATGTTCTGCGGTCAGATGAAATGAAAATTGGGCTTTTCGGCAACCAACACTCAAGGTGGGTTTGGCGTAAAAAGAAGAATGGCTATACCGAAAATAACCTGATCCCCACTGTTAAGTATGGTGGAGGTTCCATGATGTTGTGGGGCTGTTTTTCCTCCAAAGGCCCTGGGAACCTTGTTAGGGTACATGGCATCATGAACTCCATGAAGTACCAGGAAATTTTAAATCTGAATCTGGTTGCCTCTGCCAGGAAACTAAAACTTTGTCGTTGTTGGATCTTCCAGCAGGACAATGATCCAAAACATACGTCCAAATCAACACAAAAATGGTTAACTGCACACAAAATCAAGCTTCTGCCATGGCTATCTCAGTCCCCTGACCTAACCCCCATTGAAAACCTGTGGGCTGAGCTGAAGAGGAGAGTGCACAAGAGAAGACCTAGGCTCTGGATGATCTGGAGAGATTCTGTAAAGAGGAATAGTCTCAGATTCCTTGCTCTGTATTCTCCAACCTTATTCAATGTTACGGGAGAAGACTCAGTGCTGTTTTATTGGCAAAGGGAGGTTGTACAAAGTATTAAATGCAGGGGTGCCAATAATTGTGACACACGTGGTTTTGTTAAAAATAATTATTTCTTGATAAGTGATTTTTTTTCTCAGAATAAATTTACTTCAATTAAAGGTTGGATTTTTCTCATTTTCAGTGTGAGATTAAGCTAATTCACCAAAAGGTGAATTTTTTTAGAACCCTTTTTACTCATCTTTACCAGGGGTGCCAATAATTGTGGAGGGCACTGTATAGTCTCATACATCAGTAGAGCCCTGATATGGAGCTGACACAATTGCAATGTTAATCATACATTGTATTTTTTAATTTAAATATATCTTTGATTGAATAGTGACATTTAATGTCTCTATTTAGCTGCATTGGAGTACAAAATAACGATTTTATAATTTGAACTTCCCATTAGACTGCGCTCTCTCTCAAATACATTTAATATCCACACTTACAGTTAAATGCTTTCACTTTCATATGTATAACTTACAAACACTCTGGTGTGCAGTATTTATTATTCTTTTTTTCATTTCATTGTTAACAATTGTGTGCAGGACTGTATGTGTGTGTGTATGTCCACATGTGTGCATGTGTGTGAAGAGTTCTGGCACATTCTTCAGTCTGGTCTCTCTTGCTGGGTGCTGGAGAACTGAATAAAACCCTACATATTCTAACATTAACTCACCCACTTCCTCTACGCCCTACAGTCTGTCCTCACATGCAGCACACACCACAAATTCTTTCACACTTTCAGTATTAGTGCTTGACCCAGCCTCTTTGCTTCCAACCCACACCGTTTCTCTTGTCCGTCTCACTCATTTACTAATCTTCACAAAAAGAAAAGACAGACATGGACAGATCTGCACAGGGTAAGGTCATTCTCTCCATTTACTGTTAAAATATGTGCTTGTCAATATAGTATGCTTTTACCCCCTCATCTTTGTCAGAAAATGTCTTTGCTTTTATTGACACATTTATCTTTTTTCTCTCATTGAAACGGTTTTGTCCTCCTCTCAAAACCTCTGTGCTGTTTTAACATACACATCATATTCCAAATGATTTAGCCTGGCTCTCCTGTTTTATGTTTGTGTATGTATATTATCAGTTACCCATGGTTTGTCAAATTATAGTTTGTGCATTACTGAAGTGTTGAAACAGTTATGGCAATTGTGTGGTTTCAGTGCAGTTACATTTCAATGACTCAGAGGTGAACTGTACGTACATGGATATGAAATATATTGTTACAGATATATCACTTATCTAGTTTGCTGTCCAGTGGGTCAATGTGCCATAATTCCATGATTTCATAACACAAAGTACAAATGTACAAACCTAGTTATTTTACCCTCACTTGTGTAAAATGCTAGACTATGCATTTCTGTCATAGTGATTTATTGTATCTAAGAGAATATGTTCCTTAGGTTCCTCATGTTAAGATAACTTAGTGATTAGGTCTGGCTAAATTGTATTGTAGTGTAGAACATTTCAATTACTTACATTTTTTGGGTAATCTTCTGCCATGTAAAAAGCATGTAGAAAGAAAATGCCTGAGGAAATAATTTGACACTTAAATTCAGAGAGAGTGCATGGGGTGTATTTTCATATCAAAGTATTATGTGTCATACTTTGCTATGAAATACTTCACAGATAAATAAGCCTATTCCGTTTTTCACGTTTGGAAACATTTCAACATAAAAACTAAATACTTATTCTTATGTCATTACTAACATTTGATGTGATATATTTACATGTGCCATCTCTTCAAATACATAGCTGGGGAAAACAGAATTTTATTCTAGACAGTTTTCTACTTGTGCTTTGAAAGAGGGAAGTACTACTTTCAGCAGAGGAAGTGAATCATTAGGCGACAGATAATACTGTTTAACACACTTGTTTTTGGACATCACTCTCAAGGGTACCTTTAAACATAAGAAAATGTTTGCAAACTAAGACTACCTATTTCTAGCTTCCGACAAGGAACTGGGGGAATTTGACATTCTTGTAATTTCCTTGTTATAACTGTACACGTCTCCATTTCATATTTAGAAATGCAAGACAGCATGTGCAAGCCCAAGCTACTAGTGGTGGAAATCATCTTTACTCTGAGTTATTCGGCAAAGTTCATGGACAATACAATCTGCTTCCTCCTTTTCAGTGTTATTCCACATTGTTTGTGCGTTCCTCCAAATAAGGAAATATACTTCAGCTAATTCCTAATATCAAACCATGACTTACTGCAGTTGTGAGTTTCAGAGAAGTGACTATTGGAGTTTACAAGTATTATCTACATTCTGTTTAAGGTGGAAAAGCTTTTGGGCTTCTTAAGACACAACAAGAAGAAAAGCTGGAGTTAATCAATCAGGTGTGTGCGGTTGTTTATTTGTCTATTTGTATCTGTCTTTCTGTCCATCCGTCTCTATACATCTGTGTTTAAGTGTGTTTGAATGAGTAGCCATAAAATGAACATGACAATAGGCCTAATGCTGTGCAGTAGCTTAAGTCATGACACCATGTTGCTGCACACTTTGTATTTCTGGCAAAGGTCCCATTGGAAAGACAGTTCACTTCAAATAAGCTGTTCATACAAGGTTCTATCGAATGTGTTGTAAGAATCAACTGTCATAGCACTTTCAAATATTTAAACAAATCTGTTGATATTAAGCTGATACATGAATGTAGAAAAAGTGTACAATACAAGGACACAATGTGCCCGCTTTGAATTTTGTTTCTCTGTATTGTTGTGAAGACATTTCTCACTGATCCTAAATATGCAGATGAAGAGGACCTTGGCCTCAAATTGGACTCTTTTAAAAGTGAGTATTAACCTGAACATCTTATTTCTCAATAATCTGCTAATGCTGCCCAGCTGTGAAACTGGTCAACATTACCATCAGATATTTTGTACGTTCAGCAACATTGCAAATGAGGCAGTTATGATTTATCTAGACAGATAAACAGCATTTCTTCCTGCTTTTGTGATTATAGCATGTGAAATGTTGTGTCAGTGAATTGAATGAAGCAGTAGATACTTGTGACATTGTATTTTGAAACTTTCAAAATATTTATGTGTATGATACACATCAATCTAGGAGTTATCATCATACAAGTATGCCTTTTTGTTTTCACAGAGAAATACATGGAGTTCGATCTCAATAACCAAGGAGAGATAGGTAACACTGAGAAACAGACTAATGTATTATAACTCACAAAACCATCTTTTTAAAGCTAAAATTCCTCTTGTGTGTTATTTTACCATATATAACAAATGTAGAGGTGAAACTAAGCAATTTTTTTTTAAAAAGTGAGCTGTTTGTGTATCAACACAACACACATTACGGTGTATTAGTGCCTTGTGGTATTAATGAACTAATCAATTGTAATCAATTTCCAAACTGTCACAACACCAGAAGAAATCATGTATTCATTCTCATCACACCTTGTCAACCAAACATATCCCAGCAAATGTATTACTCCCATTACTTGCATATGGTACATCACTACACTGAACGTTTAATCACATGTAATGTTACTGTTCAGTTACTGTTCAGTAATATCCTGAAATGAAAAATAATGCAATGCAACATAAAACAATCCTGCTACATTTTCAGCAAGAACATCCAAATCAACATAATTGCCATATTAAGCATAAACAATGTACTAAATTTCCATATTCATCATTCAGTTTCCTCCTTGCTCATTGTCTCTGCTTCTCTCTCACTACAATGCTCCATTAGACTTGATGGGACTGAAGCGCATGCTCGAGAAGCTGGGAGTGGCCAAGACTCACCTGGAGCTCAAGAAGATGATGTCAGAGGTGGTGGGAGGGACTTCACGTGAGACAATCAGCTATACAGATTTTGTGAGCATGATGCTGGGCAAGAGGAACGCCATACTGAGATTGTGAGTTTCCGCATCAGAAACATTACATTACATTACATTATAGTCATTTAGCAGACGCTCTTATCCAGAGCGACTTACACAACTTTTTAGCATGTTTTTTTTAAACATATTATCCATTTATACAGCTGGATATATACTGAAGCGATTCAGGTTAAGTACCTTGCTCAAGGGTACAACGACAGTGTCCTACCTAGGAATTGAACCTGCAACCTTTCGGTTACAAGGCCAGTTCCTTAACCATTACACTACACTGCCGCCACATCCATTGTTGTGAGCAATGATTCCAGATCTAAACCACAAGCAACTTTCTCAGTCAGAAATATTATCCAGTAAATGATTTATGATGTCAGAACATCATACTGACCCAGGCAAAGCTCTAAAATTGATGATGAAATCATTTTTGATCAATCTTATGGATTCTCAGTCTCAAAGTCTCAGTCAGAATTTAAAATATGTTTACAGTTACAGTAGATGGACTGTTACCATTTTATTAAATGCATTTTAATGAGCTTTAGGGTACACAAAATAACATGGTTTTGAAGGGTCCAGCTGAAATGACCTATGTTCCATAACCACATAATATAGTTGATTGGCACAAATGTTGAAAACTTTACAAAGAAAAGTTTGCATATCTAAATCTAACGGTAATAATGAATATATTATTAATTTAATCATTTTTAATCCAAGTCATTACTCCATGCAGTTGGGGAGTCTGATTTTACAAAAAAAACTAGCAATCATTATCAGGCCTAACTTTGTATCAAGCTTCAGTGCTGCTCCAAGTGTATATTTTTTATATTCCGAGGTCAGAGTTGGACTGGGCTGAAACTTTCCGTATCAGTCCGGTGCAGATTTGTGCTTCTATTTCTATCACTACAGGAGTATGAACTATTTGTATTACTTTTATAAATATTTTTTTGCTCTCTCTCTCTCTCTCTCTCTGTCTCTCACTCACACACACACACACACACACAGAATCTTGATGTTTGAGGACATGGGAAAAGACCAAGAGACAAAGGAGCCTGGTCCACCTGCCCGCAAGACTTTCTCAGACCTGCCCTGAAGTCATCCCTACTATTATGAATTAGAATAAAGGTACTAATGTTAGAGGATCCTTAATGAGATACTGACAGAATGATACAGGACAGTGCATGCCTTGTGTGTGAGAGTACTGCAAATGATGAAAGGGTTAGTTCAGAATTTTGGACATAATGGGCCCTATCTTACACTCGGCGCAAAGCGGCGCTAACCCAAACGCAAGTGTCTTTGCTATCTTACACCCGGCGCTAGGTTCATTATAACGCCTAACGCTTACGTCCTTTAACTAGCATGTATTCTTGCGCCCATTACAAGTGAACTGGGCGTGTTGGTCTTAAGATGAGGAGTGGCCAGGATTATTTTTGGCGTATTGCTATCTTGAGCCAGCAGAAAGCGCTTGCACTAGAACCACCAGTAACCTGGTCTAAAGTCATGTCGCAGTTGTTTACATGTTATTTTAACGGCGCATATAAGTGCGTCTACATAGGCGTGTGCACAACGCGCGTACCCTCCTGTCTGTTACACACAGGGGCGCGCACAAGCATGACTAAAATATCTAGATCACAATGTGAAATATTATTGTGTAGGCTATATCAAAAATGCATAATAATAAAAGGTTCCATAGGTCCTCATACCTTTCCCTCGGCGAAGGGAAACGATGCCACATTAGGCTACATTGCTCTCAGCCCACTCCATCAACATCCAGGCGATGTGCGATGGTACGGGACAATGGCTATCCATTAAAAAGGAGCTGATAACACCTATATCAAGCCTAATCCGCGAATTGTCATTTACACCTAATGCGTGAATTGTCATTCAATGGAAAACTCGCGCACTGCAATAGACGGACTTTTGAGTTCTGAAAATGCGCTTCAGACGTCATTACAATACAGCTCTGTTTATCTAGGAATACAGCCTGTAAGTAGGCTAAATAGAATGGTTTGTGACTGAAAAAAGTTCAAAACCTTGTCCAGTGAATATTGCTTTTATTGTTTTTCAAATAGCCTAGGCTACAGCGGATTCGCTGTGCACATATGTTTTTTTCGATAGCCTATGGTTAAAAAACGGAGATAAATGTCATCATGTTAACTGAATTGTAACCTTAGCTATTCTTCGACCTTCATATTTTTTTAATTACAGTGACAAGGTTTCCATACCCTCAGCTTATTAAAACCGCGCTGATTTCACCTGTTATTCCATAACTGAACAAAAGATTTTAAAGAGAACTAAGCGGTTAATTAGAAACGAAATTTGCAGCACGTTACAAAATAAATTTACAATTAATTTTAATGCCATTATCTGCATGTGGGCTTTACATGAGCAGGTCTGTTTCCTCTGCTGTAAATCACACTTTTTACGGTCTTCCTGGGAAAGATGGATCGTTTTAAAGCATTACGCTACCAGTAAAATAGGTTGGTCGCATTTCCATAAGCAGGAAAATATGCTGAACCTATGGGTTGCCAACCTGACAGATTTATTATATTTAGTGTCATCATTAAGGCAAAATAACGTTATTTATGTTAGTAATCAAAATTAGAATGCAGGTAGCCTAATGAACTTCGGATGAATATGAGTTCATTGCATAATCAAACGAAATTCGTTAAACAAGCAGGCTAATTTGGCGTTTTCTAAGGTGAGACGGAAGCAATTGGTCGCTTATTCTCAGCTGTTGCAGGTGCTTTTAACGAAATTTAACCGCATATATTTTGTAAACAGCACTGTCAGGAATTACCGGGAACTCATAATGGTTAGCCCGAATAATATTGATCATAGGCTACTATTGATCCATATAGCCTATTCCTTGATCGCACTAAACACTCACGAGCATGTCTGTTTCGCCATCATAAGCAATCCGCCAAGGTGGAAAAGCAGGCTTTTAAAGGGAATGGGATATAACATTTTGATTGGTTTATTGCATGCCACGCCCAAGACACACCTATAATTAATGAAGAGACTAGGTTCAGCCCAGTTGCACCTTGCGCTGTGCTTAGTGCCCAAAAAACACGCCGTTAAAATAGCAAAAGTGGACTTGGACACGCCCTAAATGGACTTAGCGCCATGCGCTTAGACCAAGCGCCAAGATCGCCAAGATAGGGCCCAATGTCTCATTTACGACTTAGCCATGATGTTGTTGATTGATGGAGACCATTTTCAGCTGATTCCATGCTGTCCTTCTTGTGGACATACACACGTTGCTAATGCTAGCGCAACTCTATGGTAACCGGTAGCATCCACTACCAAACACACTTAAACACTCCACAGTGCACCCAAAGCAAATATAATATGACGACAGTCTATCGGCGTTAATTTGAGTGTTTATACCATCATTTTTGAAGTCAAACTATCGTTGAATCCGTTACTTTGTGCTGACCTATATTCTCTGTGGAAGTACGACAGCAAACGTGGCGAACTTGTTGCTCTTCGTTGTTGCTGTAGTCGACCAGTGCCGGCACTACATTCGTAGGTAACGTAAAGTATCGCTTCGCCGCCGTACTTCTCCGTATATTCTACTTCCACAGAAAATATAGGTCAGCACAAAGTAAAGGATTCAACGATAGTTTGACTTCAAAAATGATGGTATAAACACTCAAATTAAACCTGATAGACTGTTGTCGTATTTTATTTGCTTTGGGTGCACTGTGGAGTGTTTAAGTGCGTTTGGTAGTGGATGCTACCGGTTACCATAGATTTGCGCTAGCATTAGCAATGTGTGTATGTTCACAAGGACAACTTGGAATCAGCTGAAAATGGTCTCCATCAATCAACAACATCATGGGTAAGTCGTAAATGAGACATTATGTCCAAAATTCCGAACTAACCCTTTAAGTGAAATAAACAAGTTGCTGCAGTTTAATTTCTGCTTGGAAGATTCAAAGCAGCCCAGTGGATTGAGGGGGATGGAGGGGATGAATGATGAATAAAGCACACAGGTTACTTGTACGCTGTAGATCCTTTTAGTATTCATAAATCAAATATTAAGAAAATCAACGTAATTTGATTATTAATCAACGTAAGGCCTAAGCAAGCCATAATCATTGTGAATTATTACATGACTATGACATGAAATAAAGAACTGTGCATTATTATTATTGTTGTTCAATTGTGTATTTATTTAGTCAGTAGAGTTTTATCCAGAGCAGCTTACAGGGGTATCATGAACAGGTAGGCTATGTGATAACGGCAGAGTAGCAGCCTCAGCTAATGAAAGAAGATCTGTCAGTGTCCAACTGTAAACTAAAACTTGAACAATTGGAACATGGTTGTTGATATGAGCTGCCTGTATTCAATCAACATTTGGCCGTATCGTTGAATGTAATATTGCACTTTTTCTTCAATTCATTTTTGGTGTGTTTGCTTTAGTGATTATTAAAGCAAACACACTGTGAGGACAAATGTCGATTGAGGTTTTTTGAAGGCAGCAGAGAAACAAAAGCTCATGAGGCGAGGAAGGATAATCAGGTAGCCTACCATTATTTTAAGAGAATATAGGAACAAGAGAGCAAGTCGTTTTAAGGGTAAAGAAGAACGAGAGATTAGAGCTATGAGCAGAATATACAGCACAAATGCAGGGATTATATTTGGGGATGCGGTCTGAATAACCGTTTCTAACCACTGAAAAACACCATAACACAGGTGAAGGTAGGCTATAATTTGAAATCAAGTTATAACCTAACTGATTCAATCAGGTATAAAAAGTATTCTGTGAATTTAACCACACCTTCGGTTCGCACTTGCTCCGCCTCTTTTGCACTGCCAGTGTCCAGTAGCTACTAGCCGTTGACGGCTCTTCAAAGTGATGGATTCCCCCCACTTTACATGAAGCTATCCAGTATTTCTATTTTATTAATGATAAGGGGAAAAGAAACAAGAACTCAGGTTAGCCATCTCACAGTTGTCTGTTTCACCGTCCTGTTACCACAATTTTACAGTATATCATTCCCTTTCATTTTGGGTTTTCGAGTTGCTAAGCTACATTGACAGTTGCTGTTGTTAGTTAACGTTAGCTAGCTAACGTTACGTTTCTCTAGCTGGCAAGCAAGAACAGCGAATCAGAGTTGGTGTTTGTATTGCCAGCTAGCTTTAGCTAGCTAGTAGCTAAGTGTTCATTCAGGAATATCTGCTCATATTCGGGACGAGGCCAGGTTAGTATCAATTTAATCATTGTGTTTAACGTTAGTTAATGCTAAATAAAAATGTCTTGTTACGTGATGCTCTCACGTTAGCATGCACGGTGAAATTGGACGCAGTAACGTTACGTTAGCTAGCTAAAATAATTGCATTGGAAGATGGGATTCTAGTTTTGTTTTGTACGAAGGTAGCTACGGTAGCTAGCCTAGCGAGTAACATAACGTAACTTGGCTTTGTAATTTTCATTGAAATATGTTTTTGCGGAAAGTGGGCTTGTAACGTTAATTATTTGGATAACGTTATAGTTTTGTAACTAGCATCGTTAGAAAATAGTTTTCACCTCACCTAACGTACACGAATACAACCGGCTTGTTGGTGTTTGTCAGTGAATCAACATGCACTTGGGCCTAGCCTTGCTTGCTAACGTTGGAGAGATTTTGCTGTCGCCATTTTGTAGCTAACGTTATCTAACTTAGGTAACTTAGCAGTTAGCTAACGTTAACGTTAGTTCTTGGCTACCTTGCTAGCGGTACCGTTAACTCGCAGTATTATCAGCGTTACGAACTAGCGGATGTCGGGCTAAATCCTGTCATTTTAATTGGATAAATTGTTTGTGGTTCTTGTTGTTCTTGGTTGTCTGTTGATTTCTTGTGTATGTTCATTAACGTTAGCTCATTATCAAAGATAACGTTAACTACTTAGCCAGCTAACGTTAACGTACAACGTTAATATTGGTAACGTAGACTCACGGTAGTTTAACGTTGGCGTAACGTTACTCTGTTAGTTAACTAACGTACTTACCTAGCTCTTGACGTGTATTTGTAACGTTATGACATTCAGCTAACGTTAGCTTACTGCGTTGCTACCTAGTAATTTAGTTAGCAAACAATACATTTTGCAGTATTGTTTTGTTTGCTAACTAAGTTAGCTACGTTACGAGTCTGTAGAGTAATGTAATAACGTCACAGCTGTTGCTTCGCCTATGATTATGCAACTTAATCTGCTCCCACTCCCAGTGTTTAACGTTAAGTATCTGGCATGGCCTTGCATATTTTCTTGCTGGGCATTTACTAATTACAAGGTAACGTACATTACAACGGACCTTTGTCGTACACATTTACGTGTAACGTTAAAGTATACTAAATGGTAACGTTAGCTAAGTTACCTGACAGTAACGTTATAATTTTTTTTTTCAAATGCAGTTTAAAAAAACAAAACTATTATATAAGGAAACATAAATGCAAACATATACTTTAGTAATTTCCTTCCATTGATGACGGCAAATTAGATACGCCTATGTATTAGAAATAACCTTTTGACTAAAATAAGAACAAAATATTTTAACTTTACTTCCTTGACCTCGGCTAATTATTATAGATACAATTGATCTGCACCACGGCTAGCTTCATCTTCAGAAAGAGACTGAAGAATCTAGACAATCAGTTTGTGTGGTGTCATCTTTGGTGGGCTCAAAGAGTTTCAAGTTTGACCGAATAGCTACCAGTTTCCCACTATTTAATTTGTCAGCCTGTTGCACACTGTGCTGTGTGTTCCACTAAGCAGGGACTATGGTACAGCTGGAGGCATCTGGAGAATAATTGAAGCAACAGGAGACATGGCTTCATACTTAGGCCCTGTCCCAATACTCACACTTCAAATGTGGGTGCCTGCAAGAACCTCCAGGGGCTTAGTCTGTCCCATTTCTTATTTTGTAAGTGTGCAAGTGCTTGACTGCACGCTTTATGACCCCTTGATGTGGCCTTCTTGTGAGTCCGCATCGAACCAAACTTCGCTGAAGCGTATTGCCCATAGTTCTTTGCATTATTGTGACTTTCGACTCTCTGGCTAATCAGAGCTGTATTCTGTGTGCAAGTACAGCACAATCGAGCGTGGGATCATTATGTGCACAATGATGGCAAAATTTAACGTGAAAACCCGTTATATCTCTTACACATATATATACAGTTGAAGTCGAAAGTTTACATACACTTAGGTTGAAGTCATTAAAACAAATTTTTAACCGCTCCACAGATTTCATGTTAGCAAACTATAGTGTTGGCAAGTCAGTTAGGACATCTACTTTGTGCATGACACAAGTAATTTTTCCAACAATTGTTTACAGACAGATTATTTCACTTTTAATTCACTATATCACCAGTGGGTCAGAAGTTTACATACACTAAGTTGACTGTGCCTTTAAATTTTTAATATTTGGTCGCATATCCTTTGCATGCCATGACTTCCTGATGTCTATCACCCAACAACATCAAACATCTTGATATCTTATTTTATGGTACTCTTACAAGCGGTACTATAACGTCTCTGTATTTGAATGGATCTCTATGGGAATTGGGGGGTGGGACTAGATTTAGCTGTAAATTATGCTGGAACAGTATGGAATACATGATTGGTAGAATGGTAAAACGTCCTCAAGGGTCTGAGGGATCAAACAAGCCTAAACCATCACTCTGCTGCCAGATATGCAGTAGAAATGGATGGATCACTTTAAGGGTTGTTTCTCCTGACAAATTTTCCTATTGAACTCTATGGAAATATAAGTCAGGAGAAGAAACCCTTCAAGTTATTCATCCATATCTACTGTATTTCTGGCAGCAGAATGATGATTTAAGGCTTGTTTGATACATCAGACCCTTGATGACTTAGAGCCATTTAGCCAACCATGTGTTTCCATACTATTCCTGTGTAATTTACAGCTAAATCTAGTCCCACCCCCCTATTCCCATAGAGATCCATTCAAATGCAGAGGCGTTATAGTACCGCTATAGTAGTCTAGTATTTTACTAGATAATAGATAATGTTCTATACGGTTTTTGGTGAATTTATAGTTTTGCAGGTGTGAAAATAAAGGCAGCTCTCTCCAGAGGTTGATACCTATGTTTTACCTTTTTGAAGTTTGAACGATTTATTTATTTTTACGATGAATCATAGTCTACATGCCTAAGCGGCTAAGCGGCATTTAAAAAAGCTTAGGCTAATTACTTGGTATCATTCACTTTAGCTATGTTAAAGGGTTAGTTCAGAATTTTGGACATAATGTCTCATTTTCGACTTACCCATGATGTTGTTGATTGATGGAGACCATTTTCAGCTGATTCCATGCTGTCCTTCTTCCATGTGGACAAAAACACGTTGCTAATGCTAGCGCAACTCTATGGTAACCGGTAGCATCCACTACCAAACGCACTTAAAAACTCCACAGTGCACCCAAAGCAAATAAAATACAACAACAGTCTATCTGGGTTAATTTGAGTGTTTATACCATCATTTTTGAAGTCAAACTATCGTTGAATCCTTTACTTTGTGCTGACCTATATTCTCTGTGTAAGTACGGTTCTCTGCAGTGGCAACAGGCGGGGGTTGATCCATCTTTTCTACCAATGCGTTTTTTTGCCCTCTGAGCATCCATCTCTTTCAGTTCGCCAGATAAACTAAACTCCTCATCATCCTCTTCAATGTCAGACATATGTCTTTTGAACGTCGCCATTGCACTTGTTGCTTTTCTTTGTTGTTGTAGTCGACCAGTGCCGGCACTACATTCGTAGGTAACGTATCGCTCCGCCGCCATACTTCTCCGTATATTCTACTTCCACAGAGAATATAGGTCAGCACAAATTAAAGGATTCAACGATAGTTTGACTTAAAAAATGATGGTATAAACACTCAAATTAAACCCGATAGACTGTCGGTGTGTTTTATTTTCTTTGTGTGCACTGTGGGGTGTTTAAGTGCGTTTGGTAGTGGATGCTACCGGTTACCATAAAGTTGCACTAGCATTAGCAAAGTGTTTTTGTCCACGAGAAGGACAGCATGGAATCAGCTGAAAATGGTCTCCATCAATCAACGTCATGGGTAAGTCGTATATGAGACATTATGTCCAAAATTCCGAACTAACCCTTTAAGGCATGTCTTAACATAGCTAAAGCAATACCAAATGTTTGTATTAAATTTATTTGACATTTATCTGATAATTCTCATTATTCTCGTTAATTCTCATGCCGTTGACATGCTTTGCGTTTTTTGTATTTTAGCTAGGCTATAATTGCATTAGTTCTGGATAAACTTGATCAAACTTGTGTTCACTTTCCTACAAGTTAACAACGTGTCATATGCTTGTACTATTTACGGTTTTGAAAAAAGCATGCAAGTTATTGAAGAAACGTGTCTGTCTCATCCTATTACTTTGTTGCAGTATAGGCAACCTCAATGTAGGGTTCTGTGTTGTGCTGAAGCGATACATTGTATTCAGTTTTGAAATCTTTCTGCTCCCTGGCACTTAGGCCTACAGCGCAGCCCATAGCATAGGCTTACCATAGACTAATTGGCTATCTTTATTCTTTTGATGGTGACATCATACAAAACTGCCCCTCCAGAAATGTCATGCTAAAATCGCCACTGAATACATCGTTGTCCAGCGCTGTTACTATGTGGCCTGCCATCTAGTAAATGCTGACGGTGTTATTTTCCGAAGTTAATAACTATCGACTTGTTTTATCTTATAATGAATGTTACCTTGACTTGATGAGGTCCAGACAGTCACGTTATTTTGGGGAATTGCATGAGCTTCGGAGCCGAATCGAAGGCTGCACCAACGGCAATGGCTCAGCGGCTGCTTTGCTCAAGCAGTCAAATACACTGTCTGCACTGCTTAAAATTAATGGCATGTTGTATTTGTAAGTGTTTCATTAGATTGCTAGTATTACTCCCCTTACTTTTTTTTTATTTTTTACATAAATTGCATTTTGCTGTGTTTACGTTTGCTTTGGTAAAGTGGGCCCACACTTTTGAACGTCTTAACCTGTCTGCCATCAGTGCCACAATAAAGTGAATTACGTTGAAATATCGATAGCAGCACCGTTTGTCCAGAAGCTTAGCGGTATTTCGGCCCTGACCAATCAGGAGCCGGTACCAGCTTAATACCAGTTCTACTTTTAACTCACCCCAATTCACAATTAAAAAGTGATCTAAACAAAGTACGGAGGCGACGTCTTATACATTTTTATTCTGGCTACTCTGGCTACTCCCATACCCACAGACAACACGCCAGATGTCACCGAGGTTGGGAATGGGATGACTAATGGACATGATTTTGCTCTGTGGGTATGGTTTTACAAATAAAAAATGTAAATATAGCAGTGACAGGAAACAAGGCGATGCGTCCGTATGTTACCACAGTAACCGAGTGATGTCAAGCAAGGGTGTCCCATTTCTTACCTATGCGCCGTTACGCACATGCGCACCACACAGCGCGCTTGCACCCCTTGGTCCAACCTCGGAAATACGTCATCAAAGTGAGGACTAAGGAAGTCCTTAGACCGTAAGGTGAGTCTTGGGATAAGGCCTGAGAGTCCCTTCCACCGGGGGGTATTTCACAAAGCAGGATTACGGAGTTACAGTGGTGCTCGAAAGTATACATACCCCTTCATTTTTTGCACACTTTATTGTGTTGTAGATTTAATTTTAAATGGATAAAATTGCCATTTTTGCCCGTCAATCTACACTCAATAACCTATAATGACAAAGTGGGGGGGGGGAAAAAGAAATTTTTGCAAATGTATTAAAAATCAAAAACGGAAAACTCATGTACATAAGTATTCATACCCTTTGCTTTAATGTATTTTTAAAGTATCATATTTCGTATTTGGTCGCATATCCTTTACATGCTGATACTTCCTGAAGTCTGTGACCCATCAACATCAAAAGACTCTCGATCTCATTTTCAGGTACTGTTACAAGCGATACTATAACCTGTCTCCTTTTGAATGGATCTCTATAGGAATTGGGTGGTGAGACTAGATTCAGCTGTAAATTACACTGGTGCAGTATGGAACACATGGCTGGCTAAATGGCTGTAAGTTGTCATGGGTCTGAGCTATCGAACGAGCCCCAAACCATCACTGTTGTCAGATGTGGAGTAGATGTGGATGGATCACTGCAAGGGTTATTTCTCCTGACTCATCTTCCTATAGAACTCTGGGGAAAAAAAGTCAGGAGAAGAAACCCTTAAAGTGTACATGAGAGATTTCAGTTTTAGATTTTTAATACATTTGCAAAAATGTCTAAAAACATGTTTTCTCTTTGTCATTATGGGTTATTGAGTTTAGATTGATGGGCAAAAATGGCAATTTTATCCATTTCAAATTAAATCTACAACACAATAAAGTGTGCAAAAAGTGAAGGGGTATGTATACTTTCGAGCACCACTCTATCTGGATCACTGCACTGAGTAAAACCCCGAACCCTCCCAAATCTGGAACATGGACTGAAAGTGCTGTTCCGGGTTTTACTCAGTGCAGTTATCCAGCTACCTCAGTAATCCTGCTTTGTGAAATACCCCCCACCTCTCACTAAATTTCCAAGCTCTTCTCTTCCTCCAAAAACGAAAGGCGATATAGCTACTTCTTTTACTCAAATATAGCTAGCTACGTGTTACAAAAGTGTTACTTCTCTCGTTCTCTCTCTCGTGCTCTCTGTCGACAATTCAACTTTGTGCCCACAAAGTAACGTTACTCGCAATGCACTATTCGCGCCACACACACTGTATGGCACGCAACAGAATGCGCACGGCTGATATCAGTTTGAATGGACAAGAGAAGCCATCTCTTATTGGACAATTGGGAGATTTCAGCAAATTGGTTCCTCATTTTTTTCCCCCAGACCACCTATAATTTCACCTATAATCCTACCTATAATTTGCCAATTTTTCCCTCCTTCTCAGTCTCAGGGCTCACCGTACTCAATGAGCGGACAGCGCAATGTCCGAGCGTTCTGGGCAAACGGCAAAGGGGAAGGATGGCAAAACCAAGTACGCATCTCTCAACTTGTTTGACACATACAAAGGAAAGAGCCTTGAAGCACATAAGCCAGTTGGTAAGGAACCATATTTCTCCTCCTGTGCACCTCTGTCCTTCTTGACTAATCAGAGTGATTAAACATTATCTACTGACTGTAGTAATGCAATGTACCCTTTTGTTAAGTTGTAAATATTTTTTAAGTTAAGAAAGGAAATAGTCTTGTACTATGTGTTGACCAGCTAATATTCCTTCTTTAACCTGCAATGTGTCTGAGGGAAAGTGGGCTTTATGCAGAAAACCTCAAATTAAAATGTATTTTAAGAAGGCAGGAGTATTTAATACTTCCAAAAAGCAGAGCTTCTACTTTACAAAAGTGTCAGTGCATTGTCCCAGTTGCTATGCTAAAAGTATCTACATCATTTTAATACTGTGGGTAAATTATGTAACGGCGTTCATTAAAGATTACGCTACAGATTGTGAGAATGGGCGAACAGTATTTTATCATGTGGGATCTGTCTTAGACATTGCCGTTGTAGGCAGTGTTCTGTTAATCTTTTGCAGAAGGTATTTTGTACTGTCTGTCTTAGGAAGCAGCGTGACAACAATAAATTGGGCATATCCTATATTAAAATGAATTGGTTATGTTGAACCAATTTCTATTGTATGGCAGGTTTTGCTTTGCCATTTTTGGAAAAATCAAACATTCAGAATGACTGTTCACAATATTACCAAATTGTTTCCAGACCAAATGATAATAATTGGAAAGAGTATGTTGAATCATTTTTTGTCTGCCAAACTATGATTGTTAAAAGTTTTAAATGTAAATGAATTGCAAAAAGTGCAACGTGCAGATGTATTCAAAACTATCATTGCATTAATTTGCTAAGGAGTCACTTATCCAGAGACGTATAATTCCTACATTTGACATATTATCCATGGATATTTAATGAAGCAATTCTGTCCCACCTAGATATTGAACCTATAACTGTATAGTCATAAACATAGTGTTAATACCACAACACTGCACTGCTGCCATATTGTAATTTGTTACTTTATACATGGTAGATCTTCGTACTGATCCTGATATTTAATTCATTTAAACCCATAAGCTTATGAGTGCATGCTGAAGTTGGTTCCATCAAGCTTCTCTTGTTGGTGAAATGCATCTATCTCAAAATGTCTAATAAGACACAAAAACACAGGGTTCAGCCAGAAAATTATGAAAATGTCTATTAGAAAATGAAAGCATGAAAAGAATGAATTAGATGAAGTTAGGAGGCCATTATATCATCTGGTAGTCTGAAGTATAATTCTGATTCTGTGTTCTTTGTATTTGTGTTAAATTGACTTGATTGTAGAACCTGGGAATTCTGCTGTATTCAATCCCCTGTCTTTCACCTCTCTGCTCAGTTACCCCCCGTCATGGCCTTCAGTCTCTTGGTAAAGTTGCCTCTGCACGGCGCATACCCCCCCCAGCCTACCTGCCCAGTCTAAAGGCAGAGAACAAAGGCAACGACCCCAACGTTTCCATAGTCCCAAAAGACGGAACAGGATGGGCAAGCAAGCAGGAATCTGTAGACCCAAAGAGGTAAGGCCATGGTGTCAGTGCAGACCACTGTTGTGCAATTCCAGTTTTATGGAATGCCATCTGCCACAGTTTCAAAGGGTCTATTTCATATGAGGGCTGACATTAATGAAGTGGAGTCAGTGCAAGTTAATCATAAAACATACATTTTTCCATTTGGAAAGGATGTGGTCCCTACAAACAATGGTCAAAGGGGCTACCTAGAGGACAGAAAGACTTGCAATTTCTCCAATTTCTTGAACTCCTGAGCCTATGAAGATCCAAGTATTTAACTAACATTGTGAACATATCTTGCTTATATTTTGAATGACTATATGCATAGTAAAACTTTAATGTGCTGGATGGGTAACCCCACCCAATTCCATGCATTATATTAGTCCATGACAGTACAGTTACATATGGGAAGCAAATGCAAAGCATTGGCAAGTATTTTAATAAATTTTTTTTTCATTTTTATGACGGGTTTAATAAACGTGAGCATCTGGAAGCCTTCTACATCAACCTTGTTAACATTTGTGATTTATTGAACTGTATAACCACCTCTAGAAAATGACAGGAACTGAATACTCAGGGTAGACAAAACAACGCAACAGCTTGGTGCTCCCTAGTGAGTGGACTCTTGTGCTCTCCACAGTACCGATGTATTTTCAGTTCAGCCGCCGGAGTCGCAGCAACCTGTGGTTACACAGACGCCTGCATCGACCCAGCAGAATACCCCACCACCCCAGGAGGTACTGTACTGCGATCTACACACTTGTGCGTACCAGTGCATGCGCAGTAGGTCAAATCCAGATTCCGAGCTGTCAGGATATTACCCAGCATTAAAGTCCTGGATGGTATAATGGATCATGCACCTGTTGCTGTTTTTCCACCTTCACTGGTCAGATTCTGTGCCTGGAGTCAAGACTACTTTTTGTTTTATAATATCTGGGATTACAGTGGCTACAGTGACACCTTGAGGATAAGGGCTGAAACGCCAGTAAAATGCCTCTCCAGTCAGATGGTCCGAGGTTCTTACAGGCCCCCTTTAAAGAATAAATAAATGAAAAATACATACAGTATGTGCGCATGGTTGGTAGTTTTATGGAGTGACCATAGCATTGCTCAGAAAGGGAGGGTTTTGGTTAACAGGTTATCCCCACCACATAACTCAGTCGAGCAGGTATCAGATTGCACAGTGGAAAAGATGTGACTGCCTGACTTCACATGCATTTCAAAGGACAAGCATGCTAGGCCTTACCCACCAAAATTGATGGCTGATGTTGCAGTGATGGGATAGGATAGGATAACAGCTGTGCTTACGTAATCCAAATTTGGGAAAAATACAAACATGAAATATAGGGGGGGGGGGGGGGGTAAATGAATATTTGTGAAGTGTTATAAATTATCATGATATTTCAGTTTGAAAATTGAAAATTTGGATTAAAATTTTCCATCAGCTAATCCAGCAGTTGTCAGACATTTGGTCTGGTCTGAAGAAAAACTCACAGTACTTGTTTATGCAAGAGGCTCTATGAGGCTTTGTTGGAACTCATTGTTCTGTAAATTGGAGAGAATTTTGGGTTAGGCTGAAGAATGCGTTTCCCTGCCCATGCTCCCGTGATGATGCTTTATCACTGCGTGTGCCTGTTCAGGCTCCGGCTCCAGCCCCGGCCGCAGGGGCAAAGTCCTGGGCTCAGGCCAGTGTTACACATGGACTGCTAGGAGATGGTGAGTTTCAGTCTTCATCACCTTCTCTCGCTTCTTTAGTGTGTTCTGATATTGGCTTTTGGTGCACATTTATTTTATTTATTCAATAAATAGCATTTTCAGTTTTAGTATTTAAAGGTGTGGTTAATACTTATTGGGAACAATATCATGCATATGGGGTAGTGGTACACGTGACTTCATCAACATATTTTCACACCCAGGCTAGGCACAGATGCACTATAGCCTGTATGCAAAATGCACAATGTACAAGAGTCATTTGGGTGAACGTCTACGTATTCTTATGTTACTCTTTTTTTCCCCCTCTCTCTTTTGTATTAAAATTTATATAAACTTTTTTGCCATTGAAGTCCCAATCTATTTTATGCCTTTATTTTTCTGCCATTTTGTTCCTCCTTTGTTTATGTTGAGTTTGTTTGCTTCTCCTGTCAGTGTGTGTGTATAAATATGAAGGTCCTGTCTCTGCAGGTGGAAAGGGATCAAACCAACTGTCGCCATTCTCTCGCGAGGAATTTCCGAGTCTGCAGGCGGCTGGAGAGCAGGACAGAGCTGGCAGAGAACAGGCCACTACAGATCAGTGGTGTGGGCCCGAACCAAGCCTCCGCCCGAGTGAGTGTTGCTGGTCTCGCACGATTGTCTCTTGCACATTCTCCAACACTCATTGGTTCCAGGTTTGCCAAGCAGGCTGTGGTGAATATACACCGTACATTTTCCCATTATTTATGACATATGAAATAAATATGAAGCAATTGCGTATTTTTACTTGTCCTGTGGAAAGCTCTATCATATTATGATGTCGCGGTCGGTTGTGCGTGGGGCTGCTGGCCCACAGTAGTCCAGGTTCCAGTCAGCATGGGCTGCATTCAGTTGTTGACTATGGGGTGTTCCGCTGCATCAACCATGAAATTCAGCTTGACATGCCTTCAGGAGGCCGAAGGTTGGCAAGTGTGAACTGCATATGAATGAATTAACGCTGGGCCCCTATGTTTGCAGTAATATACCTCCCTACGTCTCTGTTTCATGCTACGTTTTGTTCTTTCTTCACAGATGTGACGAGTTGGCGGGATGGGGGAGGGCGCACCCTGAGTGCGGTCCTGCCCCGGGAGGGGGTAGTGGAGGTTGGGGCCGGGGGGGCAGCGTTGATGGACGGGTCTTCAGAGGGAGTGCAGGCCCCCCACCAACGGCAGCAGACCCCACCCTCTCACATACCCCCTAGAAACTCACCCGCCTCAAGCCCTGCCCTGCCCCCACCCCCTGTTCCCCCCCAGTTCCCCAACTACCAAGGGATCATGCCTCCATTTGTGAGTGACTTCCCTTTATAATTTTAATTTCTCAGTGACACACCAGTATTTGTGTTAGCTGACCAGATGTTTAGATTTTATGAAAATGAAAGAAAATACCAGTGTCCACATATTGCCTCTGTTGTGATTGATAAATTGAATACAGGCTCATGCCTTACCACAGGTGATTTTCAGGTATTAGCCATTTGTGTAATCACAAATTAAAAAAATATATATACAGTTGAAGTCAGAAGTTTACATACACTTAGGTTGAAGTAATTAAAACTCATTTTTAACCACTCCACAGATTTCTTGTTAGCAAACTATAGTGTTGGCAAGTCAGTTAGGACATCTACTTTGTGCATGACACAAGTCATTTTTCTAACAATTGTTTACAGACAGATTATTTCACTTTTAATTCACTATATCACAATTCCAGTGGGTCAGAAGTTTATATACACTAAGTTGCCTGTGCCTTTAAACAGCTTGGAAAATTCCAGAAAATGATGTCATGGCTTTAGAAACTTCTGATAGGCTAATTTACATTATTTGAGTCAATTGGAGGTGTACCTGTGGATGCATTTTAAGGCCTACCTTCAAACTCAGTGCCTCTTTGCTTGACATCATGGGAAAATCAAAAGAAATCAGGCAAGACCTCAGAAAGAAAATTGTGGACCTCCACAAATCTGGTTAATCCTTGGGAGCAATTTCCAAATGCCTGAAGGTACCACGTTCGTCTGTACAAACAATAGTACACAAGTATAAACACCATGGGACCACGCAGCCATCATACCGCTCAGGAAGGAGACGTGTTCTGTCTCCTAGAGATTAACGTGCTTTGGTGCGAAAAGTGCAAATCAATCCCAGAACAACAGCAAAGTACCTTGTGAAGATGCTGGAGGGAACAGGTACTAGAGTATCTATATCCACAGTAAAAACGAGTCCTATATCGACATAACCTGATAGGCTGCTCAGCAAGGAAGAAGCCACTACTCCAAAACCTCCATAAAAAAGCCAGACTACAGTTTGCAACTGCACATGGGGACAAAGATCTTACTTTTTGGAGAAATGTCCTCTGGTCTGATGAAACATAAATTGAGCTGTTTGGCCATAATGACCATCGTTATGTTTGGAGGAAAAAGGGTGAGGCTTGCAAGCCGAAGAACACCATCCCTACCGTGAAGCACGGGGGTGGCAGCATCATTGTTGTGGGGGTGCTTTGCTGCAGGAGGGACTGGTGCACTTCATAAAATAGATGGCATCATGACGAAGGAAAATTATGTGGATATATTGAAGCAACATCTGAAGACATCAGCTAGGAAGTTAAAGCTTGGTCGCAAATGGCTCTTCCAAATGGACAATGACCCAAAGCATACTTCCAAAGTGGTGGCAAAATGGCTTAAGGACAACAAAGTCAAGGTATTGGAGTGTTGTGATCCTAACTGACCTGAGACAGGGAATGTTTACTAGGATTAAATGTCAGGAATTGTGAAAAACTGAGTTTAAATGGATTTGTCTAATGTGTATGTAAACTTTCGACTTCAACTATACAGTTTACAGACAGATTATTTCACTTTTAATTCACTATATCACAATTCCAAGTGAAATAATCTGTCTGTAAACAATTGTTGGAAAAATTACTTGTGTCATGCACAAAGTAGATGTGCCAACACTATAGTTTGCTAACATGAAATATGTGGAGTGGTTAAAAATGAGTTTTAATGACTCAACCTAAGTGGAAACTTCCAACTTTATATATATATATTATTCATGAAACTGAATGTTTTGATCAGTTGGACATATTGTTTTGGATTATGTGAAGTTATGTAGGGAATTTCATGGACCTAGGAAGTCCGGGACATATCTCCTATATACACTGGACAAAGATGACTTACTTTTTAATTAAAAGATCTCAGATAAAGCACTCTTTAAGAATGTTTTTTATTTTTTTATTGAGTACCTAACCTGTTTCTCTATGTCTTCCCTCCTCTCCATTAGATGTACCCCCCGTACCTGCCTTTTCCTCCCCCCTTTGGCCCACAGGGGCCCTACAGATACGCAGTGCCTACTGAGGCTCCCAGGTAAAGAAGAGACACTGATTTATGACAGTTTATACATTTGATTCCGGTATGAGCATTGCCATTAAAACACTTAAAGTAACATCCTAAAGGACAACACCTATGAAACTCATCATTTTATGTTTTATAATGATATGGATTTTACTTCCCAGTCAGGATATCTGAACATTTTTTAGATGGAATCAAAATTCTTCTGATCAGGATTTTGTTTCAGTAATCCAACTTTGATGTTTCATCACAATCACATTTGATTTTAAGTACTGAACAAGATTAGTCTAATTTAAAAGGCCAGATCATTGTTGTTTTTCTTGGGAGGTGGAATCATCTCGGAAAAATGAATGGAATGTTTGTGGATGTAAAACATCACAGTGACAAGTCTGATGCTGGAAGACCAAATGCATGCACTCTACATTAGCTTGGACAGCTCTGAATGATCTATTTTTTTATCAACCAGGGTGAAAGGATGAGTGTTGCCACATAGTATCAGTTCCTCTGGACAGTTCCTCTTGGATGCTGATTGTGATTTGTCAGACTTTTCTGTGGGTGTCATGGCAACTGTACAAAGAGATTTATTACACTTTCAAAAGCAGAAGTAAACATAAATCTGGATCACTTATAACTTGTTTTTATGACATGATTTGGAGGCTACCGATGGGGATGTAGTGTCTGCAAGATAAAGTACATTAAATCAGTTCCTGAACCACTCTAACCCCTCTCTTCACCTCTCAGGTTTTCTCGGGCACAGAGTGGGCCAGCGTGCCAGGAAAGGGGCCCCAGGGGTCCGGTGGGGGAGGCAGTGCAGCGCCCTTCCATCCTCACACAGGATGACCTGAAGGAGCTGGATGAGCTGGATCATGACGGGGATGAGGGCTGGGCTGGTGAGAGAGGCGGGGCGGGGGGGAGTGGAGATTCCTGTGGTACAAAACCAATGCGTTTGAATCCACTACCTTAGTGTTTGTGGTGAAGGTTGCTTTGCTGAACGGGGCACCGAAACATGATTTCATGTCAAACATGATTCTTTTGCACACTGTCTGCCTGTATAACGTTAGCATGCTTGGCTCATCATTAAGTCTGTCATTTACTGACACTGCAGTGTACTGTGAGAAATAACGTGAACAACAATGGACATTGCAGGCACTCTGTACAGCCCAATACACATGTGTACACTGTGAAATAGCTTCACTCTGTACAGCCCAATACACATGTGTACACTGTGAAATAGCTTCACTCTGTACAGCCCAATACACGTGTACACTGTGAAATAGCTTCACTCTGTACAGCCCAATACACGTGTACACTGTGAAATAGCTTCACTCTGTACAGCCCAATACACATGTGTACACTGTGAAATAGCTTCACTCTGTACAGCCCAATACACATGTGTACACTGTGAAATAGCTTCACTCTGTACAGCCCAATACACATGTGTACACTGTGAAATAGCTTCACTCTGTACAGCCCAATACACATGTGTACACTGTGAAATAGCTTCACTCTGTACAGCCCAATACACATGTGTACACTGTGAAATAGCTTCACTCTGTACAGCCCAATACACATGTGTACACTGTGAAATAGCTTCACTCTGTACAGCCCAATACACATGTGTACACTGTGAAATAACTTCACTCTGTACAGCCCAATACACATGTGTACACTGTGAAATAGCTTCACTCTGTACAGCCCAATACACATGTGTACACTGTGAAATAGCTTCACTCTGTACAGCCCAATACACATGTGTACACTGTGAAATAGCTTCACTCTGTACAGCCCAATACACATGTGTACACTGTGAAATAGCTTCACTCTGTACAGCCCAATATACGTGTGTACACTGTGAAATAGCTTCACTCTGTACAGCCCAATACACGTGTACACTGTGAAATAGCTTCACTCTGTACGGCCCAATACACGTGTACACTGTGAAATAGCTTCACTGTACAGCCCAATACACATGTGTACACTGTGAAATAGCTTCCAATCACACTCTGTACAGCCCAATACACGTGTACACTGTGAAATAGCTTCCAATCACACTATGTACAGCCCAATACACATGTGTACACGGTGAAATAGCTTCCAATCGCACGATGTACAGCCCAATACACGTGTACACTGTGAAATAGCTTCACTCTGTACAGCCCAATACACGTGTACACTGAAATAGCTTCCAATCGCACTATGTACAGCCCAATACACATGTGTACACTGTGAAATAGCTTCCAATCACACTATGTACAGCCCAATACACATGTGTACACGGTGAAATAGCTTCCAATCGCACGATGTACAGCCCAACATATTTTTACTGTTACCACATTGGGAGATGGAGGAAATGCATTCAGCTGCATATTGTGAGCTGGGCTTTTTTTCAGAAACGTGTATGTCTTTTACAGGGGCCCATGAGGAGACTGACTACTCAGCAAAGCTGCAGTTCAGTGATGATGAAGGAGAGGAAGAGGGGGATGAGAAGAGGGTGGACAAAAACTGTGCATGGTGAGACGGAGTTGCGTTCAGTGAACAGGTTCTTCAGTTGTTTACAACAATTTTTGATTTGATTTCGCAATTGTCTTCAGTTACTGTTACAGTTTGCAAGGACAGATGGGTCCACGTTTGATAACAGACAGATAACATTTCTTATTAATACTGTAATTAGAAAATTGGAAATGTTGAGTCCATTTAGGTTAACATTTTAACTCTCCCCTAGGGAATCCAGGGATAAGCAGCAACCTGCAGAGGGATCTGCCAGTGGACGGAATGCTTCCCACAGCCCTCCCTCCACTGAAGAAGCTCCAGCACCGCCTCCCAGCAAGCCAGGCAGAACTGATGAGGGGACAGGTGATTGGGCCACCTCCACCTCCCCATCAGCTCCCTACCAGGTATTTGTCAGCTTGTCAAGATCAGTATATATTTTAGAGATAGTCAGGATCAGTATTATTCAACTAAAGCACCAACCCTCAGCCCTTCAATTGTCTTTGGTACAGGTAATGTATTGCAGACAATGGAGTAAAATTAGCTTTGGATAAAATCTCACATCCCAGGGATTCAAGCTAGGTAAGTTATAAGGAGACGTATCCTGTGTCTTTATAACTTATGTTGCCTTGGGGGGTTAACATAACTGCATGGTTATAAAGACATCAGTCAGTTTTCTTTTCTTTTGCTGGCCTGTCCAAGGCTGACAGTCTGTTACACTGATTAATGCTGATCCTGACCTTTCCTGTAGATGGAGCAGCAGGACTGAGTCTACAGCAGTCCTGAGTTTATACTCATTACTAACCAGAGCCTGTCCTCTCTGTGCCTTCTGTGCAGGGGCAGAGGCCGGGTGTGGCCGGCCCCAGGGAGCAGCCTTCTCCTCCTGCAGGGCAGCTGCACAGCCCGGCTCCGTACGTCTACAGACAGGTACTGCTGAAGCCCCAGGGACTGAGGGGAAAGCTGCTGATTGGTTATTAGGGAGAAGGGCCCAGTAGTTGGGCCCAGGATGGAAAGTAGTGCTGAGGCTGGACTAGCAGATGTTAGGTTAGCGTCTCAGACGAGAAACAGTCGCTAGCGGAAATACTGTATGTGAGATGCAAGTAACGGAAATCCGCCTGGTTGAGGGCTTATATTGCACACAAATAGTCTAAGACAGTCCACTCTCACTGAGGTACCATAGCCGTTTTTGTGGATGTGTCTTTTATTTTGCAGATAAATTCACTTCTGGACCAGGGCCAGTTCAACATTTTTCATCATTTATGCGCACCAAGAAGTAGACTATTCTCTGTGAAGGACTGTAGGAAATACTAGTTTATCTGAAGGATAAATTGACCTGTGATATCCGGAATGTTGGAGATGAAACAGCAGCCAGTCCGCAGTTGATATGCAGTGAAGCTATTGGGAAGGAGCATTGGGTAATATACAGTGTGTTCATAGCCCATTAACCAGGCTTTAAAGATTTGTCATGTTCTTTTCACCACCCCATGCCACCCCTTCTCCAGGACCGTCCCTCCCCCCAGCTGGGCACAAAGGCAATCACACCTACCTCCTCCACCCCCTTGCAGCAGCTTCCCCCCTCTGCCTCACTGCCCCAGCAGAAGAAGGCCAGCTCCAACCCCACCCCGCCGCCTCCGTCCTCCCCCTCCCTGCTCCCACAGACCCAGGTGGAGGACGAGGACGAGACGTGGCGGCAGCGGCGGAAGCAGTCCTCCACGGAGATCTCGGCAGCTGTGGAGCGAGCGAGGAGGCGTCGGGAGGAGGAGGAGCGAAGGATGGAGGAGGAGCGGCGGGCTGCCTGGCGGAAGCAGTCCTCCACGGAGATCTCGGCAGCTGTGGAGCGAGCAAGGAGGCGTCGGGAGGAGGAGGAGCGAAGGATGGAGGAGGATCGACGGGCTGCCTGCGCTGAAAAGCTGAAGCGCCTTGACGAGAAGCATCAGCAGAACAAGCCCGCCCCTGTCGGCATTGGCAACCCCAGCCCCTCCCTCTCTGCCTCAGCACCTTCCCCCACGCTGAGTCAGCCCTCCTCTCCTTGCGTGGACTCTGAGGAGCCCCCCCTCCTCTCTGCTCAGACTGGGGCAATAGCAGGAGCAGGAGGGACTTCTAATGACAGGCAAAGAGAGGGAAGTAACAGCAGCTATGATTCCACCACTGGTGAGTGTGGTCACTCCTTCCCACAATTCATTGTATATAACTAGATTTTTTATAGATATTTTCACCTTTGTGTATAACTGCAAAGCACTTGTTTATCTCCCATTTTATTTGAAGAAAAGTCCATCTGAAGTCAATTTCAGAATGTTCTTACCCCTGAATAAACCCTGAATAAACTAAAACTAGAATTCTTACTACTTTGTGGTGTTTTTTTGTCATTTTTTTCCATCTTGCCTCAGACTCTCAGAATTGCCCTCCACCCCCAGAAGTACCGTCCTTGCCTCAGGATGTAGCACCGGTTGGGGACGGGAAGGAGGAGGTTGTAGGGGCCCCCGGCGTTCGAGCTGCTGGAGGCGCAGACATCGCAAAGACTGAGGGTTTAGGAGGGGGAGGGGGACGTCAGGGGGGTGGCCTCCCTGGTCAGGGCTACTCTAAATACCAAAAGTCTCTTCCTCCTCGCTTCCAAAGGCAGCAGCAGGTCAGTGTTCATATCAAGATACGTTTTGCACGTCTTCTTGTTTACTTTGTCGTCTGTGTTTCAACATTTCCCCTGCAGTTATTGTTCAGTTTGATCACAAATGTCCCAAAGATCACTTTCACCTTTCTTTTAAGGAGCAGCTCCTGAAACAGCAACAGCAATGGCAGCAACAGCAGCAGCAGCAGCAGCAGCAGCAACACAACCAGGTTTCCCAAAATCAGCTCACACCCCAAGCCTCAACTTCCCAAGGCCCCTCCCCTGGTGCCGGGACCCAGCCTGCATCCAAACAGCCCCCCCTGTATTCACATGGCTCGCTGGGGTGCCCACCACCCATGCCCATGAATTTTGACCCTCGCTGGATGATGATGACACCCTACATGGATCCTCGAATGATGCAGGGTCGCCCCCCACCAATCGATTACTATCCCCCTAGCATGCACCCCACAGGTTAGTATTTGCTTATTTCCAAAGGCTGACACAGTATCTGAGGATACAGTTTTTTTTTTAAAGGTAGACGTATATCGTCAGTATTGAAATTGACCCTCCATGAAGCCTGTTATACTTTCCTGTACTGTACCAATTCCTCTCCTATCAGGGCTTATTGGCCGTGAACGCTCGGATTCGGGTGGCTCGGGTTCAGATCCATTCGACCGGCCACAGCACCCTTCTCACCCTCACCGAGTGACTCCTCCCATGGACGCAAAGTTAGCCTGGGGACCAGACGTCTTTCCAGGGGCCAGTGAAGGCCGGGCAGGCTTCGTGGAGGAGGAAAGCAGCAAAGGACTGAGGTGAGAGAAGAAATAATGTAATCTGGAAAGATGTTGACTAGACAGAGGGTCTTTGGGGTTTAAATTAAGGAATGGAGAAATGTGCCAATGGGGAGGTTCACAGTATATTGTGAGTGAGGTAATGCTTATAAAGTTGTTAGCAGCTAGTAGTGAACAGACATGACAGGAATATAAGCAAATGGAATTAAAGCAGTGTATTTTTGTTTTTCTTTCACCCCTAAACTAGGGGCAGCACCTCTCCAGTGCATCTGCGAGACGGAGGGCCCTGTTCTGTCCAGCAGCCCTTGACTTCATTTGTTGCACCTATCTCCTCTCCCTCAAGCTCTTCTAACCAAATGCTGGCACCTCTTGTAAGCCAAGGGGGAGGAGTCAGTGGGGGTGGCAACCAGCACCCCCACCATCATCAGTCCTTCATGGGCGGGAGGGGTAATTATGGCAGTTTCCCTGACAGTGGTTCTAGGGTGGCCTCCCACCAACAGCAAAGGCATACCAGTGGTGGATCTCTGCATGGCTACAATCAACAGGATGAGGGTCCCAGAGGAGGGACGCTTTGGGGAGCCCCCCATCGCCACTATGACCGCAATGGACGACCCGATCTTTCTCCTGTGGACAATATGACCCACTTACATCATCACCATCCCCATCGTCCTCAACCCTCTCATTTCCCCCTGCAGATTCACAAAGCGGAAGCCGGAAGAGATAGAGACAGGGTAGGGGACACAAAGAAAGACGAGCCCAAAAGATCTCTCCACCAACCCTGCCTCTCTTCCTCCTGCTCTTCCTCCTCCTGTTCCTCCTCCTCTGCTCGAGATGACAACAGTGGCAAGTCTTCTCTGCATCATCTGCCTCCCCAGCATGATGCGGGAGTTGGGTTGGGAGGTGGCGGAAAGCCAAACAAGATGGGCAACCCCCACGTCCTTTCCTCCCATGCTTCGTTCATGCCCCCTTCCCAGCATCCTCCCCAGCAGCAGCACCATCCCAAACCAAGCCACCGTGGACGTGACCATAAGACAGAGACTCAGTGGGGGCCAAGACCTGGAAGCAGCAGCACAAGTGGCGCGTATGGCCATAACAGGAAGTCCAGCGCAGTAGTGAGCGGGAAAGCAGAAGAGCGACTGACTGGCCTCGGCACAGAACTTAAACCCTCAGCACTTCCTGGAGGCGGTAACACTAACAAAAGGGTGGGGCTTATAAAGCGACCTGTGCTGAAGGAAATTAAACGAGAGGGAGGAGAAGAAGGAGGAGAGAAAACACCTGGGATCTCTGGGAAAGACAAACGACCGGAGACCAAGCCAGTTTCAGTTAAGCACGATACCCCAGCTAATCAGATTACCACTCTGTCCTCCTGTACGGATGATCCATCGCAATCAGCTAAACCTAGGAACGGAGGGAAGGAACGAGCGGGAGGTGGGCCTGCTAAAGGACCCAAAGATGGGGATGCCCCCGCTCTGACCTCAGTGTACTCTGCTCCTGTGTCCCGATGGGAGAGGGAGCGTTCCCATGAGAGGGGTGGTGGTGGCCCCTACTCGCACCCAGCACCTGCGAGAGGCAGTAGAGGCAGCCGAGGCAGGGGAGGGGAGTTTTATGGGAGGGGGCGTGGCTACAGAGGACCCTATTCAGGGAGTGGAAGTGGAGGAGGGAGCAGCAGTAGCCGAGGAAGAGCAGGAGGGAAGAGCCGGGACTACAGGCCAAGTAATAGTGGTTACCATGCCCGTAATCAGGGCGGTAGCGTCAAGGATTCCAACATCTACAAGAGGGAGGCTTCAGTGGGAAGTGGCAGGCCCGGACAGAGAGGCCCACACTCAAATACCACTGGGCGGTCCAGGAATCGCAGCGAGACCAGAAGTGAGGGGTCAGAATATGAAGAGGTTTCAAAAAGGAGACGGCAAAGGGGATCAGAATCGGGCAGCGAAAGTGCAGCCAGTGATCTCGGCCTTTCTGACAAGGAGGAAAGAAAACATGGGAGCGGCGGTAATCCCACTGCTGCCACCACTACAACTTCTGCTGCTACCACTCAGTCTAGAACCCCCCAGGCACGCATATTTACTCCCAGGGGTGTGCCATCGAGGCGGGGCAGAGGCGGAGGGGTAGCAGGAGGGAGCGTCTACAGAAGTGGAGGAGGTGGTGGAATGTCCAGTTCCACCTCCCTAACCTGGGCCTCTAAGTCATCATCCTCTGTCCACAGACATAGAGTGCAGCCACAGTCCTCCCTTCCTAAAGAGGCAGGGCCTGTGGCTCTACGGGAGAAAAAGGACAGGTTGGCAGATACAGGTCATTCTCAGAGTCAGAATCCGAGCCCCCCTTCAGACTCCACTGTCACTACACCCTCATGTGCTCCTCCGATCTCCCTGGAAAATGGTAATGTAGAAAACGAGCCCTCGTCAGCCAATCCTCCTGCTAATTCCCCCTCCCTCCCTCTACCTCTTTCTGCCCCGGATCTTTGCGGCTTTCCTCCCCACGGCTTTGAACGTCCACCCCGGCGCCGCCGGAACTGTCGCTCCCAGCACCAGCACGACAAGCCCCCCCGATTTCGCCGGCTGAAACAGGAACGAGAGAATGCAGCCCGAGTAAATGGCAGTGGGACAATGGAAGGAGGGGGACAACAGCAGCAACAGTTGACTGTACCCTCCCAGAATTCTTTGCAGGAGGTGGATGGTTCTCCCAACACTGCCATCACAGCCACAACGCCAAATGCAAACCACAGTATTGTGGGCAGTTCCAGCGAAAACAACAGTAGTAATCACCTGGGGGGAACTAAAACAAACTCAAATAGCCACAGTCACCATTACTCCCAGGCTTCAGCTCCCCAGGCCAACTCCCAGCATCTCCATAGCCACAATCCAGGGGGTGGATCCAAAGAGGCCATAGGCACCAAATCTCCAGATATCTCCAACCAGAATTCAGACCAGGCCAATGAGGAGTGGGAGACGGCCTCAGAGAGCAGTGACTTTGCTGATTATCGAGAGAGAGGCGGAGGAGGGAAGGCTCAGTACTCATCCCGCCTCTTCCACTCATCGGGAAGAGGAGGTGGAGGCGGAGGGGAGCGAGAGATGACATCAAAAGAATCTGCAGCCAACAAGAGAAGCTTTTCCAGTCAGCGACCTGGAATGGAGCGCCAGAACAGGAGGGTGAATGCAGGCGGCAGTGGGGGGGGGGGGGGGAGGTGGAGGAGGAAGGAGCTTTCGAGGTCCAGCAGGAGCGGGTGGAGGAGCCCCTACCAATGCAGGCAGTAGCCTTGACGATAAGCGTGGCAACTGGTCATCTCTCAAATCCAGGAAGTAATATGAAGATTATTATCAAAACTTTTCATTTGGCCCCTGTCCTCACACACTGCTCAGCTTTATTATCTGCCCCTGGCCCTTGACATAGTTCAGTATAGTTTATCCTATATATGAGAAGACTGCATAAGCTAGCACTTTGTTCCCCATCTTTCTCAGTCTCTCTACTCTGCTGTCTCCTGCCCTTTTTAAATAAATTCACGCACTGTTCCCTACACGCTTACATTTCCCTGTTAAAGCAACGTATTTGACTGAAACAGAAACGCACACAAGCACAAAGCTATGAGCAAACACACAAACACACTAGGCAACAAACACTACATGTATTATGGGCATATAAAGGGCATGATGCAGATGCTTAGAGAAGACATTGTTTATATTTCTATGTATATTTTTACTAGAATTGGGACGGGGTGTTAAGTGGGCAGCTCCCATTTCTTCTGATTTTAATTTGTTTCTTTTAACATGGAGAACAAAGATTTTCATGTTGTGTCTTTGCCTCTGTCAGTTTGCAGTCAGCACCTCTTTCCTCTACTAATTTTAGGGGTATTTGAGATTACATCTGCATTCAGTTTGTTCCTAAAGCCATTGTGATGCTGCTTATTCAGAAATATGGCATGGTCATGTTTTGTTGACATGCTTTTATTCTGGTATTTGTTCCCAGTGGTCGTCTCTTTTTGTTAATTCCAGAGGTGGAAAGTCCAGGTTCAGAAAGTAGAAGTCCTCCCCAGTATTTTGTTCCAAGGGTTTGCTAATTTGCACAATTCTTCAGCCAGGAGGTAGAGCTAATTAGTGAAATCAGCTGTGTGAGTTCATGGGTGGAAGAAAAACATGGCAGGACTTTTACTTTCTGACCATCTGGATTTTCCACCTCTGGTTAATTCTCATTTCATGTCCAAGCTGTTCTATTTCATCCTGTAGTGGTTTGACTAGAGTTGCCCAGCCTACTAACAAGCACTCCTCCATGGTTGAAAGCTACGTTCATATTTGCTTTTAGTCCGTTTGTTTATTGTAACCCATAAGCTCTATGTAGCGTTTATGGAGTAGCTTTGCTTTGTGCAGTAGAGAGCCAGAATATGTTTGACTGAGCATTGTGCTATTACATATTCCGCTGAAGTTATTGTCAGTGTACTGTGTTGTACTAGAACACAACTGCCTTGTGCAGTTGTTTTTCAGATGTCTTTATAAATGACCAGAAGGACAAGTTATGTAGACCTCAGTTCTCCATGAGTACTTTATAAAGTTGATATATTGAAAGGTGAAGTCTGGTCAAAAAATATTTAAAAATATCATATTTCATGGGGGGGGAAAATCATCCTGTAAACTTCAAACCTCCTACATTCAATGATGTAAGCTGGCCTTCTTGCCCTTTTTTGAGGGAATGAGAAGTTATTGTTGGAAAAAATAAATAAATTCTCCAGATATTGTAGGTCGCTGAGCAAATAAAGATTCAAAGGATCATGTATACAGGCTTATATCATCAGTGTTGTGTGCATGGTGATGATTGGATATTCTTTCCGTTTTTAATGAATGAAAACAAAAGCAACTATATTTTTTTTTAAATTTGAGAAATTGTGGGAGACTGGAATGGGCAACTTCCAAATATTGTCCATATAATGCATTCACTGCATTGCATAATGTTCATTGTTCAAATTTCCATTGGTTATATCTCCCGCTAGACTGTCAACTGGAAGAACATTTAGAATTGTTTACTCAAGTTCTTGAAACAAAATAGATTTTTTGACCAGACTTCCCCTCAGAACCACTACCTTAACTGTGTTGGTGACAGTATGTTGACTGAAATCTGGACTACTGTGTGATTGATGTGAAGTTTTACATATTCTCTGTTCACTACAGAGAGGCCTTTTAATCTTCTTAGAATTTGATGACTGTAACAAAACATGACAGGAATGTGTAAGTTACAGGAAAATGGACTCCTGTACATTATAACCACGCGCACACACACACACACACACACACACACACACACACAAACTAGAACCTGAAATCATCAGGCTAGGTTTGGTAAGTTGAACATTTAACTTGTTTTACATTTTTACATACAATTTTGTTTTCACCACAGTTGGATTTTTGTTAATTTTCTGGATAAGCAGAGATTTGGAAAGTAGCATTTGAAGTGTTGGTGTGTGATTATGTGTGTATCTTTGGAGTGAAATGTTTTTCCCCCAAGTTTCTGTCTATACTTTCTTCAAATGTACTTTAAACAGAGGAAGGACGGGGGCATGCACAGTTAAATTGTTGATTTTGCATATACGCATTCACAAATGCTTGTGCGTATCCAAAATGAACAACATCTGTTACTGGTGTTAACCTTAGTCACCATCAACAGACTTAAAAAAGTAATTGTATAATATTTCTTTTTTTTTACAGTTACAATGTGATCCTCAGCTGCATCTTGCATGGTTTTTGCCCCTGTAATATTGGTCTATTGAAATGCCCCCTGTCCATCTTGGAGTACTCAAACATGATATTGGTATATGTCTTATATGTATCTCTTCGGTTTAACATAATCATTTTGTATGGAAACATTTTTTTCGATACACAAGCATTTGAGTGTATTTGAGTGTACAATGTAATAGAAATGAAGAGTTCAAGCTTCTAACACATTTCAATGCTACCATAATACACACAAGTATGTATATTTATATATTAAAAGCTGATCTTGCCCAGTTTACATTCCCACAAATAGATGTTGGCATTTATAATAAGTTGAAGGGAGCAGCAAAGTGTCTTATTATAGAATTCTAAGTAAAATAAATAAATAAATTTTGTTTGGAAAACTTGCTTTGTCTGAGTAATATTTTATTGACTGACTTAAATTTCTTCCTGACATTTTTGACAGTCTTGACATTCTGCACCTCACTGTAGATGACAGTATAGGCTACGTCACAGGGTTTTAACATCTTAACTAACGCAATTCGCAGCAATGTGGCTCGACCTTTCGAATGGTACACCCCTGTGCTCAGGTTTAACTTCTCTATTTCCATTACACAGTTCAGACTCAGCCACGTCATACATGACAATTTTTGACAGTCTTGACATTTTTGACAGTCTTGACATTCTGCACCTCACTGTAGATGACAGTATAGGCTACGTCACAGGGTTTTTAACATCTTAACTAACGCAATTCGCAGCAATGTGGCTCGACCTTTCGAATGGTACACCCCTGTGCTCAGGTTTAACTTCTCCATTTCCATTACACAGTTCAGACTCAGCCACGTCATACATGACGCCTACTTATTTGCCAAATATAGATTCTCTTGAAGTTTTGATTAACGTAATAGGCGCGCTATTTATATTCCCTAAATATGAAATTTGTTTTGTTAAACTGAGAAAGTTTGCTAAGTTATTGATAACATATCTCGAAGCTGGTTTGTTTATAAAGCTTACCGCGTATGCATAAACATAATGTAATAAGCTAAATAAAATGTGGAAATGGTATTGATTGTTTTGTCGATGTTTACTCTGTTTACTTTTTTTTAAGGAAGTTACTTGTATGAATAAATCAATGTTGGGAACTTAACGTTTTCGTTCCCAACCCAGTGGATTTTTGAACCGTTTGGCTTTTCGTACTTAGGGTCTCTGAGTTTTTACGTCATCACTGTGTCAAAGGAAAATTACGGTTAGTGCTAGCTGGGTACTGGCAGAGCGTAGCTAGAGGCAAACGCTATCTAAAATATACTGTAAGAAAATATATAACTAACTAGTTACCCAACCTCTGACCTCATCTTTATAGAGTCACGAACGCAAATAAAGTGTAAGTTTTGGACGAAATTTATCATTGTAACTGTTAGTCAGCCGTGGCTGCCTAGCAAAGCTATCTGCGATAGCTACAGAAATAGCGACTGAGAACACAGTGTCGGTTATGAGGATTTATGCGGCCTATTGCGCCGATACCTATTCAATTTATTAACATTAAATGGTAAATTGCGAGTTCCGTTCTGCCTGTATTTATGTTCGTTGCTTGCTTGTGGTTCTTGTAAACACTCGCCCTAATTAGGCTTCGTATACGTCAGATGAAGTTATGCTAGTTTGCTATCAGAAAAATGTGGGAAAAGGAAAAACCTGACGAGCTAACGTTAGCTTTGTTGTTGCTATCCATGTCACCTCTTAGCTTGTGCTAACATTAGACTAACGTTACTTTAGTGACTAATTCAATGTTCGCTAAACAGGCAAATGAGTTAGTTAACCTTCGCTGGCAGGCTGTCATAAACCTACCTTGTTAGCTGCCAATGCTTTTTTTAGTGCTAGTGTTTAACACGTTAGTTATCGTGTTTCCCATCGAGCCACATAACGCCGGCTCATACAACGTTAGCTAGCTCTCGTAGCTTAAGTTGTTTATAACTAACTGTTAGCTTGTTAAGTTATCTAATAACGTTATACCTATTTAGAGGTAACGTTATTTTTGAATAGCTCTACAGTGATGTGCAAGTTAGCGAATATGAATCATAAGTTATGTTAACAGTTAGCTAGCTAATTAGCTAATGTTACATGAATTACTAGTTAGCTCACTAGCTAGACATATTTTCTGTCATCAAAATATTAGCGAATAGTGCGAGCTACTAAATCAGACGAGTAACGAAGTTAACTTAGCTAACGTTACGTAACGTTATATCTGTTCGGCCATCTAGAAAACTACATTTGTTTGTATATTTAGAATGCTTCATCACAGCATTTAGCTAAACAATGCAGATATGTATCTAGCTAACTTACTAGCCATCCAACCTAACGTTATATAGCAGGCTAGCGTTCACACCTTTTGTAAGCAGTTCTGCTATCAATCAAATAATCCATAGTTTGACTTTAAATGCAATTCAGTTAATCTATGTCCTAGGATTGACATTTTTTTGAACGTTAGTCTCAGAGAATTTGACATTTATAAATCGGACGTTTATTAGTTGGAAAAAAAATCGTAGGTTAATGTGGAAAGCACGCCGAGATGCTCGGGTGTTGAGCCTGTTCCTTTTGGTGTAAGAGGGTGTTGGGTTTATCCTTTGTCATTCATTACACTGTTATTCTGCACTTTATCCATTTAGATTTGTGTGTATGTAAAAATGGCGAGTAAGGCTGTCTGTGATGGACCTAGATTTCCAATACCTATGTTCCATCCCCAGAATACCAAGCCAAGTGTATGTTTGTTTCTTTGTTTAGCCTGCATTTTTACATCCATTATTCTTTAGGACTTCCGAGTATGACACAATGTAGCATCTCAGACATAAAAAAATATATATATTTTTTTTCTTGAGTGTTTGTGTGTTATGCATGAGGTGTTCACCTTACAATTACTTTGCACAGAGTGCCAGGATGAGTAGCTCAGAGGAAGTATCGTGGATCTCCTGGTTCTGTGGACTGAGGGGAAACGAGTTCTTCTGTGAGGTAAGGGGATCTTTGCTTGTATTTTTTTTCCAGAGGCGTAAAATCCAGGTTCAGAAAGTAAAAGTCCTCCCCGGTATTTTGTTCCAGTCACCTGGATTTGCTAATTAGCACAATTCCTCAGCCAGGCGGTAGAACTAATTAGTAAAATCCGCTGGCTGAGTTCATGGGTGGAAGAAACACATGGCAGGACTTTTGCTTTCTGACCCCGGACTTTACCCCTGCTTTTTTCCTCCTCTGTGTTTCTCAACCCTGGTTCTGGGGACCCACTGTGTATTCTGGTTTTTGTCAAAGCCAATCTCTTGATCAATTAATGTTGTTGAAAATAATTTTACCAAAGTGTGGTTAAACTTATTGAACACAATGCAGGTGCCAACTGATTTCGCCTGTCAGTTTGTAATTGAAACAATTACCTTTTTCAATTGGAAATACCTGCCATATGGTCCCCTCAGCCGAGTAAATGAAGGCATAAGTTGGTCTGACTGGAATGTGAATATGGGACGTTTATTTCTTAGAGTATACGTGTAAGAATATGGTATTGGAAAACACTAGGGTATGAATTTTTGTTTTCAGTATTGTTGCATAAATATACTGTTTCTGCATTTTTTGTGGTTACACATGATAGATATTATGTATGAAGACTTAACCTATCAAAAAAAAATATTGCGTAACCACCGCATTATTTATTTACGGCCGTTTTTGTATAAAATTTTGTTAAAAATGGCGTCAAAAAAGGTGTCATGATTTTAGTCAAATTGAAGATGAAACAACAACAACACAGCCGTCTGAAGCGTGCATGATTATACGATTTTGTAGTTGTGCTGACCAATATGTAAATTAAAATATGCGTGGTGGTGCATTTCAAAACGATTGCGTAATTCCACGAAAAATACCCTGAAAGAAGTGCCTAACATTCGTTACACGTCGTGTCCAAGTAGGCTTACAAATTTCAAGCATGCCTAAAATAAAATCAGAACGTTTCCCTTGTTTTACAAAGGTCCTACAATCTTAATAATACCTTGAAATGTCTATCCTCGAAAAATAAATACTCCTCAATAATGCAAGAATCAATAATAATAGAAATTGACTATTTTACGAAAACGTGGTGTCAAACCTGTAACAAATGTTACGTGACAGAAAATTTACGTTGCGAAGGTAACATCACCCACTGCACTGAAGTATACAATTTTGGCTTGAATATCAGTGACCTAGATCGCTTTGAGGTCATACGCTATCCCATCATACTCCCGTAAATCAGAAATTCAACTCCGGGTCACTACATTCGTTACAATGGCGTCTTGGTTACGAATGTTGCAGTGGAGCGTAGCACCAAGTTTAACCACTTAGGAAGTGGCTGATGTGGAGGAAATTGCGTGAATAGAGGTATTTACGAATACTTTCATGTTTATTCTATCGATATGAATTATTTTTGGGGAAAGATGTGTTAAATATTGGACACCAATTGTACTGTCAATTACAATTTTTGGACACCAAGACACCACTCTGTTTTCCAGTACCATATTCTTACACATACATACCTATTTCTGGCATAATGTGGCTTTATGAGGGTAAATCATCCTTCAATAGTTGTCAAAAGTCAAAATAAGAACAATTGGAGTCCAATTCTGAACAATTAGTAGCTTGGAGCTCCAGGAGCTTTTCAGGTAGGTCTGTGCCGGGATATTGTGTGTGCGTTGGTCAGGGCCATTAAACAAGTCCTCTTGTGTCATTCTCACTTTCAGGTTGATGAGGACTATATCCAGGATAAGTTTAACCTGACAGGACTCAATGAGCAAGTGCCCCATTATCGCCAGGCTCTGGACATGATCCTCGACCTAGAACCTGGTCAGTATATAACAGTGCTTGTAGTCTGTCTTGCACAATTGCTTTGTCATTAAACCCTTTGTTTTGTCTGAATTGTGACAACAAGCACAGATCACTCTAAGCAAATGATCTTATGCAAAGACGGGCAGGATGAGAACATGCTCGGCTGCACAATTTCCAGCCTAAGAGCAGAAGAGCTACAAATTTCACTGCAGTATATTTTTTCACTGAAATCACACGGCCATTATTTGTGCTGTTTTTGAAATTTGATGAGTAAGAAGTTGTTTCCTGTCCCTTCCAGACGAGGAGTTGGAGGATAACCCAAATCAGAGCGACCTGATTGAACAGGCAGCGGAGATGCTGTACGGCCTGATCCATGCACGCTACATTCTCACAAACAGAGGCATCGCTCAGATGGTAGGCCAACAACCTTCTTTCATATTCTGTCCATTCTTCGATTCTCTCACTGATTTTTTTCCCCCATTCATTTACATAGGTGCGTTTCGCTCTTGTCCCAAGATCTAGACCAATGTACAGTTGAAGTCGGAAGTTTACATACACTTAGGTTGAAGTCATTAAAACTCATTTTTAACCACTCCACAGATTTCATGTTAGCAAACTATAGTGTTGTCAAGTCAGTTAGGATATCTACTTTGTGAATTTTTTCCAACAATTGTTTACAGACAGATAATTTCACTTTTAATTCACTATATCACAATTCCAGCAGGTCAGAAGTGACTAAGTTGACTGTGCCTTTAAATTTTTTATATTTGGTTGCATATCCTTTGCATGCCATGACTTCCTGATGTCTGTGACACAACAACATCAAAAGACTCTTGCTATCTTATTTTCTGGTACTCTTACAAGCGATACTATAACGTCTCTGCATTTGAATGGATCTCTATGGGAATTGGGGGGTGGGACTAGATTTAACTGTAAATTACACTGGAACATTATGGAACACATGATTGGCTAAAGTCATCAAGGGTCTGACGTATCAAACAAGCCTTAAATCAACTCTCTGCTGCCAGAAATACAGTAGATATGGATGGATAACTTGAAGGGTTTCTTCTCCTGACTTATTTTTCCATAGAGTTCAATAGGGAAATTTGTTAGGAGAAACGACCCTTAAAGTGATCCATCCATATCTACTGCATATCTGGCAGCAGATTGATGGTTTGAGGCTCGTTTGATACCTCAGACCCTTGATGACTTACAGCCATTTTACTAATCATGTATTCCATACTGTTCCAGCATAATTTACAGCTAAATCTACTCCCACCCCCCAATTCCCATAGAGATCCATTCAAATGCAGAGACGTTATAGTATCGCTTGTAAGAGTACCAGAAAATAAGATATCAAGGGTCTTTTGATGTTGTTGTGTCACAGACATCAGGAAGTCATGGCATGCAAAGGATATGCGACCAAATATTAAAGGCACAGTCAACTTAGTGTATGTAAACTTCTGACCCACTGGAATTGTGATATAGTGAATTCAAAGTGAAATAATCTGTCTGTAAACAATTGTTGGAAAAATTACTTGTCATGCACAAAGTAGATGTCCTAACTGACTTGCCAACACTATAGTTTGCTAACATGAAATCTGTGGAGTGGTTAAAAATAAGTTTTAATGACTTCAACCTAAGTGTATGTAAACTTCCGACTTCAGCTGTATCTGTACCTCAGTAAAAAAAGTTTTGATATTGATATCACTTGATCTCCAGAATGAATGTGATTGTATAAATGTGATTCTGTGGTCCATCTGCATATGTACCGAATTAAAGCTACCCTCTGTTTTGCACACTCAGTTGGAGAAGTACCAGCAGGGAGACTTTGGGTACTGTCCCAGAGTTTACTGTGAGAACCAGCCTATGCTCCCCATTGGTGAGTCTTGTATTGTGTATCTATCTGTCAGTGGCCCAGAGTCCCTGTCTGCCTCCTCCCTTATAACACTTTGCTCCATTACACCTACTTCAGTGTAATGAGGGAGCAAAATGTGCTGAGCATTGATATCAGACATTGTGTGCTTCTGTCTGCTGTGGTGCAGTGATCCTGTCCACTGCACCGTCATTAAAATGTGCTGAGCTTGAGCTACTATTTTACTTTACTATGATTGATGTTGATTGTATGTCCGTGTAAAGTGAATTTCCTGACTAGAAACAATAGAAATAATATTCCAAGTCTGCAGGCTTACACAGAGCTACTGGTTAATGTACTGATCAATGTCGACAATAAATAAAAATGTTTTTTGAGACCAAAATCGGTGCTCTGTGACTAGCCACTCACCATTAAGAATTTGGTTCCCAAACCTCTCCTTGAGGCTATTACTAGCACGCCTGATTCAACTTATTGAGGCATTGCTTAGATGTGCAGGTGGTGGAATCTAACAAGTGCATGGAATAACTGGGGTGAATTGAGGAGAGGTTTGGAAATGGCTAATCTAACACAGTTTGACGCAATCATAGCTCTGCAAGGCAAATCTCAGCAATCAATGGCCTGCCAAACCAGATTTTCAAGATGTGGTGTGCAAGCTGTCGTAAAGAAATTTGAAAAAACCGTGCAAGTTGAAGACCGAACACACGGTGGAAGGCCCAAGAAGCGCATGCATCTAATGAACAGTACTTAAAGGTCACTTCCTTGAGGGACAAAAGGGAATCCAGTGACGTGCTTGCTCAACTTCTGGCAGACCATTAAGCATGGGGCGACAACCAGTGGCAGAAAGTCTTATGGAGTGATGAGTCAAAATTTTTAGTTTTTGGTTCACAAAGACGCACGCCAGTATTTCTGCGGCCTTCTGTGAAGCACAGCGTGGTTCTGTCATGGTCTGAGTTCTGGCAAAACCTATAAGAAGCTCAGAACAATTTATCACAGGACTACTTGAGAAATTACATTGACAGTCAACCGAAGCGAATTGTCAGTTTTTGTTTTCAGAACACGACATTTTTGTTACTTTTCATTGTGGTAATGTTTCTTTGTGTTTGCTCCAATGTTATATAGTGTTTTTTTGCCCTAACAAATAAGCTTGCATTTTGAAAGATAAATTGGTCGACTAAAGAATAGACTGCCCACTAGCCGTCAATATGTTGTGTTTTAACTCCTGTCTCTCCTTCAGGGTTGTCAGACATCCCCGGAGAAGCCATGGTGAAGCTGTATTGCCCAAAGTGCATGGACGTCTACACACCCAAGTCCTCCCGGCACCACCACACTGACGGGGCTTACTTTGGGACTGGCTTCCCTCACATGCTTTTCATGGTGCACCCCGAGTATCGGCCTAAACGGCCAGCTAACCAGTTTGTGCCCAGGTACACAAGAGTTTTTAGTGCATAGAATAGTTTATCAGGGCTAGTAGTAGATGCAGAGGTTCTTGGAGAGTTCAAGACCATTATTGGCACTAGGTGCACTGTAGTCCATAGGCTAAATTAAGAGCCAGGTTGGGTTCAATTGCCTGTTCTCTTCATTCATTGACATTTTATGTTGTGGTGATTTACAATTTAATGGTTATAACTGTTGCTAACTCCAGATATATTTGCTGATAATTTGCCCTTATAATAACATGAGTGATATTGTATGGCTTTATTTTGAATGTTTGACTAAATTTGCCATTCTAATCTGTAAGTGTGAGGATGCCGTCTGAATGGCTATTTTTCTTTTGTGTCCATGTATCATGACAAGCTGAAGGGCCATTCTGACACCCTGAATGGTGTTTACAGGAGCTCACAGGAACCTGTCCTCCTTGGGAGCTAACTAGGTAGCTAGAATAAAATGGTAGAATTCTGAAGCACAGTTGATGAATCTTCAGTATGTATCCAGTCAGAAAGAAGACTGGGGAGGGCATTTTTAACATTTCAAACAGTAGCCTGATAAGCTAGTGTGTAACATGGCACAGTATTTTCAATTCTATTTATTCATGCATTTAGAAAATATAAAATCTGATATTAAATTGTACTTAATGTAATGAAAATGCATATGGAATCAGTATTTTACTTGGTTGTTTGAAGGATTACCTATGACTAAGACTTGTTTTTTGTTTCTTTGTTTGTTTTTCCCCAATAGACAAGTTAGTCATGTCATTTACCATTACATTTTCCAGTGTGTAGTCATTGCTAGCTCCTGTGTCTGTACTTAGCCCTACAGTAGCTCTGTTAATGTGCCATAGTGTACAGTCTACATATTTTACAGTATTGCTGGTAATGTTCACTTGTTGATTTCAGTGTCATTTTATTGGATTGTTCAGTTTCCACACGCTGATGCAGTATGCTAATATTGCTAATGTTAGCTCCTGTGATGTTTTAGATTTTTTTTTTTTCCCTTTCTCTCTCTTATATCAGGCTCTATGGTTTCAAGATCCACCCCATGGCATATCAGCTTCAGCTGCAGGCGGCCTCCAGCTTCAAGAGCCCTGTCAAGGCAATTCGCTAAGACCTTCAGAAGGGGGAATGGGCGCTGGGGTGGATATGGGGGGCAAGGGTGGGACGTGTACCGAGCTATATATTGATACCTACTTAAATGGAGGAGACCAGACTATATGTATTAGATTATGTAGACTAAGAAAGTCGTGTACAGAAATGAATGCACACAGATACAGACACGGACACCGAGCAATTCCTCTTTATCAAATAGAATCGTCTGCGTGTATGGAAATGACACAGAAACAGCATGGTGTAGGGAATGAAGCCTGTTACTCACTGTACTTCATGGTTTATTACTTTTCTCTTTAAAATGGTGCCTTCCATCTCCTGACTGCACCCTGAATTGAACCAAGCCATTTTCCCATGTAAGCTTTAAAGTATTATTTGATGTTGAGGGAATAGCTGTGGTTTTAGATGGAGAGAAGGTAGGCCAGCACACATTTTTTTGTTTATTTAAACGGTAAGTGGAAGTACCAACAAAAAAGTTCAACCATATTTCTAAACAAAAGCACAGTTTTGGTTAATTTAAGACAAGTGCTGGGCACATGAATAAAAATATTTTGGATGCAGATCTGTTCTACTGCCTATGGAGAATTGTGCAAAGCTCGCTGAAAAACAGTCCTGTTTTAATAAAAGCCTTGTGACAATTGAGACTTCAACAACACTATACTGTGTCTGTGCCTCCCCAAAAGGAACCTGTTCCTCTACACTGCTGCATACTCTAGTTTGTGTGTAGTTCGTGTTCAGCTTTTTTCGAGTTGGGTTATTGATGTAATGTATCGGAGGAAATCAAATGGGGTAATCTCATTTTAATGCAGTGTGTACGTTCATAGTGCAATGGCAACCTGTAATTCTTGTATTTTTTTTTTCATTTTTGGAGAATGGACTGCTATATAAGGCTTAATTTTGTTAGTACTATGATAAATTGGTAATTATTATAATTTGTTTTTCTCCCCAGTGTGTAACTGCAACCAGGATTCAGAATTCACAATAAACAGTTTTTCATTTCTTACACTTGTTTTAGTTGGCTCCCCCCCAATTTGCTATATTTGTATTAACATCAGTCTGTATTTGTATTGTGATAAAGGTAAATGAGGGAAGAAGACTCAATATTTCTGCTGGTTCGTGCGTGTGCGCGCGCATGCTCTGTAAGCACCAGTGGGCAGGGAGAAGCTCAGAACACTGCAACCATTGCACAAGACATTGCCTGTTTATTTTTTTTCGTAATCCATACTTTTACATTTTTTATGACGTAACCATTGTTGTGAAGTCATAATTATTGACTTATTTGTTGTTTCTTATATAAAGACTAACCTATCCGGGCTAGCCTACATGTGAAACTATTCTGATCTCTAATAAAACAAATATAACGACGACGAAGCAAAAAAATGGAGCCAACTAATGCAATAGATCGTGACAATGTTTCCTAGAGGTAACGGGGTCGGATCTGCAGAATTGTGGTGTAGAAAATCGACAAAACCACCTGAAACGGCGTTTGATAATTGCATAACCCAAACCCAAAATCAACAGCTTGATAAAGTTGCGGCATTGGTTGGAACGAAAACCAAAATACACAGGGGGCGGGGCCGACGGCACTGGCCTATGATACAAACACATTAATAGCGTTCACAATATGGGCCAATTCAAGTTTTTTTCTTGCTTTAGACCACGAACCAAAGCCGGCAGGTCGTTAGTTATATCTAAAATAGGCTATCCTTAATCGCAAACGAGAACTGTCTGGGCCGAACGAATTTAAATAGACAGTAGTAGAGTGTAATCACACTCCTAGAAAGTGAACTGTCTCGGCCTATACCTTTAGTTCGATCAAATCAATTAAATGAGCTGCGCTTGACAAAGCCAGTAGCCTATCCGCTCTTCTCCTGGCAGTTATCGGGACCCACATTAAGCGCTGCGCACTTGATGGGTGATGGGTTTTGCCAGGAATTCACAATAGTGCCGACATCCCTCTGTTTCCAAACATGTTAGGCGATTCATATCCCGTGTTTTTGTCATAATAGGGTAAGTGTGGCATGTGCTCACAGCTGCCTGCAATCCCAATAAAATCAGACCGTTAGGGGGTAGTCGTATAAATAAGGGTTAATGTCAACTGGATGCATTTGAGTCAGAAGTTCTTAGCAGATCTCTAAAGTTCGACAAGTATGAACGGAGTCGTTGTCGGCGGTTTTACACTCGCGTTGATCGTTGCACTTGGTAGGTTACCTACTTACCTTGTATCTTTGAAAATGATGGTAGGCTAGGCCTTGGTGAAGTATGTGTGCCCATAGTTAATCTATAAATTGCTTTGTAGGCACAAGCCTACTGTAGATCGTTGGCTTCACTGTGGTTGTGATTCACACTAGCAAACTATCTTTTTTCATCATGTGTATTTTAACCCGTATCCTATTTTACAATTTTGAACACCTAGAGCTGAAATGGCCGCAGCCACAGAAGACCGATAACTACCCTACAATCTCTCTATGATATAATTCTATAGGCTACTAAAACTTATTCTATAACTTTTTTCTTTTCTGAGTTTAAACGCATGTGGAGTGCATTACAGCTTGCTGCACTCTCATTGTCAGGGTAGCCTACCACTCAACACCAGTGTTTGTGTAGGATTGTCATGGAATGGGCTTGTAGTAGCCTAATGGGGGGAATTGAAGCTAGGGGAGAAGCCTGGCCTGTAGATGGATATGGCTTAATCCCAAGCGGCTGGTTGTTCATACTACTAAAGAAAGGGAGTGACGTAAACTTGTTTAAAAATTCTTGTTTGTATGTATTTCTGCTTTGTTTTTTGCTTGGATGTGTAGTTTGTACCTCATTCACAATACTGGCTGTGTAATGCAGGGGTCCTCAATCTTATCCAGAAAAGGCCAGTATGGGTGCAGGCCTTCACACCTGATTCTACTAATCAAAGTTGTTGAATGTTGTGGCTGATTAGTAGAATCAGGTGTGTAACTGCTTGGTTGGAACAAAAGCCTGCATCCATACCGGCCCTTTCTGGATAAGATCTAAGATTGAACTTGGAACAACCTCATTACAAAGTTTTCTGAAATGTATGTAACATAAGGGAAGGGTGGGGATTTGACAGACATTCATTGCAGGTGACTTGCATCTGCAGGAAATGCAAACTCAGTCACTGAAAATCTGACACTTGATCAATTCTGCATCAGTGGCTCAGTGTTTGATTTGAATCGAGTCTTATTTGGTAACTACACCCTGAATCAGGACCTGGCTAGAACCAGATTAGTTCAGTCCCATGTATTCCAAATGTAAGTCTGAAATTAATTGTATATTGTCAATTTACATATTCTGGGTGTCACTGCTTTTAATCTTTGAAATAAGAACCCACTTAATTTTTAAAGTGGAATTCTTCCTGAGAAATCTAACTGTTTGAACAAAATGTAAATTATGCATTTCAGTGAAGCAACTTAAAGCCATAGTTTTATACAATATTTTTTTGGGGACACTGGTTCTTGGTTTTATTCTAGCATTCCATTTAAAATTGGATGCATGTCTGGTATTTACCTTCTGAGATCATATAAATTTAATTCGTGTGTCATCTTGTTCTTATCAGTGGTGCTGAGTTTCTGATGTCGTGCATGTACCTGAAACGGGTGTGTCACTGACGTTACCAGGCAATCTTGATTGCGTGGCTGACTGCCTAATAACAGACGTTTGTGTGGGTGTGGTTGCTGTGGAACACTTGTTCAGTAAAGGGTCTAAGTAAAACAATTTTTTTGCTCGTGATTTTTCCTGTCCATGTGACACGGCATAATGGGAATCTTTAAATTATGTAATGTGCTCTAGTGATTAACTTTACACTTTGTATTCAAAGGAACTATAACCCACTAGTTTTTAAAGGAAGGGCTCAAGTAATGTGCAATTTGCTTGATTTTATCTATCAAACCCAATTAAAGTGACTTCTGGATTTGTGTCGGATTGTAAGGGGGGGGGGGGGGGGGGGCTCTGACTTTCACTGGGAGAACAGATTGCATCATGTAATGGGTGGTTGTGAAATCCAATTTCCCCCAACGTCTGCAGTGTTTCTGTCCAGAACTGTGCAATGACTGTTCAGCTTACTTGGGTGATGTGTGCATGGGTATGCCATGTGGTGTGTTGAGGTGCATGTTCCCTCATGGGCAGTCACTGTTGACTGTACTAACTCCTCTATCCCAGGCCATGCATTGGAGTGTTACAAGTGTGACATTGGATTCTGGGACTTGTGCATCACCACAAAGACTACATGCAGCCCAGACGAGCAGTGTTTCAGTGGGGTTGGACAAGCTGGTAATTCTGGCAATTTTCCCTTTATGTTGACTAATACTCTAATCATCACTCAACTTTTTGTGTTGTGTGAAAATGTTGACCTTCAGAACCCCCCCCCCCCCCCCCCCTCACTTGCTCCCTCTTCTCTTAGCACGTGTTATTGACATCAAGATGAAGGGCTGTCTGAAACCAGATGAGTGTGACCAGGAGTCCACAGTGGAGTTCTCTCCAAACAATACGATCTACACCATGAACAAGACGTGCTGTGCGACTGACCTGTGTAACCATGCCCCTGGTCACCTGCGGTTGTCCCCAGTCACCCTCACTCTGGCAACACTGGCCTCCATGCTGGTGGCTCCAGCCTTCTTCTGACCCCTTCAGCCTCTCCCTCCATAGTGTGGGAGCTGTCCTGATCTGTTAGTTCTTTATTGCAGTCAACTGCACTGTTCCTTCAGTTTGTCGACTGACTCAATGCCTCTTCCCCTCCACTTTTGCAATGCACCAATCAAAAATAGTTTACAGGAAGATCTACTTCCATGTTTTTCCTGTCATTGGGAGTTGTTAGATTAATCTCGCCCTCTTAAATGGAAATGGGCCAATATTTGGTCTGGATTTTCTGCTGGGTTTTTTTTCTTGCTTTTCCAAGGGTCTATGTAGTTTTGGAATTTAATAACTAGGCTATCTATTGCTTAAATCTTGGACAATTAAATGGTACAGCTGAACACCATTTGGTATTGTTGCTTTGATCTGTAAAGATGTTTTTTTGTTGTTTTTAAGTCAACTATCTGGAAAAGTGCTTCAGTGAACTTGAAATGCTAAAATTATTAAACTGGATTTGTATTATAAATGGCATGTTGGTTTTTATTTTAAAATAAACTGGGTACAATGTGTTCTGAAATCCTAACTGAGAAACACTTTAGTGGCTAGATATTGGCCATCCAAGTTGCTTGTTTTTAAGCATGCCTGAAAACAAGTTCTTTATCAACAAAAAGATGAGATCATTAATCTTCCTTGTCCCATCCTATTGCTCCTCCCTGTCACCAGTTTAAAAGGCAGACCAGAACCTCTTCATTCCATTGTAATTCTCTTCTGTTAAGGGGTTTGCCAACAGGTTTTCTCTCCACATCAAGATTTGTGAAGACTGATCATGAACAGAGTGCTGTGCTGCCTCCTCGCTGTAGCTGTGCTCTTTGTTGTGGGTAAGTTGACCAAAAGGCAGCTCAACCATTATATATATATATTTTGGAGTTAATGTTGGTACAAGTGGATTCTGAAATTGGCAAACTGCTATACATGCAAAAGGGCTGAATGTTTACATTTCTTTAACACTAGAACAAGGTTTTTTTTTTTTTTTTTTACATGTAGTCTTCATGTAGAATCCATCAATTTTCCTGTTGTAAATCTAAAAATTGCCAGCTTTGGATAGGCTTGGTTTTCCTGTAACATCTACATTTTATTTCAGGATGTCCAGAAGTAACAATTTGCTTTATTGACTTGATGTACAAAAAGCATTTTAATGCATTTGTGACATGACCTAAAAATTCTGTTTTGTACTTCATTGCTGCAGTCATATTTGTCCAGTGTAGACGTTATAAACATTGGGGGTGGGGAACAAAACTCCAATTTAATGGATTCAGTTAAGATTCATGGAACCTACTTTGAATTGGTAATCTTAAATGTGTGATTATTTTTGTTTTGTTGGAAATCTACGTCTTGTTTGAAATCGGTTTACTCACTTTTCATTAAGAGTTACAACTGTACAGTATGTAATGTGTATTTGTGTCTGGAACACCCTGGGTGTGGTTATGGTATGTGAAAGGGTGTTGGTTTTATTTTTTTTTTATGTGTGATGCCCACACATGCCTCAGAGGCTGTGTGGGACTGCGTAGGTAATAAGAAGCTGATGTAAAGAACAATTTTCCAAGGCCCTTCATGGCCTGAAGCAACATGCTCCATTTTATTTGGACATTAAAGGTGTACATGTGTTGATTTCTCTTTGGACAGAACTGAATTCACTTGTCGCCTATAGTAAAATCTAATACTGGTGTAAGCGCGTAACTTCATAGGAGTGTCAAATTTAATCTGTTCTAAATTTTAACTAATGAATTTAAATTGTTTTACAGTATTTGCACAAAGTATGGTCAGTGACGCAGGAATGGGAATGTCCCCCCCGGCCATAATGTACTTCTGTGACTAGTCTGACAACAGGCCTCATCAGCTAGTCATGTCCATTTTAAATTCAGTCAATTCATGAACTTAAAATGCCTAATGCTCATGAAATTCATTTAAATTGATGGAAGTGATACCTTTCAAATTCTTAACCTCCCACATTTCAATGTGTGTTCACTGGACTAAAGTCAGTTTTCCTGTAGAATTATACTGATCCTGCTTATTTTCCTTTCAGTGGAGTCCTTGACCTGCCGCACATGCCGAGCAGCATTTTTGGGCGAATGTCTGATCCCTGCCAATATAACCTGTTCAGTTGCTCAAAGCAACTGCTTCGTAGGAGAAGCGGGTAAGAATTGATCATTACCTCCTTGTGACAATGTATGGCTATTGACACCATCACCTTACTGTTTTTTTCAGTGCAGCACAATCAGGTCCTGGTTCCCTATAATGTAATGCACATTCCCAATGCCTTGTTTCCAAGTCTATTTGAAACATGAAATCAGTTGACAAGTTTCAACAAAGATTCTCAAAGCAGAACCTGGTTGAACCTGAGCTCTCTATCCTCCAGTGTTTGTCGGCATCCCCAATTTCATCGGCTTCAAAACACATGGCTGCCTGGACACGGCCTCCTGTAACCGGACTGAGACCGGCACCATTCTGGGCGTCCCCTATAACTCCACATTCTATTGCTGCAGCACTGACTTGTGTGTGCCAGGCGGGGCCAGCACTGTGCAGCTCTCCCTGACCGCTGGCGCCGCCCTGCTGTTCTCCCTGTGGAATAGCATGGGGTGCTAGGGGCTCTGGCCAACCCTGAGCCTGACTGCCCTTCCTCATCCCCTCATACCTCCTGAAGTAGTAACCTACACCACCCAGAGAAAACGCATTGGAAATCCATTGTGCCCCTGGCTATTCCAGCCTGTTTAGTCTAATCTGTGCACTCCCACTTGGTAGCATTGCCTGAAACCCACATTAAAATGAATTAAGGCTTGCCCCCCCCACCACACACCCTTTAATCTCAGGTTGTCCAATAGAAAATTCCAATTGGTACTATTTAATGTTAATTTATAAAATGTATGATTTTATTTTTTTTAAACGACTGAATGCTGTGATTGTATGCCATGTTCTCTTAATTTATACTTATTCTACTATACTAATTTAACTGAGGTATCAGTCTAGCAAATAAATGGTAACGATATTGTGTTGCAGTGTCTAAATCTCATTTTAATGTCTAATGGTAACCAGGTCAATTGGCTAAATCCCGTAGGCATTTTTATTTTTTAATTTTTTAAATGGATTGTAATGGCAAAGGTACAGATAAGCCAACCACTATTTTTATGTTAATGGGTATAACACTGACCAAATCACTTCTACATAGCATTCTGTATCTGAAGGCTATGGCCTGTCAGATCTCATTTTAGTCTAACAAGCCTATAATACATCTCACCTGTATATGATGTTAAACAAGCAAATAAACTAAATTTAAAAGTGGATTCCTAACAAAAGTCCCTAAACAGTCAGATGGAAATTCGACTATATATTGAAATGCCATTTGACAGGTCTTTTCACTTACTATGTCTTAGACCCAACACTGTTGTAAAATGTAAATGTTCAAAATGGTTGTAGATCAGCCATGTATTGGAAGAACCAAAATAAAACTAATGGCTCCACTCAATGTTTTTGTGTGATTTCTTTGCATCAATAAATTTCAAATTTGTATTCTGTCAAGTTAATATTTTGATGGCCAACCTTGTATTCAGTACTGGATAGCAGGGGTTTGGGATTGGATGACTGCTCGTGAGTTACACACATGGACATAGTGTGAAACCCTGCCTCACAGCATGCCAGAAACACAAGCGGAGGGGCATCAATGGGCATGGAACCACATGGAGTGCATGCAGTGTGGCCAGGCAATAGCACTACAATAGCTCTCCTACAGAGGGCAGTAGTTCCTTCTTCATATAGAGCTGCAGGTCCACGGAAGGGTCATCCAGGTCTAGGCTGAGGAATGTCTCTACCACCTTCAAACACCTGGAGAAAAAACAAGTGCTGTTCACCTCAGTGTACAAACACAGGGCGATGCGTACATAGCATGCACACTTACTGATACAACACCACAGACTCCACGGCACTGAAGATAGAGATGCGTATAATTGCACTGTGCCGTATATTAACCTCCATCTATTCTCCCTCCCCTTTTACCTTCCTGTATGCTCCTCCGTAGAAGGCTGGTCAATCCGTTTAATGGCTCTGCCTGCTCTGTACAGCTCTGATACCTAAACACACAGACACACCCATTAGTTTGATCACAATGTTCCTACACCATATTTCTTTGTTCTCTTGGTACAAAAGAAAATATGGTTTCTATCCTTTTATGCCCTATTGTTCCACTGCATTGAAGAGCCCAGGTTAAATACAGTATTACGTATATGGGTTCCATAGTTGTGGGGCCGTAGTGTGCATTGGGTGTGTGTGTACCTCTACCCCTCTGTGTACCACAGCCTGAGGCAGGCCAGCCAGAGTAGCAATGTTAGCAGCAAAGCTGGACTGGCACACGCCTTCTCTTAACTGGTACAGGAAGACCAACTCGTCACCATCTACTGCTGTCTCCAGAGTCTGTGTACACCATACATGGAGATACACTGGGTTACTGTGTGTACATCACCCTCTCACTCGCTCACACAAACACACCAAGTCACAAACACATGCTTTATGGTGCCAGCCTTGACAGCAAAAACATTTTTTGTTGATTATGGTGTACCAGTAGTTGGATACTAGCACAGGTACAAGGCTTTATATATGCCCTGGATACAGAGCAAGATGTCTTAACCCTCCTATTATGTTAACATTGTATGACAATCTATGGGGTCGAATTGACCCAAACAGTTTAAACCGACACAAACTTATTGTGATAGAAAAACTTTGACACTTTGTGTTGCACCTTCTTAAAGGCTATAGATACAGCATTTCACCCCCTCTAGTGTCTCATATGGAGATTGCATCTCATAACACAGCCGGAAGTGGAAGCACACTACCCTCAACTGGTTGCCAGATTGTTTCATCTGCATTTTGTGTACATAACGTTACTTCATCTGAGTGTGAAGAGTGGAGTCAGAGGCAGAATCAGGCTCAATCATGTCGAATGTCGAATCTTTTGTGGTTGGGTTGGACAAGTAATTAATTCATAAACAAATTTTGCAATATGTAGCAATGCATTATCTCCATGAATTTAGGTTAGCCTACTCTATGCGGTGGTGATTCAAGATTCATGTAGCCTAACCCCAGTGAGCAAAATCCGGAATCTAGACGTCTAGAATGAGAAGGCGTTTTGAAATAAACGTCAATTTAGCCCAAGGTAAAGCCTGGCTACATCCTAGCCGGTTAAAAAACTTTCACTTTCAATTCAACTTTAAATGTTTCATGGTAAAGTTGCGGTGATTGGAAAAAAATGCAAGCTCTTAACTTTCGCGGAGTTTCTTTGATTTTGCGTTAATAGTTAAAATCATGGAGGGACTACCAATAATAATTAATGAAGAAGCTACATAACTTAGCTAACCCAGATAGCATGCTGATATCGGACCACCAAACTATATGTAGGCTATCAGACCACTAACCTAGTAGTAAATAAGCTGGAGGATTGCATCTGGTGAGTTGGCAGCGGTCTACGAGTGGAGTGAAGCTAGCGCGCAGCACACTAATGGGTCTTGTAGGTGTTCCAATCCGGCCATTTTGATGCCTGCAGAACTGCACCGCTGGTAAAACTAGCTGCAAAACAGCTAAAGCCTTCCATCTCATTCTGCCGGTCCCTAATAGGTCTCTGTCAGACCAACGCTAGATGACCTCTCGTAAACCAATGTGCAAACAGCTAGCAGTCCGACAGCCAGGTGCCCGCGATCTGAGTAGCAAGCTAGCTAACGCTAATGTCTCAGTGTGAGATGATGAGAGAAAAGCAAAATGCCATAGAAATACTCTTTTCGGTCATGCTGTAATAAATTACAGTCCGAACCACAGCTTAACAAGGAAGATAATAACTAACATTATATGATCGATCTGATCACCTATCTTATAGTTCGCTTGCTACCTAACGTGTTAGGTTACTGGTCGAGTAGAAAAGTGCGTCGCTTCTCAAGCATTTTGATTCTTTGAGCTCCCTCCAACGACCAAATACCGAACCAAGGTTGACCCTTGTCTTGCTCCGGTTCTTGTCATTAAGGACTGGTACCGGGGTTTCTTGGGTCTAAAGGTCCGTCCACACCAAGAACAATTACTATAACGATAACTATAAATATATAGTTTTAAAAATCGTTCTAACTTAAGTGGATGGTGGAGTCCACACCACAACCATAACAACAACAACAGTGACAAACAATGTTGTTGGGATAATTTTCTGACTGATTTGATGAACGACACAAACACTGACAGCCAATAAAAATCCATCAGAATTTACAGGGCGTGCTTGGTGCCACTGTTTACAGAACGTTATCGTTCATCAGTGTGGATGTGTGCTCACATCGTTATCATTATAGTTATTGTTCTTGGTGTGGATGGGCCTTTACGTTACTGTGGTGGAGCTGCGCGCTCTTTGCATCAAATTCCACCATCACTGTCGGACTATCTGAATCTGGCAACCAACTGAGAGTCCTGATACAGAGGTGGTACCAATGTCGTAATACTACTGGCTCAGGAGTTTGTTAGAGCCGCGAACCAAACTCTGACGCCTTACGCCTCGTTCACACCATCTACTCTCGACAGAGACAAAACCGCTGTACTTGGTCACGTGCAGCGACAAGGGGGCGTTGTAAGTGCATTTGCTGCAACACCAACAACTTACCAAACACTTCATTGCAAAGTACAATACAGTCACTAGTCATGCCAACAGTTTCAGAAATTCTGTTCAAAGCCTCAAGTTGTATAACATCCCTATAGCCGTACAGACTGTTATCGTATGAAATTGGGTGGTTTAAGACCACGACAATGAGCTGCTTTTCAGAAATACAGAAAAGAACGGGAGCTTGTCGGACACTTTTTTTTTTAACCGTCTAGAGCGGTGTCGTTTCTGATTGGTTGGTACTGCAACAAAGTTCAGAGAGACAAACATACACGTTATTTGTCGCTGTGTACTGACTCTACCCCTCCCGCTGTTTGCCGCCGTTATCCATAGATTTTGAATGAAATCTTGTAGCTTTGTCTCTGTCGCGAGTAGATGGTGTGAAAGAGAAGTTAGACAGAGAGAAACACTGCACTCATAAAACAAATTTATATAATCAATATTTATTTTTATGGAAAAGCAATACTTTTATTCTGCATCGTTCATCCAGCTCTGTGGATGTATTATATAAAAACATGTTTTTATCTCCATAAATAAAATAAATCCATATAAAAATAATCTATAGCCTTTAATGTCTCCCAATTGACAAGCCTTTTATCCCTAATGCTAAAAATCTGATAAACTTCTCATTTTAGACCAGTCACCCACAGAAAAATAATTTTAAAAATTAAAAGCTATTTTTTTTCTTATGTTTTATACAGCCACAGAGCCTCCGGTCAAAATGATCCCACACAACACCTCTGTATACAAAGTTGGCACAGGATTTTTGAAAACAGAATTATGTTTATTGCATGTTTACTATTCAATCCCACCAAATTAGGAAGAATCATACAAAATGGAAAAAATAAGGTTAACTGGATTTTAAGAGACGTCAAACACTGAATGGGGTCAAATTGACCCTAAACATAATAGGAGGGTTAACTGCCTATGTCCCAGTTGCTGTGTGGTCACTGGTCTTGTGTCCTGTTGATTATGATTGCAGTATGCTTTATATGCTACCAATGGGATGCTAAAGTTGCATATTACCTAAACCCGCTGCTGACCAGTGGGGTATTATTTCACAAAACAGGATTACTGAGTTAGCTGGATAATTGCACTAAAATACAGAACCCTCCCAAATCTGGAATATCTGAAGTAAAAAGAGGGGGCATACCACGAAGCAGGATTACAGCGTTAGCTCTTTGTACTTGAGTCCATGTTCCAGTTTTGAGAGGGTTGTGGGTTTTACGCAGTTATCCAGCTAACTCAGTAATCCTGCTTTGTGAAATACCTCCCAGGTTTTATGAAAGAGCAGTGTTGATCATCCTGATCGTGTGCAGGGTTCGAGCAGCAGGAATGATCAATCGAGGTTATAGTGTTGTTATAAATAACAGTTGTTCATTCACTTTTATTTACTGACTGCTTGATGTACCCACCCACACATTAATTAGCATGATTACTGCTGACCATGGGCACTTTTCCAAAATCCATTTCATACGGCATTCTAATGGAAATAGAAAAGCGGTCATTCATCAGTTAAATCAATCACAATAATTAGTTGTGAGTGAGTCGGACAGCATTCAGGAAATAAGACTATGAAACACTGACCTTTTCACCAAGTCACCTATTCTAGCATGAATGTGAGCACATAAGGTCACATTTTAAGGCGATAAGATACCAGCAGAGAGAGCAGGGGAGAGGGAGGCAGCAGGCCCAGCTGCAGCAGGCTGTGGAAGTTGGTGGCCAGCAGGATGTGAGGACACTGAGCCGGAGCCCTCTTTACCCAGTGTCTGAGGCAGGAGGCCAGGAGAGACAGGCCGTCTACCTGCGGACATGACACGCACACACAAGCACACGTACACACATACACACGCATGCATGCAAGCGCACACGCACACACACACACACACACACACACACACACAAAACGCATACATTACTCTCCAACCTCCCCCGTCCTTTTTTCTGTTTTGCACAGTTACCCTCACTCACTGTGTTGGTCCCTTTGCCAAACTCATCTATGAGGACCAGGGAGTTTCCAGTGCTGTTATTCAGAGCGTAGGCCATCTGAAAGAGGAGAGATGTTAAAGGAGACATCTCCAGCATGTCAATCCATTCCCATACTCTACCCGTCAAAATCAGCCCAACCCTTCCAATGTGAGCCAGACACGTGTACACAATGTATCCACTAAAAATCGTGGTGCAAATTCCTAAAAAGAATGCAAGTAAATACTCAAAAAGCATGATTAAAATTTACAGTAGTTTGGGTTTATAATTATCTGAAGAGCAAAGGAAGCAGTAATGTTTAGAGACAGTATCATATCTCCTGTGTATCTCAGCTGGTTAAGACTGTGGAATGTGTGTGACCTGGTCTGCGTATGTGGATTTATACAGCAGTCCTAGTCTATACCTAGTCTACGTGTAGTTAGTGAGTGTGACTTAGTCTAGATGTGTGGGTTTACTGTGTGAGCTGGTCTGGGTGTGTGGGTTTACACAGCAGTCTTTCTTAGTTCAAGTGTCTTAAGTGCCTGTGACCTGGTCTAGATGTGGATTTCCGCTGTGAGCTGGTTATACTGTGTGGTCTGGGTGTGTGGATTTATATAATAGTCTTTCCTAGTTTAAGTGCGTTCAATTAGTGTGACCTGGTCTAGCTATTTCGGAAAAGGATAGTGGGCCTCACCTGGTTTAAATCGATCATGAAGGTGCTCAGTCCCAAAGACACAGACTCACGACTATGCATGCGTGTAAAGATGCTGTCAATCAAGCCTATCTCTGCCTCCTTCGCTGGCACATCAGAGCCAATTAGAGCCATGAAAACAATCAGACCCACCTATCACAACCAATCAAAGACCAAGAGCAAATCTGTTAGGCAATCAAAGCCAAACTGCAAGCTACTGTATATAGAACATGTCTCGAACGGCTACAGTAAGAGGACCTCAGTCATTACACGTGAGGACCATATTTTATGACACTGAAGTTAAAATTATGGTTGGCGGGCATTAGCACACAAATTAGTTTGTGTGTGCACGTGTGAAAATGTCTGTGTATATTAATTTGGTAATGTGCATGTGTATATGTATGTGGCAGTGTGCATGTGTATATACATGGGGTAGTGTGCATGTGCCTGTGTACACACGTGTGGTAGTGTGCGTGTGTGTTCGTTTATGTTCATGTTCGCATGTGTATGTGCGTGCACATGTGGCGTGTGCACGTAGTGCGTCTGTGTGTATGCATATACGCATAGGGGTACATGCGTGTGTGTTCACGGGTGCTTGTGTGCGTACGTGCGCACAGTTGCGCGTGAGACCCTTCCTGCCTGTTTAAGGTAGATGCTCTTTCCCGAGGAGTTGGGCCCGGTCAGGACTTTCACCTTCCCCTCCATCTCAGAGCTCAGCAGTGGATTGGCCACAAACACGGGGGAGCAGAGCTCCAGCAGGGGGTGTCTGGTACAGAGAGAGAGAGAGAGAGAGAGAGAGAGAGAGAGAGATGGGCATCCCACAGAGGAGGTAAGAGCGACAGGCGGAGCCCGGGCGCTGCGGGAACACGGCGTGTACCTGGCCTGGGTGAGAGCCAGCCGGCCGCAGGGGGACAGCGTGGGGGAGCAGTAGCCGTGGTCCTGGGAGGCCTGAGCCAGGGCCATCAGACAGTCCAGCTCTGCGGTGAGCCGCAGCACCGTGTACAGGACCCCACTGCGCTGCAGCACTGCGGCCTGCAGCTGGGACATCACTGCCGTCTCCATGTCTGAGGCAGACACACTTCCCTTTAGTATGCGCTTACAGATCTATCCTGTTCAACGTGGAACTGTAAGGGCCTGATTCACTAAAACCTTTAGCCTGTGCAAAACCTTTTAGCACACGCAAAACTAATAACACAACCAATGACTGGTGCAAAAAAAAAATTCCATAACCAATCACTGGTCATGTTATAGGTGTTTGCGTGTGCTGAAAGTCTTAGTAAATCAGGTCCTAAAAGCTGTATCATACATGCCGACCCACTGTGCCTCCATATATCACCGTGTGTGTGTATGGTGCGCACAGACTGGCAGGAGACCGCAGTAGATGGTGATGAGTTGGTCTTTCACCGTACCACTTGGGAGAGGGTGTGTGCGCTACTCTGGCCAGCCTGCCCAAACTGTCAGCCACACGTGGTTTTGTTAAAAATAATTATTTTTTGATGAGGGATCATTTTCTCAGAATAAATTTACTTCAATTAAAGGTTGGATTTTTCTCATTTTTTCAGCTAATTCATATTTGACTTTTTAAAATAATTTTTAGAATTGTTTATAACCCTTTTTACTCATCTTTACCAGGGGCGCCAATAACTGTGGAGGGAACTGTATGTTCATGTTAACATTACTTTAATATTACTATTATATTGTGAATGGGTTTCAGTGGAATGTGTCTTGTATGGAGGCATTTTTGGGGCTGGTCAGTTCACACTGATACACCTGACTGTATGGCGGGGGGGTATTCAGACACATACCTCTGATGTCACAGTGCAGGTCCCCCAGCATGTCGTCCAGCTCCTTGGTTCTCTCACTCCGGTAGTGCAGCCGCTCCTCTGAAAGGAACTGAGTCGCGGGGCGGGGCGGGCAGGCGGGCGGGAGGGGGGGGGTTGGGGGTATGAGAGACAGTGGCTATAGGAGAACTGAACAGATGAGCAGAGGGTTGCAGGGGCCAGACCCAGAAGGAACACTCCGGTTTTACACGTTATCTCACCATAAAATCAAGGCCCTCAATCTCAAAGTCTTCTTTCTGAACCATGCAAGGCAAGCGTGGAACTGACAGCAAGAACCCGATCTGAAGGAGAGAGAGACAGAGAGAGAGAGACAGAATATCATGATAGAGGAGGAGATTCCTGCACATGAGAGACAGAGAGACACAATGTGACAGTAGCAGACAGCGATAATCCCAGTCTGACCAGAGGGATGTAGATGACACAGCAGGAAGGGATCCGGGTGTCCAGATTCTCCAGCTCTTTGCGAGCCACGTCAGTCAGAAAGTCTGACAGCCCCATCATCCTTCTCTTTTCTGACAGTGAGAACAAAAAGAAAGAGAGGGGGGGTTGGGGGGGGGTCAAAGTAAACCAGCCCTATAGTACTGAGATGCACAGTCAAGATTGCTGCAACTGGCAACTGACACAACTGACACAACATTTATTCAAACTATTATCAGAATGTAATCACAGCAATATATTTGCTCATCAAACAAGGGTTTTTCTTTAAATCCTGACAGTAAGCACTGGCAAAGAAAATGACCCAAATCCTCTGCTGTTGTCATGGAAAACTCAAGCAGCCTAGCGTGAAGCCTAGCCTTTCAGGCTATGTTCATGTATCATCTTTGGGCAGACCCACAAAGGCCCAAAAAATGCTCATGTACCCAATGTTTGCAGGTATTTAAATGCACAGGAAATACATTATTCTTGGAAGAGTGTAGTACTGAAGAGTTGATGTGCCATGTTGTATTTGCGAAGTGTCTTTTAAATCTTTGTTGCATTTTGATGTGTTTAGCAGCTAAGCGCTTTTCTTACTGTCTGTCGCGCACTTTGTGTCAAAGTACAATTTGGTATCTGCATCCCTTATTAACTGAACTGCTTTCCGGAATGTTTTGAAGCCATTTTATATTGTGACTGTCAACATGATCCCTAAATAACAAACTGTTCCTACATTAGGAATTTACATTCAATTAAGCACTGGTCAAGAAGCCAATTTCTGTCACTTAGCGTGTGAAATCCCCAAATTCAGTGTCAACCGAGAATAGACTCACTTTCATCAATGGCAGGGTCTACATTGGGTTTGATGGTGAAGCGATTTTCAGCCAAACTGCCTTCAAAATCCACCTGCAGAACAGTGCAGATAGGCCACAAGGTCATGAAACACTGCCAGACAGCAGTCTTATGTAGCACATATAAGGCTTCACAGCTTTCAATCTGACATATCCTGATCCTATTGACACCCTGCTCTGCTGTGCTTCGCTACAATGTGTGGCCTCACCACTTTGCTAATGAGAGAGGTGATGTGCGGCCTCACCACTTTGCTAATGAGAGAGGTGATGTGCGGCCTCACCACTTTGCTCATGAGAGAGGTGATGTGCGGCCTCACCACTTTGCTAATGAGAGAGGTGATGTGCGGCCTCACCACTTTGCTAATGAGAGAGGTGATGTGTGGCCTCACCACTTTGCTAATGAGAGAGGTGATGTGCGGCCTCACCACTTTGCTAATGAGAGAGGTGATGTGTGGCCTCACCACTTTGCTAATGAGAGAGGTGATGTGCGGCCTCACCACTTTGCTAATGAGAGAGGTGATGTGTGGCCTCACCACTTTGCTAATGAGAGAGGTGATGTAGAACAGATCTTCTGTGAAAGCCTCGCTGATCTCCTGAAACAGCTGGATGGACTGAGGCAGAGAGCGCACTGTGTCTCTGATGCACACTGCACTGTACACCGTCTACAGAAGGGAAGCAAGGGAGAGGAAAGAGGTTATTACAGTACATACACAGTATGCATCTATAATGGCGAGATATGCATCCCTACATGCATAGTATGTAGAGATGCATATCTTAGCTCCCAAATATGATCAACAACATGATCAACGTTTGACCCGCGCTGGTTCTTTGTCAGGATAAGTTCAGCCTGAAGTGCACACGTATACTTAATCTCAGGTAACCAATAAGAGGCCACTCATGCAGTGTGCAGACCCTATTGCCTTCACATTATTTTTCTGTCCTGTACCAGCTTCACCAGTCTGCATGTGCATGTATTCATATTTTTTTTGTCACAGGTCATTGCAGTACACAGGCAATATCAGTCTACTGCACATGTATGCTAATGGACTGTCCACAGTAGAGATGGGCTCATGCAGGATTTGAGACAGGACCCCAGTAATGCAGCGTGTAGGATATACAGTGTGATGATTTCATATAGGTGCAACTGGCCATCAGCTTTATTTGCAAAGTGGAGTAAGATGCCATCATACCTTATAGAGACACTGCCAGTCACTGATTTTGGTGTGAGAGAGAGACATCCGTGACAGCAATGTCTGTTGGTATAAAACCGCAGATAAACCGAACATGTACCCTAGAGAACCATTTTACTGGGTAGGTTGTGCAGTCGTTTGAGAACTAGACTGTTGACCCAATTATCTGTAGCAGTACCGGAATGCTCCTGATGTTCCGGAGACAGCCCTGCAGGGTGTGGACGGCGTCAGAGTTCCGTGGAGACGTGAAGAAATGCACCACTTCCTGTCTCCTGCTCAGCACAGTCAGGTCCCTGGTGGGCCGAAGGAACCACTGACTGGGAAAATCACGGGAGAGTGAGGGGGTGTTTAACCTCATGCAGCCAGACCACAGGGGTCACTGTTGGGGGTTGGGGTGGGATGCCCTGTACCACCCTGCCTCCCTGGGTGAAGTCAGGGTAAATTACTCAAAGTTCTGCAGGATTACCAGCTGCAGCCGGCACTGCCATTCCACGGAATTCATCCTTTGGACCGTTAGGGTCATCCATGCACTAACAACACGTTCTTTAGCCGTATAACCACTCGTATAACCTTCATTTTGTTATTTCACATATTAATTAGCAAAGATATGGACTTATTCTAAATTATTGTTTTCTATAAGACTTGGGTTTTTACAGGTACTAGCATACCAGTAGTATATTCTCTGAATCCCTGAGTGTATGGGCTTACCGAAGAAGTTTGGATCCAAATTTGCACTTGCAGCAATTTAATATGCCTGAAACACACAGAAATGTACAAAATATTTTTAAATCACTTGTGCACACTCATATTTATTAATGCACCAGTGTGTGGTGGCATAATTTGCATACATGGCTGTCATGGTTTCTAGCAGCCTCTACTGTTTCTGCATTTGGGTTTCCTTTTGGTGTCGTCGGGACGCTCTATCTGATTTTTTCCGCCTCCGTTCTGGTATTCGTGTTTTGCCCGACAATTATTCTCTGCACCTTTTTGAGGTTGTTTTGTTTTTTGGCTTGTTGCCAGGGAAGTTTTGCTCCTGTTCTTTTGTTCACCTTTTCCCCTGGTGCGGATAATTCCGCGTTTTGTAGGTATCTTTCTAAATACGCTTTTAGAAATCCTTATCGTCGCGTTTGGTTCTCCAAATCTTACACTCCCCATTACAATGGCGGGACAGTATGAATAGTAGCAGTATTATCATAATGTGTATGAATTTGCACTGTATAAATGGTTCCATAAAGTACATAGCTTTTATACATAGATGTATTTTTTGGAGAATTGGATTTAGCAGAACTGCATGGTAGTGGCTTTGGAATAGTATAAACTCTCCCCCTGGACAATGGAAAGCGCAAACATCCCAGAGTCTGCAAATGGTGTATGAGAGGGCCTCACCATAAAGACTGAGTCCCTCCTTCTCCCCAGACTGCAGCTTGTACACAGATGGATGTGGCTCTGATTTAAATATCTGGAGCACACTGAGAGAGAAGTGACCGCTTTGTACTAACACACAAATCCATAATCTACATGTATAAGTCATTAAGTATAAAGAATACAATGTGTCTTTACTGATAACACATATGATAACTATGACCTAAATGTCCTTAAATTGCATGTTTGGAAAGATGCTTCAACAAGCAGTGACAAGGCACATCCTTGATGTTGTACATTCATCTTAATTTTACTTGTACAGTAATACTGCACACTTACAGTGCAAGATGATAACTGGAATATATGCATTTCATCCAAGGCAAAAGGGACCTGAAAATGGCTGACCTGTAAGTGTCTCTGTCCACATGCACCACATCTTTCCTGCGTGACATGACAGTACAGGTTGAATCACATGGACAAACACATACAGTATGGTAAGAGGCTATCACACTGATGCATTATGGTAAAATCAGGCTGTCAGTAAACACCTATAACAGAAGACATTCAGACAGGCACAGACAGAGACACAGGCAGATGAAAAGTGCATTACAGTGTGTAGATCTGGAACTGAAAAATAGGAACTCCAACACTGCTGTCCTCCAGCTCCACCCCAACTCTTCTCTTGTCCAAACATTTCAGAAGAGCCCCTATAGACCGTAGCTGAGAGAGAGAGAGAGAGAGAGAGGTCAGTTTGGAGATATGTTTAACAATTTATTCATTATTAATCTGTATTGCTGTACACATATTTAGTGGGCCAAGCACCGAAAGTGCGAGGCACTCTATTGTATTCCTTGATGGTATTATTACGCTTTCTTCCACCGTATTTTTCAGTTCTGAAAAAACCACCTGGTTGTTTTTTATGAAACTTGGCACGTTGAAAGAGGGCTACTCCAAACAGCCAAACAGGTAATTTTGGCCTCTATTGGCCACTTGTGGTGTGGTTATATTTTCCACCTGTCACGGTTCCCACGGCTCACCGACAAAGGGCCTCAGCCGTGTTTGTCTTGTGATATCCCCAGTCATTATTAGGCTAAGTCATGTTCGTTGTGTCCACCTGAGTCTTGTTACCTTCGTTCTCTCCCCACCCTGTTTTCCCCAGTATATATAGCCCAAGTGTTTCATTGTGTCTTTGTTTGGTTTTCATGTTTCCTCATGCTTCCCTTGGAATGTAGCATGTACTCAAGAATAACTGTAAAAGTTATATAAATAAATAAAAGTTTCTACACTTAAAAACATGCCCGCAGTAAACCAATGTATTTGCATATGGGCCCGGCTTTTTACCAAAAATGATGAAACGTGGCGTGTATATTGATCTTGAGGATATCCCTAAAGAATTGGCCCGATTAAACTCCAGGGTGGCACTGTTGAGCTAAATGATTTTTTAAAATTCACTAAAAATCACTTTTTATGTAGACATTTCAAACTTTTAACAGTGACTAATCGCCTCTGTTGGTATGTGTAGCTACATATACGTTTCTATTGCCGTCATCTAGAATTGGTGGCCAATTTGGATTGTTTTTTCATACGTCACTTTTCCCACTTTTCTCCCAATCACCACTGACCAAATTTGGTGCCACTATAGCAGTCAACTGAATTTCCAATAATTAAATGATAATAAGTCCTGCTTCATTTGATTTAGGGACCTGAAACTAATGTCCCAAATTTGCCTCAGGAACCCATGAGCTTACCATTATGGATTTACCTCCATTTTGAATAAATTAAAAATCCCTAAAAATCTATCTCGGTTTGTCTGATTCTTGGCATACAAGCTCTACAGAGCAATCCCTCTACCTTTAGTATAAACAAAGTTGCTATGCAAAAAAAGGATACCAAATGTTAAGGACTTACATGCGACAGCAATGGCAGTTGGGTATTTGTAACTATGAGTGCTTGAACCCCTTAATTGATGCTTGCAGCTATATTTACAAATGTATTTCTTCATTTTTTCAGGCAGGAGGAGTGAGAGAAAGATGTTACAAATACACTCATTTCTATTTTATTATTTTAAACGTAGTTAATGTTTAGCTTTATCATTATTAGAATTACAATATTTACATCATGCATGTTATACTTTGGCTTTCTGCATTTCATGCCAATAAAGCATACTGAACTGAGAGAGAAAAGTATACGGGGGACAACACACAGTCAATTATCTATTAATTTTCCCATTGGAAACAGTTTGTTCTGTTGTAGAACGTATTCAGCACATAGAAAAAAAGCATGCCAGACAGATATAAAGAGGAGACTCACCATAAGGGTGCAGTCAAAGGGGAGGCAGGAGGACAGATAAGGAATTCTCTCTTTCTCTGTGATGGAGGGAGGGAGGGAGGGCAGGTGGGCTGAGAGCAGCCTCTGCTTGCTGACCTCCAGTCCTGATGAGGCAAGGGACATAAAAAGAGGGGCTTATGCTACACTCAATGTTGTACACTGTGCTGTGGAGCAGATATAAAATGTGAAACTTTCACACACACTGATTTGATTACTGTATCCTGCGTATCCGACAACCTTAAGACATTTTAGCCTATTTAGTTTATGTACATGCACAAATCTTTTATGATATATGATAAAAGCAATCAATTTGTAAATTCTCATAAAAATAAAAAAAACATATCACACTCACACACACAAATAAAAAGACTGCACACTCTGTCATCGTCTTACCAAAGTCAACATTGGGATACAGGACAATGTCTGGCTTGTAGTCTGAACTTGCACCTGTAATTGCAACAAAAAAAATAATAAAAAAGCAAAGTGTGGAGACATGAAATATATTCAGTTTTAGTATTCTACCAAAGGGCCAAAGTACACAGTGGAATTCCAACTGAGTTCAGGAGCCTCAGCCTTGTCCAGCCCTGAGCTCTCCTGCCCCCTAGTGGTTTCTCCCTTTCAGGACTCACTGACTGCCTTGATGAACTCAGCCATACTGCGCTCCTGCTTGGCGCTGGTGATGAGGACACTCGGACAGACCTCCTGCACCACTAGGAACAAGATGGAATACAGTGAGAGAGTGCAAACAGTACTGTACACTCTTGTCTACACAACTGAAACTGTTATGTAGATGTATACCACTGACATATAGTAGAGAATGCTCATTGCCCTTAGACAAAGTCTGTCTAATATGGAGGCCGGTATTGCAGAGATACGTCAATAAGTGAGACCTTCAGTCAATCAGACTTTAACCTGTACCTTTGTTGAGTAGCTGAAGGTCACTGTTGTCCACAGTGTCTGGCATATAATGCAGGGTGTAGTCTCTGCTGTCATAGAAACTAAGGCCCAACTTTCCATTATGGACCAGCACACTCAAGTAGACCTGACAAAAATAAATGTGTGTGTTCAGGAACCTCAATAATATCTGCAATATAGTATGTGTATATTAACTGAGTATGTGTATGAACTGGAATGTGTGACTGTGTAAATGTGTGTGTGTATGCAAGTGTGTGTGAGTTTATGTCTGCGTGAAAGTGTTTGTGGGTGGTTGTATTTACAGATTGTGTGAAACTCTGTGTCCATGAGAGTGTGACAGTGAAAATGTGCTTGTTTGACACATGTAAATGTGTGTACTGTATGTACTAATGTGTGTGTGTGTGTGTGTGTGTGTGTGTGTGTGTGTGACCTCAGATGACAACTCTTCCTCATCCTCCTCAGTCAGGCTGGGTACCCCTGGTCCTGCATCCCTCTGTCTTCCTCCTCCACCATACACTGCCATGTCACACACTGCAGCATATTTTCACTATATTTTCATAAAGTATACAATTCTGGATAGCAGTATATTAATTATTAAATGACCATACGATTTGACAAAGTCTACAAAAGCATTTGGGGAATTAAAATAATAAGTAGCTCTGGTCTGACCCATGTCGTGTTTCAAACATCTTTCTTTTTTTTTCAAACTATTTTTCACATAAAATGAGCACATCACTTAACGGCAGGTCTCAAATCCAAATTTAGTTGGAAGATAGGCGGTTAAAAGTTAAACCGATGTTAACGTTACATGCACCAGATTCTTGCTGCCACCAAACACATGTTCGTTCGCTATGTAGTGTCAATCAACTGAAGGTATCAGAATATACATTTGTACTTATCAGAAATAAATTCTGTACTATTCCAAATTGGATATGAAAATAAATGTCAGAATTAAATACGTTAGCTACATAGGCCTGTGGGCCTATATGTAAGTCAATATAGCACCGATTTTGCTGGCAAGCTATACTACTGCACTGGATGAATAATAGGCTATACACTGCACAATGACATTTTTTAATTAAAAATGGTTTTCTAACCATAGGCTTCTTCAAAATGTTAAGTAAACTATACCTTGAAGGCAGTTGGTAGGTTCTTACTTTTTGGTGACTTAGCTAGCTACTTTTTTAAGGTCCTTACTCTGCTTTGGACTTGCCTTAGTGAACTAGGCCTAACTTCAGCGCTAACGCTAAGGTTAACGTTAGCTGAATGAAGACAGACAGCATAGATACTTAGCCAATCTTTGTGGTAGCAAGCTTCGTTTTTGAAGAAATTTCACTTCGACAGAATCACTTCCGTCTGCGACGTCTGTTTTTAACTGGAGAATGTTTCTGTATTTTTTGTAATCCAACCTTGTGTGGTAAATCTGGAGGGAGATGTTTACTTTTAGTCCCCGTATTACGTTACGCTTGTTTCGTGAACGTCTCGCGCTTTGAAGATGGGTGCCACACACGTTGCACGCAATGGTTAATAGTTGGTCCGACTACTTTGTACAAACCAAAAAATTACTGAATACAGTTCTGTGGGTAAAACTAAACATTTAACAAAAAGTGTCTGGACTGTCATGATTGATTTCCGCTGTCCAATGTTTGTCACCCAGTGTCATTCTAAGGCTTCAATCACTTCCAGTCAAAGGAGGGTTTCTCCCTGGGATGACTGATTGTGACAATGTATTTTGCCCACTCTGGCTCTAGAAGACTATACCTGTTAATTCGTGGGATTTCACTTTCAAAAATCCCCTCACACCAGTCACTCTTGTCTAACAGAATCAATTATTGGTTTAAATAGATTTTTCTTGCACATTTTTAAAACACAGTCTAGTTTCTTATCATAACCAGACCAAATTTCCAATCAGTCGCTCTACTTACAGAGTATATGGCTTACACTGGTTGACAAATATAAGTGCCTGATCACTGAGTAAAATATTTTTATTGAATTAAAAACCTGAGATGATACAAAAGAGAGCCAATAATACTTACAAACAAAACTTAATTGATTGAGATCATTTATTAATCTTTGCCACATTATTTATACAATTAAACAAGGATATTTTTGTAATTTAAATAAGGAGAAAAAGGCTGAACATGAAAATTAAATACAAGGGGAATATTCTTACATGCAAGTTTGCATACATTAAGTTAGCATTCAGATTAATGTTTAAGTTATTCATGTTTTAGTTCACTTTTGAAACTTTTGGTTAATTTCTGCAGACATTTTGTCACGCTAGAATATACTACCGGATTGTACCATGTGCTATACCATGTCTAAGCCTTGTCATGTGCATTGGTTTCCTGTGTCATCATACTGTATAACACTTGTTGATGCAGCTTGATGCATCTTCAATTAGATTATTTAGTTTTAATTGTAACTGAAGTAGTCACACAGTCAAATTGTGATGAATGACATCACCCCTAGATCATAGGTCACCTTTATTAACACCAAGTGTTGCTCCATGTGAAGTGTTTCTTATACAAGGGATATTGACATAAAATTTGTTCCTGATGTCAGATTAAACATTAACATCTTCAATTACATACTAGTGTACTTTTTCATTGAGTACAGACATTCAGTATAAATAATAATTATAAGGATACTCCTTATTTTATGGAGAAAAACCCTGTTCTGTATAAACCACTGTAAGATAACAGGTTTCTAGCATGAAAATGATCTGCAAAGCCCCCTGATTTATGGCTCCCTTGAAGCATTAGGAAAATCTAGTTGTTTGAGTATAACATTCAAATCCTACAGGGCTTTTTCTAGGCCTGCAACTGCTCATCGAATGCTTTTAATCAGTTATTAAGTAATGTGACTTAATTGGCAAATGTTTTTGTGTTTATTCATGTCTTTGGATGGAGTCTCATGTCTTTTGGGTGGTGTCTCTTGTCTAAGATATGTTTTGAATCGATCACCAGGATACAAGAGCGAAGGGGAGGAGAAGATATAGCGGAGGGCCTGTCCAAATGGAGGCAGTGTTGGAAGAGGCCCCATTGCACAGGTTAGTGTTGCAGCACTCATTGGTGAAGGTGAAGTTTATGCCCATGGCATATTTCTCTCCAGAGATACCGCACAGAGAGGAGAGAACACAGCTTTTCTCAAACAGGACCACACGGAGGTTTCCTGCAGAACAGAAGAGAGGAGTTGCAATTTAGAATACACACACTGATGGACTGATGTTCATACCATCAAAGCTGAACTAGGAGAGAGGTTGATGGCATACTTTGACTGATTGGAACTTTGCAGGACATTAATATTGCAGAAATGGTTTTGAGGCCTATACACATACTGTATATCTCCACTGCAAAGGTGGGTAAGTTTCTGGAGGCCTACTTTTCACTAGTTTCCCTGCTCTCTAAACTCTACTAAATAGTTTATTCATTGTAGGATTGGCATTGCTTGTTATGTGGGTGTAAACTAACATCAGGATTTACCAATGGAACTTTGTGTTTTTACAATTTGGTACGGTTGTCTCGTAGTGTGCTTTCATATATATACGTATATAAGTAATTGTCCAGTAAGCTGAAGAATTCTGTTCTCTGCAGATATAGTTGCTATGATACATAGTTCATCGTGGGGGGGGGGGGGGGGGGTGAACTATTTAATTCGCAATATTACGAAGCAGGATTACTGAGTTAGTTGGATAACTACACTGAGCAAAACCCGGAACCCTCCCTAATCTGGAACATGGACTGAAGTAAAAAGAGCTGTTCCAGGTTTTACTCAGTGCAGTTATCCAGCTAACTCCATAATCCTGCTTTGTAGTATACCCCCGTTTACTTCTACTGGCAGCCATCAGTAATTCTGCTCACTACAGCTACAATCTCAAATTCAGAAAGAAGCATAAAACACCATTTAATTCACATCCATTCACAGTATCGGGTTCACAAGAGTTACAAAGTTACAGTAAAGAAACTGAGGATTTATCAGACTTAAGTGTCCGTGTGTCTCATCTCCCCCCCCTGCAAGTTGAATAGGGCTGGACTTACTGTTGGACAATTATTTCTCCAGGCATCACTGCAACCATAAGAATTATCAACCTCCTTGCATGTCACAAACCGGCCGTCATTGTATGTCCACCAAACCTGTGTCTGTTCTCACCTCGTCTGCCGACTGCTGTGCTAGACAGACAGAGGTGGCCTGGAGGGCACTTCTGAGGGAACTTGATGCAGTCCAGAGGAGAGATTGTAGGAAACACACAAGTGAAGCAAAACAGAGGGACTGAGAGAGAAAGAGAGAAATTATGTACTCTACTCCTTACGGTATATGTACGCAGACATATGCCAATGCATGAACAGCATTAACATCTTTATTTCTTAATGCACAAGTGACTAAGCAGTCAATGTGATATCACCAAACAGATCAATAATTTCTCCAACTCCACACTCACTCTTTACTCACCAGCAAAGGGAAGCAGACAAAGAAAAAGTACTAAACAAATTAAACGAGACATTTCGGTCTTCTTCGGTCTCTCAGCACTCCTCGGGAATGTTTTTCTTTTTTCTGTATTCCACTCAAAACTTGTCAGTGCTGTTTCCTTAGTCTTCTTTTTCCTCCCGAGTTGTGATGTGAGGTTCCTTATATCATTACATTCCCATGCCCTCTTTAGTTGGCAGGTTATCAATCACAATCGCTATATTGTGTCAGTATGTTTCTCTACTACAGTAAGATCAGGCAATGTGTCTGTCTCCCTCACTCTCTGGGACTGTCCAAATGCTTGCTCCATGCATATACCCTTTTCTGCATTATGCTGATCTTGGAATAAGTCCCCATCCCACAGGCCTAATTTGATTTAGGATGTTAGCAACCTAATGACAGCACTGAAGCAACTACTGTACTAAATAGAACATTTTTTGAGGAATTTCCACTTAAGTCTTGTAAACAGATCGTTCAGCGTGAACATAATTGATAGTGCATATAGTGCCTGGGTGCAATGTATACCATCTCAAACTGTCAAACACACAAAGGTCATGCTGACCATCACTTACTTTGGCGGAGGAGGGGTTAGTAGTTTATTCCTGGATAGCATTGTGTGTTTACACCTTTCTCACGATGGAAGGAGATGGTGTTGTGGAGAAAGAAGCTGATTAAGTTACCCTTTATTTCTTAATGAAAGGCATGAAGTTGAGCAGTAGGACTGTCAAGTGACCTGGAATCTTGTGACTGGTAAAGAAGATGGATGGTGTGTGCAATATGCAATACCCTGTACTGTGCAATCCAGTGTTCAGCAGCGAGTTTTCCAATATCCCTGCCATGTTGCAATTCCTCAGATGGACAAACACCAACAACCTTTCAACTCCCTCTAATTTTACCTTTCAAGTGAAGCCCCATAAGGCTACATATACCAACCCACTGTTATTCTCTAGCATGTATAAAAAAAAATAAAAATAAAATAAAATAAAAATAAAAATAAAAACAAAAACATACAGAAGCAGGGTGAAGTTTCTGCACATTTTATTTCTTGCAGTTGTATAGTGACAGCACGGTTTAACGGTTGGACTTTGCCACTCTTTCCAGCTCGTCTTTCTTCTTAATGGCATATGAATTTGATGAACCCTGAGGACAGAAAATGTTTTCGAATCTTGAGATTTTGTAGCATACAGAACTAGATCCTATAGTTCAACCAATAATAGTGCCACAATTGTGATGTAAGCATATTGCTTGTTCATTATAGCCAGCCCCCCCCCCCACCCCCCCCCCCCCCGATGAGGCATTAAACTTCATCAGATTGATTCTACAAAAATGCTATTAGATTTCTGCCAGTCTGATCATTCTTTACATTGATGGCCAATAAACGTGCCTCCACAGTCTGCCCTATTTTAACCATTTAAAATGAGCAGAGATTTGATCGCATCAGTCTTTCGAGGCCTCACCTTGGCTGCATTGATGAGCTCATCAGCGAGGCACTCAGCAATAGTCTTAATGTTCCTGAAGGCAGCTTCTCTGGCACCAGTACACAGCAGCCAAACAGCCTGATGTACAGAGCAAAGGTAGAGTTTAGCACATAATGGTCAAACATCAAGGGTGGACGCCCCAAAACCCTAAAGTCATTACCTTTCTGGCCCCCAACCTAGATGATCTGAAATGAGGGTTATATGTACAGGGGAAAACCGGTAAAAATATTCCAGAAATGTGGCAAGAGAATATTTACCAGAGGCTCAATGCTTGCAATGTGAAAATGCATCATGATTTATTAAAGTACCTTCAGTTCACTATTCAAGGAATTCAGACTGTACATAAGTCTGTTACTAAAGTAAAAGATAAGATTCTGCCCTACAGTCGTAACAATGCGGTTTATGATCATACTGGGTGAGATCATCTCCAAGATGGCACCTTGGTGGCAACACAGCCACATAAAACTGCCACCGCAGATATGCGACCGATATTGCTTTACGGGCCAGTAGGAGTGAAACAGTAGGGCACCGTTGAATGTGTACAGTCTCTCAGACCTGGTTGACTCTACGCAGAGGTGAGACGTCCACAGCCTGTCTCCTCACGGTTCCGGCGCGGCCAATGCGGGTGGAGTCCTCGCGGGGTCCACTGCTGATCACGGCATTCACCAGAACCTGAAGGGGGTTCTGACAGCGGAGCACAATGGGGGCTTAAAAATGTAACAAAAATAAATACCATCCTCTTTCACCAAAAGTGCATACACGATAACAGTGATTATAAAGCAAAAGGGTAGCCTAACTGGTTGCATCTAAATTAGAAACTAAATTTATCAGGATAGTGTGGGGTTAAGAGGGATTAAGGATGACTTCCATTGCTCCAACCAGTTATATCAAAATAAACTTTTGTGCAGTACATCCAGGTCTCTATATGGTGACAAAATTGCAATTATAATTGTAGGGTATGGTCGATGCATACCTCTCCTGTGAGCAGGTGGATGATTTCAAAGCAGTGCTTCACGATGCGTACGGTCATCAGCTTCTTGCCGTTGTTGCGACCGTGCATCATCATGGAGTTGACGAGGCGTTCCACAATGGGGCACTGCGCCTTGCGGAAACGCTTGGCTGCATAGCGGCCCCCAGAGTGAGGAAGGTACTTTGCATACTTCTCTTTTACAGCAATGTAGTCCTGGTCAAGGAAGGAAGGCAAAGAATCATTACATAAAATTCATTTGTTACAGGGCATTAGGGTCATTTAAAGAGAACAGTTAGTGTTCGTATGACTGAAGGATTGTTCACTGCTATAAAACTGACTGACCATGTTCAGAGCATCAGAGCCAGTGGTTGGATATGTCAAATGGCTGCAGCCAAAGAATGAACCTAAATTTTGTGATCCATGCAAAGCTGTGCCCTTACCTTACTATGCCAGCATGATATGATTCAACACAGGAGGTTGCATTTCATTGTTTTGAAAATATAGCTGAAATACTGCAAGAGGTCAACTGTCCCTCACAACACACACTTTGCCAACTATCAGAATAAGATGCACATAGAAATGCTCAAACCTAAGGTCAAGTAATATATAAATGATTTGGAATCATTACAGAATACAGGAATGCTGAATACAGATACGTTACATTTTTTCACAAGTCCTCATCTTGCCAATCTAAAATTTCAGTGCCCTCCACAATTATTGGCACCCCTGGTAAAGATGCGTAAAAAGGGTTATAAAAAAAAAATTCACCTTTTGGTGAATTAGCTTAATCTCACACTGAAAATGAGAAAAATCCAACCTTTAATTAAAGTAAATTTATTCTGAGAAAAAATCCCCTCAAGAAATAATTAACAAAACCATGTGTGCCACAATTATTGGCACCCCTGCATTTAATACTTTGTACAACCTCCCTTTGCCAATAAAACAGCAGTCTTCACCTGCAACATCTAATAAGGTTGGAGAATACAGAGCAAGGAATCTGAGACCATTCCTCTTTACAGAATCTCTCCAGATCATCCAGAGTTCTAGGTCCTCTCTTGCACACTCCTCTTCAGCTCAGCCCACAGGTTTGGGGTTTAGGTCAGGGGACTGAGATGGCCATGGCAGAAGCTTGATTTTGTGTTCAGTTAACCATTTTTGTGTTGATTTGGACGTATGTTTTGGATCATTGTCCTGCTGGAAGACCCAACGATGACCCAGTTTTAGTTTGCTGGCAGAGGCAGCCAGATTCAGATTTAAAATGTCCTGGTATTTCATGGAGTTGCCATGTACCCTAACAAGGTTCCCAGGGCATTTGGAGGAAAAACAGCCCCACAACATCATGGAACCTCCACCATACTTAACAGTGGGGATAAGGTTATTTTCGGTATAGCCATCCTTCTTTTTACGCCAAACCCACCTTGAATGTTGGTTGCCGAAAAGCTCAATTTTCGTTTCATCTGACCATAGAACATGGTTCCAGGCAAAGTTACAGTAGCGTTTAGCAAACTCCAGGCGCTTACATTTGTGGTGAAATGACAGGAAAGGCTTTTTTCTGGCATGCCTTCCAAATAATTTGTTGGCATGGAGGTGACGTCTAATGGTAGTCTTGGAGACTTGATGACCCCAAGATGCTACTTTCCTCTGTAATTCTCCAAGTTTTGTAACAGTTCCAGTTGCTTTAAACTTTTTAAATATTGCCCTAACGGTAGATAAGGGCATTTTCAGATGAGTAGCAATTTTTTTATAGCCATTCCCTGACTTATGAAGCTCAACACACTTTTCCCCTCATTTGATTTGTGTGTTCTCTTATCTTTCCCATGTTGATGTATGAATAAGGGAATATGGCCTCTGTGTCACCTCATATTTATACCCCAGTGAAACAGGAAGTCATGGATTACTGCTTGAAAGTTCCTAAACACTGATCAACTTTAAAAAGTAAAATATAAATGGGAAAAAATGCTTCAGTTATATATTGTTCATAAGAATTTCTAGGGGTGCCAATAATTGTGGCACACGTGGTTTTGTTAAAAATAATTATTTCTTGATGAGGGATTTCTTTTTCTCAAAATGAATTTACTTCAATTAAAGGTTGGATTTTTTTCAGTGTGAGATTAAGCCAATTTAGCAAAAGGTTAATTTCTTTATAACCCTTTTTACTCATCTTTACCAATGGTGCCAATAATTGTGGAGGGCACTAAGTGTTAGAATCAAGATTGATATACATTGATAAACTGTGGAATATAATACTTATAAATATTTATTTGAGAAGAAAATAAACTAAATTAAAGTGTTTTCTTTTGACAAAACAGTTTATAACTTGAACAACCATTGAAAGACTTTGCTTTTCAATTGTCTCCAGTTTAAATCTCCTTGGACTGTTACAATAAACCAGTATCGGCATCTACCCACGTATAAACATTTTCATAAACATAGAAACTTCTAGAACAGTGATCTGCACTTCAGTAATATAGCCCTGAATGCCAATGTAAAACATTTAAAATATGAATTGCTATAACAGAGGCAATCAAGAGGTACTGGAATGTAACCATTAAACAGGTTGGAAAGCAAACGATTACTAAACATATTGGGTAAAACTTTCACTACAATACAAAAACACTAAGAAAAAAATGGTCGAAGTAGTTAATAAAAGGGCAAGTTAGGGTTCAAAACAAACAAAGACAGAGGCCATGTTTTCATAACTTGATCCCAAAAAAGGCGTTTGTGCTGCCTGGCATTCTCACACCACAGCCCTACTGAACAGTGATCAGCAGGCCTTGTAATTATATTTCAGTGAAGGTGAATTCACCACCTCAGCTACAAATCTGCACATCTGTGATGTTACGAACACAGACAAAATAGGTTGCTGCGTTTTCATACAGACCATGGTGTTACCTGCAGAGATATATCATTGATCTGCACATCATCAGTGCTCCATTTCCCGAAGAGTTTGATCTCTGGAGACTCTGGAGCAACAGCCAGGGCAGCCTCACGTTCACTCATCCTGTACAGAAAGGGAATAGCAGTTGAAGCAGACTATTTTTTTATCTTTATTGCTTGCACTGTCTGTATAAATCCATCCCAGAGCTTGGGATTTCCAAATGCTTGCCCAAAAACAAAGTTGGGAGCAGTAAAATAGAAGTGAATTTTATTCTCGAAAAAAAGTTATTCAATTGCAAGCTGTGTTAAGCTACAACAGTCCTCAAACTAGTAGCATAGTGAACTACGGTCCCTTTATGCGAGCTGTAGCTCGTTTTTTAATCTGTATTTAGCTACCGGCCATTGGATTGTTAAAACTGAACTAGTTTGCGAATTGAGGGTAACAGACTAGGCTACTACTTTTTGCATTGCGAACTACGCTCGTCTTCCGCCCGGCCGCGTTTCGCTACGTTGTTGCCATTTTCTGATCTGTTGTAGCATATAGGCTACTAGGAATTGCTGTAGCTGTAAATCAGTTTCGATTTCTTTCTACTACACCGCACTGTTCGTGTTGCTGTACATTAAATTATTTGAAACACTCATTTGAAGACGTCAAGTTTATAGACAAAAATGTAGCCACGAGCCAACTTCTACAACACGAGTTAGCTGTAGTATCTTCCCTAACAAATCGATTTGCAACAAGAGCAAGTGGCTACAATTAGCCTAGTCATTAAAAACCTAAACACAAAACTTCCGCAGTCCATATTAATAAATAAATAAAAGTTTTAGCACACATTTATCACACTGCGATTCACTCACGTGTGTAGCGACACTTTACAATTGTCACAACCGTAAGGTTAGGTAAGCTCTCGCCTCACGTGGATGGGTATCGTCCAAGCCGGAAATCATATAACTGCATCCTACTTCTGGGCTAAAAACAGTTGATGGCATGGTGTTGTTTTTCTCTTCGCACGTAGCAGCACTCTTACGTGACTGTAAAATCCCTCAAAGAATCACATGGGGACATGTATTCTTCTGCAACAGATCAGAATCTAACGTGGGGAAATATTTTTTTGAAATATGAACTACAGTTACAAATGTTTCAGTAAAACTACGACAAATTGAAATGCACCCACAACTAATTTTCTTGATGGCCTAAATAAAGGCATTTTATCTGTGTCCGTATGATCCTCACGTGACTCCCTGAAGGTAGGGGTTTTCAGTTTGATAAATATTTGAATTGACATTTACGGTATATTCCATTTGCTGTTCATGAGATCATTACTAGTGACTGTGATTAGAATCTACAGCCTAATCAGTTATTTGAATGTGTGATTATGAATTTTGTTAGTCATGACCTACCTGGAATTAATAGCCTACTTTTCCACAGCACAAACAGAAAATATTTGCCAAGTGGTTCCCAAACCGCTCAGATCCACCAGCCGGATCCAAGTCTTTGATATGTTCCACCCCACCTCCAAACACACCTGATGCAACTAATCAAGGGCTTGATTAGTTGCTTCAGGTGTGCTTGAGGTGGAACACATCAAATACCTGGATCTGGCTGGGCATACCCAAGGAGAGGCTTGGGAACCTCTGCCAGGACTAAAGGCCTAGAGCATGATATCCAAATCCTAGATATTCAAATCTGGACCTCAAATCCAAATATTGCCCTGGTTTTCTTTCTCCCAGCTAATTAACTGAACAGTTAAAGGTTTAGGAAAAATCTTTATTTCCCAAGTTACCCCTTATGAGGACCCCTTGGGAAAGAAAAGTTTGCACTGGCCATTCAGTGTACTTGCAGCCTTTAAGTAGGAAGAATTTGGTCCCTCTTGTGCTGAAGTTTAACCAAGGGGCCAAGACTGGGGCTGCATTCGAATCCAATTTAACACGCTCCCTTCCCTTGCTGTCTTCCCTCGAGGGAGCTATCTTGTGACGCAATTTGCTACGTGCAGCAAGCAAACTTAAAAGGTGCTCTGCAAGGGAGGATTGACGAGAAACAAACAAAAACGGAACCGAACCGCCCTCACAACATTTCAGAAGTGCAACACCATAGAGTTTAAATGTGACCACCACATAGTTCTGTAGTGACCGCCCACTTTTTCCATGTGGAGCATTGCATTGTGGGATTCCCTTCTTGCTGGAAGCTTGCATTTTAGGTGGAAGGGAGGATAAACGAGGGAGCGAGGGAATATAATTACTCCCTCCCCTTTCTTAAATTGGATCCGAATCACACTTCGTGTGGCTGCCATATTTCATCCTGGCATTTTGGGGATTCCCCCCTTGAAGCAAGGGAAGGGAACGACAGGAAGAAAGGATACATTTCGGATCCGAACGCAGCCTGGGCTTTCGTTTTGAAGCTCACTTCCTGGTTGGGCTGGTAGCGGCAATTGTGCCGTTGCTCACTAGCGCCACTGCGATTGGCTGCAGTATATGTCTTTCACCATGTAAGTCAATGGCAGCAATGTGGTCAAAATACTCAGTCAATAAATTTTTCCCACAAAACTTTTTTATTGCAATAGGTGCCTTTCCTTCATCTAATGCCTCTGCATGTGCTGATTTTTAAAAATATTGTGTCGTTTGGACAGGGTATTCACATTTGTTCAGGACCAATCAGAGGGACAGGTTGAGTCCTCTTCGGCTCCACGGAGCAGGCGCAGTTTGTACAAACGGGCGGCGAAAAAGACTTCCAAGCTTCAATTCAGTTTTTACGAGGCTGTGGAAAGGCAATGGGTATAGGGGAGCCATTACGAACGCAGCATAGGTCATGCAAAATTTAATTGTTACAGCTAATTAAAAAACACTCAACTGGACAATGTGGCACCTGTTATGAGAGCGAGACTGTGAATGTTTTATTATTTTATTTATTTAAAAGGGACAGCACATAGTAATCAACATATCCGCAAAAAGCATCAATGGGTACAATGCCAGAGTTAGCTCGAGAGCTATTTTTAATCTGTAGTCCCTAAGCAGGTAATGTTCTTTTCAACTGCAATGCAATTTTTCGCAGGAGAGACAAAGACTATATATAGAACTGAAAGAAGAAGGAATTAATAATATGGACCTTAAATCAGTTTTCATTCATCCATCTGGAAGTATAATATTCAACCACATATTCTCATTCCTACAAATAACCACTGATTAAAAGGATTTAGATCATATCATCATACCTTCAGTAGGTGGCGGTAATACTCCGTACATTGCGGCCCACAGGACCTGAAGTTGAGTAGCCCTGAGCTAGCTTCCCTTCAAGGAAACTGCCTTTGCTTTTTTCTTTGTGTGTGTGTGTGTGTGTGTGTGTGTGTGTGTGTGTGTGTGTGTGTGTGTGTGTGTGTGTGTGTGTGTGTGCGTGTGTATGTGTGAGTTATCAGCTATCACCACTCTCTGGATCTGTGTCCATTTATATTCACAATATGGTCGTTTGTTTCCATGATTCAATTTGGGGAAGAATCTTTTTAATGTATTTTTAAAAGACCAAAGCTCTTGTCAATTAAATCAATTTTCTACACTAAGCTCATGGTTGTTCTAAATACATAGCCGTATCAATAATATCAAGGAGGTAAAAAGCACATGGACACTCTTTTAACACTTTATCATCAACTGAAGGCTCACCCTCACAAATTCAGCCCTCTAGCATACCAAAAGCCTGACAAGAGTTTGATTATTTGAAACTGGAACATAAACTCAGACTGTCATAATACTGAAAATACTAAACAAGTGAAAATTTAAACACGGTGAAGTTTAACACAAAACTTTAAATTCCACAGCACACTTATGACGAATATTTTTGATAGCACGTGGGTATGCTTGCATTGCATGAAATGACTCATTCACAATCATGTTGCATAAGACAACTTGTGGCATTCATTCTGTGTGATAACTCAATTTTATTGTAGCAATAGATTCATTTCTTGAATAACTAGGTATGATTGAGAAACAAACCTACATTCCATTATTAAGAGGTAGTTTGTAATTACAGCCATCATACACTGTGGGTCCCGAGGGGCAGGATTTGTGTATTACACCTTCAGTCTACTGTATGGCCCAGGTTTTCAAGCATTTATACATCTTAACATTTGGTACACCTAGCCAAACACTTTCCTATGGTGTCATTTCCAGGAATTGTTCCACAGAATTAGAGTATTTTCAAGCCATTGCTGATGAAGAAATACTAGTGCTACAAACTATGGTATTTGCTTGGAGAAATACCCTATGCAAAAGTGCCTTGTAGAAAAAAAGAAGGCATCATTCGGCGGTCTATGAGGCGACGGCGCAGCCTCACGATGGAAGAGTCCACCTGGGCTGCTACCGCCTTCCCTCGCATGTCCTCCAATAACTGCAGCCGAGTGCCACGCAGCTGAGTCAGTTGTCCACCCGAAGACAGCAGACACCGCTGCACCACAGCGCCACCCTAAGGAGGAGAGGCCAAATACACAGTAAAATTTACTCTAAGGTGTGGCATGTGCTATCCTGAAGACATATGCAAAATAAGAGAACACAGTTGTACTTGCCAGGGACAGCAAGATCATAGCTTGTGCTTAAGAACTTCTGAATGCTGTCTAGTAACAGCCAAGACATTAATAATTTTGAGTAAGCCATCCTTAATAGTGGTCTAATTAAAAATTGTGTTGAATAATAAATACAAATGTAATAATATCACCTGAAAATATTTTACTTTTACTTTTATTGTTAACAAAATGTAAGTAAATGGCTAAGTGGTGACACACTTGAAACAAGTGTTGCTAACACACAGTAAACGTGCTCGATAGTGACTATACTGCCATAGTGGGTGCTTGCATCATCATTTTCTCAAATACATAGCAGTAGTGTTCACTACCACACATAGGTGTGGGACAGTTTCTCAGGTCATATTACCTGTATGAGGTGCATGGCTTCTGGTAACTGAGTACCAGGGTGTCGATGGTAGACCTGCACTAATGGCCTGTCAAGTCTTTCTCTTGACAACAGATCTGCACTGGACACTGGACCCTGTTCAAAGCAAAAAAGACAAGCAGGATAAATGATGTGGTCCTCTATCATGACCTAAGCTGCACTTGTGCACACCTTGCACTGAACTACTCTTACTAACATGGACATGTACTACAGACACAGGCCCTGCAAGCTGTGTTGAATATTGCATTTCATTAATATTAGAAACAACATTTTCAATATTTGAAAATACAGCATTCAAATATCAGTCTGGGATTCCATTCCATGCGATACAATGTATGCAAATAATACTGGACATTATGTAAAAGCTGAGAATCCACACAGACACACACACACACACACTGACCAGTGCTCTGTCATGGCTGTGCTGAATGCAGTTCAGTTGTCTCTGCTTGCGGTAAATTGCCTGCCTGGCTGAGGCTGAGCTGACTGTGAGGTGTTGCTGACAGAGGGGAGGAAAAGAGGGGTTTTGTTGTGGTGTTGGTGGTTACAGATATGATTACTTCAACTGGAATTTCAGACACCAAAAAAAACTGTCAGTTGCAACACAAATCACAATGTAGTCATGCTAGCCCATCTTGCTGGACTTTCAACATCTTCCCCCATACCTTTAGGCTGACGGTCTCTGATATTTTCTTCACCAGGCCTTCATTCACCAAGTGGTGGGCTGATTTTTGCCGCGCAATGGCAGCACCAATCAAATGCTGAATCTGTTCCCTGAGGAGCTGTGACTGTGTGAGGGCCGAGCTTGAGGATTCCATTGCCTGCTTACATTCTGTCACAGCAAGAGACAAGAGGCTGTTTGCCAAAATGCATACTTGCCTACTGTGTGCTTAGTAGTATGTACTGCTAAGCACAACAATGAGTACTTACAACTAAGTATGTGGGTGTGCAAAATTCAATAGATTCAGAATGCATTTACATCATCCCCATGCCATGATCTTTAGAGTACATTTACCAAACTGATAAATTTAACAAACTCAAAATAATTTATCATACTTTGGATTATTTCCAACTGTTTAGTGTCCATCAATTTGTCATAATATTTTTAGTGAACATAATTCACTAGAACTATGTGGTAGGATAGTATAATGGTTAGGAAACTGGGCTCATATTGCAAAGGTTGTTGGTTTGATTCAAAGTGTAGGTGATGCTCCTGCACCTCTGAGCAAGGTTCTTACATGAAATTGTTTCAGTAAGTATCCTGCTGTATAAATGGACTGTATGCAAAAAATAGTTTGTGCACATTGTTCTGGGTAAGAGAATATACTGAAATGTAATGTTGTACTTATTGACCAGTAACTTTTGAATAATTAGCGTCAAATAGAAAAGACCTCAAGGAATTAAAAGTATGGACAATAAATGCTACATTTTTGATCCTCTGAAGTATGCAAGGTCACATCCAAAGAATTTCAATGTGCATTCATTTTCATTTACTTGAGCTTCAGTACAGATCTCAATACATGCCCCATAAGCTCCTGTACTTCTATGCATTCTAGGCAGTGTGCAGGCATGCATTTTCAATACATGACCAGAGAAAGAGGATAAGGTGAATCTCTGCTGAACAGTGCCATTGTCATGTTGCACCAACAGTACCTGCGGTGTAGGGTCCTGTGGGGTTGGGTTTCATGGTAACTTGGGAAGGGCTGCAGCGACCTCCAGCTGAATGAAATCCACTGTGTGGGAGAAGATCCAAAACACAGGATCTCTCACTAGCACACTCCAATAACAGCTTACTGCATTGACTGAGGGCCTGAGAGAGTAAGGGGAGAGACAGAGGTGACAATGCGAGCGAGTAGGTTGTAGGTTATCAAATATTTATAGTAGTTGGCAGGATGTGCACAGGAGAAAGCTTTACTGAAGAACACAAACCTGAATCTGATGCTTGTGTGAAAGATATTTGACTAAACCTTTGAATATTTAAAAATTAGTCATTCATTTTTCTTTTTGTTTGTTCCTATTTTTTGTGTAAAGGTTGTCAGTACCTGCTGCTGTGTGAGTGTGTCTCTCAGTGTCCCCTCCAGCCGAGCCTTCAGCTCAGACAGCTCCTTCTTCTCACAATCCAGCAGTCTGTCCGCACCATCTCTGCCCTGAGACCATCCAAAGTGAAGAGCAGTCAGTTTTGTCATTTCCTCACCAACAATATCTAAATCACTTCACCTTTGCTGTAACTACAACCAAGGGGACTGGCCGATATTGTGTGTGCTTTGTGGTGGTAATGGATAGCTCAGCACAATTATTTCTGTGAAACGTCACTATAATAAAGTCGCTCAGGCGGCTTGCAGGTAAGCCCATAGTAAAAACGGAGAGAGAAAACAGATGACACCTCACTCACCGTCTCTGTGGTAGGTGGTCTCAGTGTCCTCTCCGCCACACTTTTCTGGTTCACAAGCAGGTCTTTCCTTAGGGATCTCAGCATTCTCTCCAAATATCCCCTCTCCCTCTCTAGCTTTATGCCTTCCTGACCAACTCGACAAGCCTGTCTACGTAACTGCCCCTCCACCTCTCTGACTTCACGCATGTATTCCCCAGCTGCCCTCGCACTGGCCTCCGCACACTGCTCCCTCAAACACGGCGGGGGGAAGGGGGCAACTAATGGGGCAGAGGCTTGAGTGAAGCGCTGGGGGTAGAGAAGGAAATGTGAAATTAGCACAAGAGAGAAATATGTTTGCATTTGGATACAACCGGCTTTTGTTACATCAGCGGAATGGGAATTGGGTGAAGGGCAAGCAGCCGAACATGAACCAAATACCCGATTATACATACCCACTGTATAACCACTCACCATAGTCCCTGTCGACATTGGTCTGACCTTGTGGCTTGATTGTATATTGTTGACATTGTCGCTATCCTTCTTCGTGTTTTTTTCAGCTTCGTTTAATTCCAAGGGGTCAGAAGTATTCACAGGAGAGAGTAGGCCTACTGTGCAGCTGTGTGGCCGACACGGGCTAGCAGAGCTGGACCTTCTGGCATCGGACTGTCGCACCAGTTTCTCCGCACGACGGATAGAATGCTTCGTTTTTTCTCGCCATGACTGTGGACCGATGGTCAGAGATGCGAGTGAGACTGGCTCCATCGGTATGTTCCAGTATTTTAATTTTCCAAATTATAACCTAATTGCAATCGAAAGGTTTTAGACGTGAGAGGCTTTAAATAACTATTGGTAGCCTACAGATAACCGCTCTGGATTAGAGCGTCTGCTAAATGGCTCAAATGTAGGCTACTATAGGCAACACAAATTAAAATATCTGGTCAGCTAACATACAAATAGTAGCCTTCATAATTATGCTATAATTCAAACAGTTAAAACAAAAATAAAATGAAGTAAAAACGTTTAGTTCGCAATATTTATATGCATATTATTAAGCATCGTTAGAAACTAATTCTGCATGTTTTTAAATTAGCATAACTATCACGATAGCTCGAATAAACTGTTTAAATAGGCTCAAAGAAACTTAAATGAAACTCTTCTCTCCCACTGTCAACAACGTCGCGCTCTCTTAAGTATCAAAGCGTCGTCACCAAAGCAACAGTTCCTCCAGTAACTGGAAACATCGGTACAGATTGTGATTGGGTAACGTGGGTCGAATGACAAAGGTAGGCCAGCTATCTGGGTACCTACTCCCAAATTAAATAGAAGATTGTGTTTCACAAGCTCTGAGTAAAATTAGAAGCTAGTAATTTTACGAAACCGATTGTAAATCCATTCACTGATATTGAAATCTAGAATGATGACCTGCAGACATACAAGGTCACTTTCACTTTCAAGAGTGTTACTCACCACATCAAAAACTGCAATTTTTTTAAATGAAAGAAAACAGACATATAGATAACTAAAGATGACTGATTTTTTAGAAAACATTTTAATGAATTCAGAACAGCAACATGTGGTACAACCTAGGAGTACATTTCATAGTGTAGGCATACATCTTTTTTTTCTGAGGATCATTGCCCTGAAGAATATTTAGATTTTGGGGACTGTCATCACATCATTACATAACTGGAATAAAATGTAGTTTATAGTTTTGAGGTTTTAATTGCATTACAATTTATTATGCAGGTTTTGAGGTTTCAATTGCATTACAATTTATTGTGCAGCTCAGCATGTTATTTTGAAGTACGAAAGAGCAGGGAAGCACTATTTCAGTGCTGGAAAACTGCAGGGTCTGCTAGTTTTCATTCTGCCTCCATTACAATGACTTAATTGTTTGATTGAAATCATTGCTTGCACAGGTATTCACTAGGTATTTAGAGTGTAACCTTTCAAATGTACAGTATAAAATCTGCTGCCTGGCCCTCTACAACTGTCATTGCTCATACTCGCACATTACCACATGAGAGAGAGAGTGTCCATTGGCGAACTACATTGATATAAGTATGGTGATATATAAGTGATATTCTAAAAAAATAATAATAATTAAAAAGTAATAGAAAAAATTACAAGCACATATAATTATGAACCCAGTACAGTAAACTTGCTGACTACTAAGGAGTGCAGGATTTTTCTTTTTTCTGTAAATTTCTGTACGTACTGAATATGACATAAAGAGTATGCAAAATCCCTGCTAAAATAAAAAATGAAAAGAATGTGCAAAATAAAACGGCAAAATAATTTACACATTTCTAGACTGCTCTGTCTTCCGTTAATTATTCTATGGCCTAAACATATATCCTAGACCCTAGTACAGTAGCAAAGCGCAACCATGCCATCAACAGGACACTTGTGCAACAACTCTTGTGATTCACTAAGTGATTAGGGAATTGCAAAAGCACAGGTTGTGAAACTCTTCTCTTAAAAGCAGCGTTCATGTAATACAATCAACTGGATGTTATGCTTGTGTTACTTGGTTAAAGGAAGTTACTCTTGATTTAAAAAAATATATAATAATTTACACACCTCAAGTAAACCGTTCATTCATTACCTGGACATAACCCCAGAACACTGGTGTTCTAAATGTCAAACATGAACAGCAGGCAAAGAGCATGGAAAGACCACCCAAGTGCATGCTTTACAAGCTGGTATTGCTTCCAATTCAGCCAGCTTATTCGCTGAAGTGAAGTTCACCTCACACCCATACAGTATCACATTATTAATAAATATAATGATCCTTTTTCCAGACCACTGTAAATCCATCATGACGGATTGTTCCACCAATTTCAATAAAAACAGAAAAATTACAAAAGAAAATGAATCCCCATGTACATCTTCTCTTGATTCACAATGCAAAAGTTTCATTCATCCCTTTTTTTTTTGCTCAAATCTGAAAGATCATAGCAAATTGCAAATTGTAAGGAGAAGTCACAAAAATGTACACTTGGAATAGCCTGTGTTCATATTGAAGCAATTACTTGGTACAGAACAAATAGCCAGTCGGGTGAGATAGTTTTACTCATTTCAAGATTTGCCAGTGGGGTAAGATAATTTCAATTGTAAAGCAAAAAGTTAAAACTTAAAACAAGCTAATATTTTCCGCTTTTGAGAAAATAAATCTGATTTTAAGTCTCATTACAAGACTAAAACACTTAAGACAGACACTGTTTGCGGTGCACCCTCATAGGGTGTGTTTGACGGCGGTCTGAGGTGCTGTTTTTGTTAGGATGCTCTGTTGCAGTTCCATAAGCTGTTGGTCTCGTTGCTCAGAGTCCAAGAGAACCTGCTGTTTTTTCATGAGAGTGAGAGACAGAATGAGAGATCCTCACTCCCATTATAGCATTATTACACATTCATATAACAATGATAAACATTGATATAACAAAGAGCATCTCATACCTGTATTAGCTCATCCCTCTTCTCCAAGCTCTCTTTTAGTTTCCTCAGCTCCCCATTCCTCTCCTCCCTCTCTTTCTGTCGCTCCCTCTCAATCTCCTTGCTCTCTCTCTCCCTTTGTCGCAGGGCCTTCTGTGAATCTCTCAGCTGGTCGGAGAGGGTGGACACGGTCTCAATGTGACCGGCTCTCTGCGTCTATGGGAGGGGAGAGAGCAGTCATTTGGGAAACCCCAATCACGTGTACCATTCATGAACGTAGAGGCCAATGTATGAACACAGACATGTAGGATGTTTTCTGGATTAAGATTCCTTTAAACCCTAAAAATGAATGCCTAACACACTACAACAGGAATTGCTGCCGGTGTGTAACACAAGATTTGACTCCATCAACCTTCTGGTCCATATGGACCAGTAACTGTTCACCAAATGCACAGTCTAGCTGAGTGGGTTAGTGGGATAGAGTTTTCATTTCAGATCTAAAGTAAACTTTGTGGATTATGTCATTTCAATTCAGTTTAATTCAGATCAGTTTATTTGTACAGTGCCAATGTCCAATGTGTCAAAGCACTTTACATATATACACTACTCAAAAGAAGTTAAGGGTCAAAAATATTTGTGCATATAAATATAGGCTAATGAGCTAAAATGGTGATGACTAATAACAAAATAATTATTTGATGGCTCAAGAACAGAAAACACAAAACAAAAAACTTTTGATTAGACACTAGTTTATTACCCTGATGAAAAAAGACATGCACCCCCCAAAATGATGTTCACACAAGTCGCAGAAGCTTCAGTAACTGGTGTAGCCACCGTTAGCATTCAGACATTCTTGACAACGTTGGCGCATGCTGTTGATGAGGCGTTGGAAATAACGTTGAGGGATCTAATCGCTGAGCCAGTTGCTGGAGGTTGACGGCAGGGACGTGATGTGATCGAACTCGCCGCCCTAGTTCATCCCACGCATGCTCAATGTGTGACAAGTCGGGTGAATATGATTGCATGTCCCATAATAACGTGATGTCTATAGTCCAAATGACAACCCAAAGGGGGATATTCTAACCCTCTCTGGCTTAAAAAGACATACTTACAAAAATGATCAAAAAATTTCCTTTGACCCTTAACTTCTTTTGAATAATATATAATGGCAGTGGCAAGGAAGATCTAAAATGAGTCAGATTAGTTATGTTATCTGATTTCCATCCATGTTTTATAGAGATGAAAGAAACCAACAAGTGAAAATCTTTTTAAATGTTTGTTTTAAATGTACAGTGTGTTGAGACCTCTGTGAAATTCACTTTAAATAAATGATGACTTGATGACTTGACTTGAATTGCCACCATGTATCGCATACTCACCTGCATCAGTGTCTCAGAGTTCTTCAGTGCTGCAGTGAGTCGTGTAACCTCCTGCCATAGGGAAGCACTGTCCTCCTCTCTGTCCTTCAGCCAGCCTGCAAGCAATGTCTCCTTCTCTTTGAGCTGATAGGCCAGGGCACCCTCAGCTTCACCCCCCGGCACCCCTTGGCCAATCACAGAGTCTGAAAGAGCCTGTGGAGTAGGTTAAATTACAATGCATTTTCTTCCTAAGATCATTCAGCCTGAATATGTATAATATTTGATGGAATAATTACAAATAAGTACTTCAGACATTAAGACTAAAGACTGCATGTAGGTTCATTCATTGAAAAGAAACGAGGTGAAGAAGGTATGTTCTGACCTGAACGTCCCTCTGGGAGCTCTCCAGCGCTTCCTTCAGGCAGTTTGTGAGTGCCTCTTTTTCCTTCAAAAGGGCCACCATGGCCTGGTCTCGCTCTCTCCACACCTCCTCCTCTTGCTGGACCTCCCTCTGCACTTTGTCCCGTTCTCCCAGTTCCACCCGCAGCTCCTGAGAGAGGAGGAGGAGCGAGGCTGTGTAAACTGCATGGACTGAGGCTGAGACAATATTTGTTAAACCGACTTGTCATGGGGCCCACTACATATGCTGAGTTCCATTCCCTTCATCAATCAGTTAGACTGAGGAGTTAACTGAATGTTGATCTAGATTTCACACCGGTCAATCCTTTAAAGCCTTTAATGATTGGTGGCTAGCACTAAGAAAAGCAAAGTAAACTGGAAACAAAAAGAAATATGTTGTTTATTTCCTTATCAAGTTGCCAAAGATCCTGTGGTTCTCCGTTTTACCACAATGCGTTAATATATCAAAAACCATTTTGGTGCAGTAGTGTGCAGTCGGTTTTGTTTCATTCAAGTATTGAATGAACTCAATCAAACCCAATTACTGTGCTTGGATGTAAATTGAGTTCATTCAGCACTTACAATGGGTATCCATTATGAGAATGGAGGCAACAATGAAACAATGACAGTGGTAAATAAACGGGACAGAACGGCAAATAAAAAAACCCTAGACTGACCCCGAGCCGTGTGGATGTGCACACTCACATTGATGATGTCCTGGTTACACAACAAAACTGTGTTCAGTATGTTTAGGTCTCGCTCTCTCTCACTCGCAGCCTGTCTCAGAGCCTCCATCTCTCTCTCCATCCCCTGCTCCCTTTCTTTCAGCTCCGACAACCTGGACTCCTGGGCTCGCTGGTAGAGAAGACATGTAGCGTGCCAACATTAACCAAACACCAAGATACATATTCAGAACGGACACAGATACAAGCAATGGTACACTGGTACACACATTTTACATTGGAAGACAAACAGCACAAAATATTAAAACTTGGCTTATTTATTTTTTTTAAATCACCAGTTTTCACCCACTTTTTTCTTTTCTTACAATTTGGAATGCCAAATCATATTTGGAGGCCTTTACCACCATGGAAAAACCTCTCAAATCAGGAGAGGAGAGACTAGCACACATATAAAGTTGTATTGCCGTAAGGTTGTAAGTTGTAAGGTGTATTGTCGGTCAATGAGTCTTTTCATTGTGCAGTCCATCACTTATATGTAGTCATTGCACCAGATATGTAGGACTGTGCTACTGAAATATATAGCCACAGTTGGCACTGGCATGGTCAAAATTTGATATGAGGCCACAGGAAGCTTCACCGCACAGTGTGTTTTACTTAGATATGCCATCATAACATGCCGTGACATGTTCCAAAGTTGTATAAAAAATGTACATTTATGAAACGGACAAAAAATCCATACCTCAGAGTCTGTCTGTATGCTTTTAAGTGTGTTTGTCAGTTCGTCTATTAGTCTGTTCCTTACGTCTGCACTGACTCCTGCCCCAACGCATAGCTGACTAATGCAAGCCATACAGTCCTGAAGGGCACAGAGGGTGGGGTCAATCAAAGCAATGTCAGGAATGAGGTGAAGGAACAACCATAGCATAATGAACCATAGCATAATGTAAGTGTTGTTAAATTACTAAATGAAAATAAATAAATTTTGACGTGAATTTCATTGAAAGAGGTTTTAAGAGATTCCGATTAACAGATTCCGATTAACATCCTACTGATGTTCATCATCTGAATGTTAAAGAATGGGACAGCACCTGGGGAATAAGGTGCATGAGCGCTTATAGACGATTGGCTGATTTGCCTTTGTAGTCTCTCTTGTTAAGATAACTGCAAAGATTCTATACGCAACAAAGATGGAAAAACTCCAAACAGGGAGTCCAATATTTTCGTTGCAGTTTCTCTCCTTGCAATAATAAACTGAAAGTTCCATCACAGGAATTCAAATATTTAAATAGGAAATAGAACTCTTGAAGAGGAGTAAATGCTGAGTGTATAATCTCCCTGCTAATGAACATCTCTGATAAGAGCCTGTGGACTTGAGCTTTTTAAAACTATTACACACTACACCTGGATAATACAAACAAATCAATAATGATAAATGAAATATGTCATGGTCAAATGGCTTTTACATACATAGCTATCCACATAACTGTGCTCATGACATCACCTGTATGACCTTCTCTCTGCAGTGCAGTGTGTCACCCATGGCCTGAAGCAGCACCTCCTCACTGTCCATGTGTGGGGGCTGAAAAAAAAGACACAACCAAGTCCCACACAACACGCACACTGAGTATTTCTCTGTGTTTGTGTGTGTTAACACAATATGCATATCTAAAGGATCACTTATGTAATTTAAGAGCTATATGTACATACCAACAAGTATAGATTTTAAGACTATAAAAACCCATGTATATCGAATCTATGCACATTTGACAACTTTACTGAAGCTTTTATAGAAGACAGAAAGAGAGAGAGATTATATCACAGTCCAAAGCTGAGAAATTTATTCGCTAATGATTTCCTTCAGTGGATCTACCTCAGCCTGAGGCAAACTCCTCTGGTAGGGGAAGATTCCAGGGTGTGGTGTGTGTGTACGTACGTGTGCATGCGTTACTGCACCCTCAGACCATAGACACACCCTCACTGTGTAACATAACACACCTATCACCACTGGAATAACACTGCACTATTTGTAATTATACAGTATTACGTAAGAAGTTCCTGCTTTGCATTTATAATACTTAAACTATGCTTTAAACGCTGGACAAAAAACTGTACTGACAACAAAGAGCAGCAATTACTGGTTTAGTGTGTTTATGCTACTATATTTTCCACGTGTATTAGGGGGAATGTTTGAGGTTTGAAAAGTCATGGGACTATGTGATTGAATGCTAAACATGTAGATAACGCTGGATGCCAAGTAACGCCTGCGAGTGCAAACTGGGGCAAAAAAGGTCTATGGGCCACAACCCTACTTCTCAGTACTATGGTTCAAAAATACTCAAAGGGAAAGTGCTCAAAAATAACAATTTATGTACTTCATTGTTACATCATTTTTAAAGCGTGTCCTCTTAAAATTTCTGATGACTGAATGTGTATGGGGATCAGCATCAGATGTTTCTTGATTTGTTTGAAATTCTCTAATGTATCTGGTGCAAAGTCTGCACAGTAAATGCAGACAATTTAACAACAGTGGCCTCTATCACTCATATGTGTTGCATTCTGCATGTTACAGTGGTTGGATAGACATGGTCTCCTTGGTGAACTACAGGATGTGTAAAATGTATAGCTATTATACTGGGTTGTATATTGCACAAGAGTACTTTTAGCCAAAGCCAACATTAGACCTCAGTGCCTAACACTGTCAGTACCTAACAACAATTTTGAAAATGAAAAATGACAATGACATATTCATTGTCAACTTTCTCCCACAATTTTCAATACTCACCATGACCCATTCCTTTGACTGACCATCTTCACTCTGTGTAGGTGTGCTCACGTCCTTGAGTTGTGACTCTAGGGACTTGATACGTGCAAGAGCTTGATCCAGTTGTCCTTTAAGCTGCCTGATAGCAAAGTGCAGCTGACTTGCACCTCTCTGTATACAAGATTGAAGAGGACATTTACATAAGCCTCTACTAGCTGTATCATATAAACCACATGCAAAGATTAGCAAAAGTAAATTGGTAATCAACAAATAATCCTTCTGCAGTTCTCTGTCAAGTTGCTCAGATCAGTGGCAAATCACAAAGATTATTAAAATCACTTACAAAAAAGTCCAGTGTGTTTGTTTGAACACGTGATAGAATAATTTTGCTTGGGAAGGTTTTAAAACAATGTTTATGCTCTGACATGTAATATTATTGTTAAATTAGAAGGGTGATCCGGTTTATTTCTGGTTCACAAAATAAATGTAAGAAGATTTTAGAGCCTGTGTCCTTACCTCTCTGTGTAAAGGGATAAATTCATCTCTCAATTCAGTCAACACATCTTTGGTCTCTCCATCCACTTCTTCCAGATCATCCCCCTCTCCAAAACTCAGCACCCTGGCTACCACTGTCTCTGATCGATCTGCTGCGCCTCCCCTAAGTCCTCTCTTCATTCTGTCCAAAACAGGGATCCGGCTGCCTACCGGAGAGCTGACTGGCCTGGCCACTATATCTTTTAACTCTCTCAGGACTTTCTCCAAGTTGACAGAGAACTCCTCTGGCCAATCAAAAGGGTCATTACCATCCAGCGAGTCCAAAGATTGGATGGAGTCCGCGTGAGAAGGCCCCAGTAAGGAGATGCAAGAGCTACCCCGAGAGATGGTACTGGAGCTGACAGATGGCACTCTTGACCACTGCAGTGGCATGCTACGGGACTTATCACGAGAAAGGGCCAATGGGGAGAAAGGCTGAAAAGGTAGGCGACGGGGGACTCCACATACTGACTCATAGTCTGAATCAGCCACCCTCAGAGAGTCACACCCTTCACAGTCTTTGCCCTTCTTGCATCTCTTGCCTGTTCTCCTGAAATAAGGACAGGAGTCCCACTTTTCTGACCAGCATTCAAATTCAGACAGAGCCATATTTTTCCTCAGTAATTCCCTATATTCATCCCCTATGTCTGTCTCTGTTCCACCTCCATCTCCATCCTCTTCCTCACTGAAGCCCCCCCCCATTTTCCGAACCTGGGGGTTGTGCTGCGTATATATACTGCACACCCACTTTCTGATCTTGTTCCTCTCCTGACTCAGCTTCTGCAGCCTCTCCAGAGATAGGACTTTGACTCGAGCAATGACGGTGTCAAATTTAAAAACACGCTCTAAAACTGACACGCATTTCCCACATAAGAATTCCCCCCATCTACTGCCCCTCGGTACAGGACGCCCTAATATGTGCGTCAGAATAGCAAGCAAGTCAACTCCTCTAGAGGGGGATGACAGGGAGGGAGACTTTGAGAGAGAATGAGATGAGCTCAGTGAAAGAGTGCTACCTGAGACGGACAGGAACATAAAGATGGCCAGATCAGAACAACATTGACTTTAAACTTTAATATGTTCCTTCACCTACAGAACTAGTTTTAGGAATATCCATATAAAGGAGTGTGTGTGTAAGACTACTCATAACTCAAAATTAGGTATCAAATTATGAAAAAAAATAACACACACACACACACACACACACGTATGTATATGTATGTATGTATATACAATCAGGTCCAAGTATTTGGACAGTGTCACGTTTTTTTTTTTTGTTTTTTTTGGAGTACTGGCTGGAAAATTGGGCTTTGCAATCATATGTAAAGATTGATTTAAAAAACAGTTATTTCACATAGTAATAGTAATTTGTAACATTATTTATGTCGTGACTGTACTTTTTGATCCAATTTAATGTCACCTTGGTGAATAAAAGTATCAATTTCTTTCAAAAACATAAAAATTCCTTTGTGATTCCAAACTTTTGAACTATATATTATATATATATATGGAATATATATTATTACTTGAAGGTAGGAGCCTTTATATGACATCAAATAAATGTCCTTTTTATAAACTCCTCCTTAAAGAATCATAAAAAATGCACTCGTGGGAATTTGAAATTCTCTCACCCCATGGGCTGCTCCAGGCAGAACTTGCCAAACTTCCTTTGTAGTGGGAATCGTTTGCAGTTTGTGGCTGACCACCCTTCCTCTGACCTCCAAACAGCCATCGCCTTTGGTTACCATGTAGAGCCCCTCCACATACACGGCACCCCTTGTCCTTGCCCCTCGTTGACATTGTGGCTACAAGGAGATTTCTCAGCTGTCCATTAATTAAGTTCAGATTAATATCCTGAAAAGGAAAAGAAAACAACAAACTGTTGTTTAATATGCTACACAAATTTATCCTGAAATTGCTCCACAGGAGTCTCAGACAACGATAGATGTAAAAACATGCATAGTATATTATGTAATGGAAGTCATTTTGTCAAGTTTCCAGATGAGCAGAATTAATTTGTCTTTGATAGGTTGATCTTTTCCAACCAGTTTGACCAGTGGAAACATAGGTTAATGTTTAAAGATTTCAGTCAAGTCAACCGACTGGAGAACCTCACAAAATAAACTAATAAGAAATCATGGTTTCAATTAAACATATTCAGCATCGCCTCTCCGCAGTGAATATAATTGTCATTTAAAACTTTATATGCTGTTCATTTGCAGGGTTGAGATTATCATCTAGATTGTATTGCTGCTCCACTTCTGCTACGTGTTTTTCTACTAACTGACCGATTCGGAATTTTATACAGCACTTTGTTGGTCGTGACACAGTGAGTTTGTTCAGTGCTTTCAGAGACAGCTGTGAGTGCATATTGACACTGACAGTAGTAGCCTAGCCTAAACTGCACACAGACACGGCGGCTCACAGCGACCTTGAAGCACACTGGCAGTGTAAACACAAATTATCAATAGCAACTTGTTCGGAAAACAACTCAGCCACTGCCGCCACAAACCTGTCGTGCATGGTTTCTGACACACTTTAGCGTGAATAGGCTAATTGTAGGCTATTTAAGCTTATAGGTTCACCTTTTCTCAAGCAGTGATTATATCCGGAACAGCAGTTCTATCGCGGACAGAAGTTCACCAGTTTACCTTTTACCTCCGGCAGAAGCAGTGCGACAGACGTGGCCTGAACAATCAAACTTTGCCACTCTTGTCTTGCCGTAGGTTGCGAGTGTGAATACCCCAGATCTGATTTATGCTCCGTCCCCGCAGCCAACTTCTTAGTCCTGTTGCAATACGCCAGGTGTTCTTGTTTTGTTGGGGGTTTTCAGCGAACAAATCATCACATATTTATGCACTGAAAGCACAGAAAAACATGCAAAACTTTAAGCGTCAGAATATCGAAAATAATCAGCATGAATACAAACTAATTTGAGTCACTATTACGCACACTGTCTGATCCGGCATTTTCAAATCTGGCTTCACTGTCACGCGTTCTCTAGTCAAACACGGAAACTCGCATCCTCTCTGCCGTAAACGTGTACAGTTTCGGACTTTCAACTTAAGTAACAGGTAGCCTCACGTTTAAACTCTCCCAAATTACTCGAGAACAACGTTACAGAAACACGATGGCGCGAAGGACTGACGGTAGGGAGAAAATGAAAAATTGACTTACACATTTGATCAGGAACTGCGTTGCGCGCAAGGACCAGGACAACTGAGTACCTTGCTGACGTCATCAACAATACCTGTTTTTTTTTGCTCGAGATATAGCGTAGCCGTCCTTTGTACAATTCTTAAAGGCGTTTCTCATTATTATCTCATTTGGGATACTGCTACTCACATATAGTATTGCTGTCAAACAATTGTGTTGTATGACAACTAATAACACTTTTTTTTATAGGGGAAAAACTTTAAACATGAGTTTGACTTTTATTTCATGTGTGCAAATGCAGTCGGCTACCTGTATTCAAACCCTCCCACAAACTTCGGTGTCTACTGTTCACAGCGAAAATAAATTTACATAATTTATTATTTTTTCTCTAAACCTTACTAATAATTGCAATACAAAATATTATATGCATGCACACACCCTGCCGCCTGCACAGTTCCATGAAACACAGACTATACCTGAGAGACGAATTGGCAAAGCAAATTAGCTTTGAAGTTGTGGAGTTGTGGAGTGGCAGACAAACAGTTAGTCCCATAGACAAGTGTCAATGCTGCTATTATTCAGACTTTAGAATATTTTATTGATTTGTATGGTTTGTTTCATTATAGGTGACAATATTAAACAATGTTGTACTTAATGCATTCATGTCTTATTCCTGCAATATAAAATAAAAACATTAATCAGCATTAGCAATCACTTATTGAGAATAAGAGAAAATGTTTTTAAACTTGTTGAGGAATTGTATTAGAAATCTACTGTTTACCCACTTAATACATTTGTGACAAAAATAATTAAGCACATAAAATATACAAAAATTCAATAATTATTTTTCTCAGAGGGAGGCATAACAATACGACTGTGTTAAAATATTTGAGTACATGGACTAAAATGTCATGGTTGTTTATTAGTGAAGTTAATTAGTTATAGTTGTGTCCAAGCCTGCATGGTTCATACAGTAAAGTATGAACGACATTGATACAACATTGTTAACCCATCATTACAGTACAGAAAAAACTAAATACAGTACACATTTTCCGTGCAACATTTGATCTCCTTTCATTCCATTTGCACCCCTGTTATTTTAGATTACCACACGTTGTAACAGTCAGAACAAACATCACACGCAGCAATAGGAACACTATTCCTTATGAACAAATGTCCCATTTTCTAAAAAACCATGAAACGATGTAGCAGAAATGTAAAAGAAAAAAAATCTAAGCAGAATGTGCTCTCTCTGCCATCCCAGCAGTCTATTGACTATACAGTAATCTATGTGTGCTAGGACTTTCCTTTAAATTGTCATTAGTTAATAAATGTTATTTTTATTTATAAATCCCTTTAACTTACTTTATTTCAACCACTATTAACTGTTATATCAGAAACAAAGAGACAAGTTTTTTGTGTGTATGCATTTGTACGTACATGTAAGCTTAAGGCAGATCACTCTGCAGTAATATGTGCATTTTTCGATTGTTTTCACAATGATAAGGCTTTATGTGAGCCACTTATCTATGCAGCCATGGTACACGGTTTCATTGGCATGCCAACTGGTATGCTTCACACCAGAAAACACGCACACAACCAAGTCTCCTCTGCCATCCAGCGTCTTCAGCCCAAACACATCCTTCACATACACCTGGTGCATGGGGAAAATGAATGCCAGTCAATTCCCAAAATATGTAATCATAATAATAACAATAATAATAATGAACAACATTTCACTCACATCCTGGTCCTTCATCTCAACAACATCTTCATTTTCATCATAAAACCCAAAATGGCTGTTGAGAGAGAACCAACAACATGACCTCAGTACCCAAGTGGGTCACACAGAGACCCACAGTCCCAGAAATTACAGACATACGGAGAGGCCTGGAAGGAGACTCAGTAGTTGTCAATAGATGAAATCCTACACAATACAGGGAAATGTGTATTGTAAAGTGTGGGGGGGAAAAAACAATGTGAAGAAGGAAAAATGAAAGAGAGGGAGAGCTTACAGACCTGGACTGCCAAGGAGTGATGACCCCATCATCTGGTCCTCCGATCAACACCAGTTTCTTAATGCGCAGGAAGTTCTTCTTCCAAACTAACAAAAATAGAGGCACCTCATGAATACACAGACTCATTAGCCAGTCATTGTTGTACATTAATATTGCGTCCAGTGATAGAAAATATCACTCTCTGTGTGTGTATATGTGTGTGCGTGTGTGCCGGCATGTTTGTGTGTGTAGTAGTTCAAATGCAAAGCAACGTAACAAACGGATAAGATGATATTGACGTGCTCAACTGAACTTGCAACTGAAGTTCTTAGGCTGTTGTAATGAGAGTACAACCTCAAGAAGATAAAGATTGCCAACACACAATATGCATGCTTCTTAGCTGATGCTTTTATCCAAAACAAAGTATATGAATGCGTACATTTTTAGTAGCTGTAGGCCCCTAGGGTCAAACCCACAACCTTGCATTGTTAGCGCAATGCTCGACCAACTGAGCCACAGGACTAGAACATTTCTAATCCATTTGACATATGTTTCTATAATTATATTTACTGAAATGTGACCAATGTTCATTGATGCTGACACTAACTTTGATCATGATTTAAAATAAGGTGCCTATCACTGTTTTAAAATACAAATTGCACCTGTGACCGTACACGCATTAAAGAATAAAATAAAAATATGACTGCATAATGGTCCTAATAATTTTTAAAAAAATGGCTGGTCATTTTAAATTTATAGTCCTATGTAGTTAAAAACTCATTTAGAGGTTGAGCCTTTCACTGATGAGCTTAAAACCATGAAGAGAGACGTTTCTTACATGCTGCACTGGGGTTAAGCCTTTCACTGTTCAGCACTGCTAGAAATGTGTTGCCTTTCACATACTGGTCTATGTGGTGGGGGTCTGGAAGAGAAACAATCAGAAAACCGCACCTGTATTCACAGCAAAAACAAATAAATTGAGAATGAAAAAATGCAGAAGCATTTGTGCTGACGTGAATTGATTCGAAAATGCATCAACGAGAATATGGGTAATGCCATTCGTCCTCTTCACCCTTACTGGAAAGAAACCCTCAAATGACAGGATTACACTCCCGACTAAAAGAAGAATTCTCACCCTTCCAGTAGTTGCAGATAGCCACCTTTTGTCCCGGGTAATGGTAGCAGAATTTATAAAGATGTGCCTTTATGAACTTAGGGATAGCACGTTTCAGGTATTCTGTGTCTGCGATAAACATAGAAATAAGAGAGCTTGCGTAAAATAAAGTTCAACACAAGTGAATTCAACCCAACGTATGTGGAAGCCCAGTCTAATGCGAAAATAACATTACGTTTACGCTATTGGACAGCAGAGTAATATTACAATAATTATGTATCTGGATCTGGAGAGGGCACAACATAGGTGCACATTTTATTTTATTAACGAGCACATGTAGTAGGTCTGGGGTGTCATGAACATTTGAGGCAAGGCAAAAATACACACTTTATTTCACTGTACCATTCCAAACACTTGGGAAATTAGTAGAAGTAGTAAGTATAAAGCACTATGGTAGTTAAAAAGTTAAACTAATAAAACCTGCAGTGAAAATGCCAGTATCGTTGACTACCAAGTTTATTGACTGTGCTTAATGTTGACTGCCATGTCAATTAATTGTGATTAATGAGGCGAACACTTAATACTGACCTCCATACTGGCCCCCCTGTGGGGCAGACAGTGAAATAAACGAGTGAATATTGTGGTCTGGAAGAGTGGAGACAATTCCTCTACACACCAATCCACCTGAGTTCGAAAAGAAAAAGTGGTGCGGAGAGAGAGAAAGAGCATATCAATTAACTTGAATTGAACAGAAGTGAGGACAACATGTTAAATTTGAGCAAACAATAGGACACAGAGAAGTTGAGGAGAGAAGTGAAAATTATTTTTCTAAAGATATCGCAACAGATGTTAGAGGCAGAGAAAGGATCAGAACAATAAGAGGGGAAGTACTGTACATGCAGAGAGAATTCACCATTTTCTTGTAGCATTCTTATTAAAAACAGACATTTGCGTGCAATAAAGACCTTGGGAGAAGCAGATGAGGTGGACACCGTCCACAGCCTTATGCAGAATAGGGAGGACAGCCTGTTTGAAGCCCTGCACTTGCTCCCACATTGGCTTTAGGCTGGCTTCGTAGTCAAACAGGTCAATCACTGTAACATTTGTACCTGGATGGGACTGAGGGGTGGAGGTTAGCGAGAGGGGGGTACATGATGGCAGCGATTGGCAGTTGGACAGCAGAGAAGAGCACCTTTTCTTACTGCAATGGTAAAATCATAGGCCTATATATTGCAAAATAAATTCATGGAATGTCATATTTAGCATTTAGCATAAATACTGCAGAGGGGCATCATAGTATTTTAAACACTGAATGACACAATGGTGAATAGGCATGAAACTGCATCATTTCCCTCTATCACTGTGACATCACCACTTTGACATCTAGCCTCCCAATAAACAATTGAGTTTAAATTATGAAGAAACGGCCACTGATATAACTATGGCTTTCTATACAGAGATAATCTCTTTAACATGATTTTTCACTTTTTTCTTCTGATTTGGATTCAGAATCCACACCCTCAAGTTATCTCTGTGTAATCCACATCAGGCCCCTTTTACATCAGTAGTATTTATAGACTTACATTATGACACCCTTACATGTGCCCTTGTGACGAGAAAAAAGGTTCTTATAGATTCATATCTGACACTGAAATCAGGAACTGGGGGGCTTTCTTTCTCAGAGATCCATTTCACTTTTCACTTATGGAGAAGTGAATGTTATAGCTATAGTACACACACACGCGCGCACACACACACACACACACACACACACACACACACACACACACACACACACACACACACACACACACACACACACACACACACACAAAAACTCTGTGATGGATGTGAAAAAGAGGGGGGAGTATAATATAGCCTACTTGGAAATGCAGAGGTAAAGTAAAAAATAATAGCAACAATATATGCCTATTTTAGATTTTTCCACAAAAGGAAACGATGCTTTCAGGTCTTTCTCGGAAATTGTCAAGCTACCATCCACATATAGGCTGGACTTTATGACTTCAGTAAACACTTTGGTTTTGCAACAAACATTATGCCACACACAGTGTAGCCTATATGAGAACAGGAAGGCAGTTCTACTGCACTGAATATTCAAGCCAGTGAAACCTCAGGTATTACAATCGCAATATGAATTAATTCGCTAATTTACTCACCTTTTTGATAAGTCGTGTCAAGTCTACCAACTCTTTGGAGCTGTCGAATAGCCCGTGAACTATAATGACGGGCTTGTATCCAACAATTTCTACTGCAAGAGAGACACTAAGGAGCATGCAGATCAACTGTGAAGCTCCGCTCCTTCTGGTGTCACGGAAACTAAATACTGACATCATACCATCAACTGCACGGAAAATATAGCCTACTACTAAAACCTACAACAGACAAAACGTAATTGCAACAGGTGTTTCTGAAGTGTCGAGTTGTGTCACGCAGAGGTCCGAGTTAAGTAGGCTATCTAGTAAAAAAATAAATAATTTAAAAAAGAAACCGGTTCCAAAGGCAGTTTTGTTTCCAAGCACTGTCACCATCTCAGAAACAACTCAATGCATTCACGCGTGGTGCGTATGGCTTTTTGTTTCAAGTATGTTCTCATTCCTCTTAGACAGAAGCCACTTCCTTCTGTTTTTACGCTGTCGGCTTTCAGTTTTCATTGCGTTTCTTCGGGCAATTTAGCAATATTTTTGAAAAGCCACTATATAGAGAAATGACAGAAACCTATAACAAAATATAGATTTTCGTAAAAACGTACATATCTTTTTTATAGCTTTGCCTTTGTGCAACAAAAAACATGAAAAGTTAAACATCATCCATTGCACCAAAAACTCTATAAGCTATTGCAATTTATTTTTGTAATCTTTAATAATGTCTTAAATATCTCGCATCACTTGATATAGCTCGTTAATCTGGAGCCGCGGTGCAGATCAGGATCTTTCTCAGCTTAATGTACATTTTCGTAATTCCAGTATTATGCCACTGGGCGGCAGTGCTTTCCTCTGCATTATGGCGTACAAAATCAATATAGTACATTGGCGTACTAACGAACTGTAAACATTAGGCCTATCTAGGGTGGAGAGGTGGACAGGAATGAATGCGCGTGATGATAATTTGATGTTGATTTTATATAAAAACTCGAGTTACTTAAATATGCATAGTATAGCTACTCTGTAAGCACGGACCAAAAGGGGGGCAAAAGCAGTCTGCCGATAATATTATTATCAAATGAAAGTTAGAAGCCCTCTGACCCATGTGTTGCACAAAAAGTAAGCAATGCTATGCCATGTTTCGTACATTTGCTTATGCAATTTTACCGAAAACGTTTTGTTGAGATGTCTTTTGTAATGTAGTTTATGGGATGAGAATGTCAGCCACCTTGGGTCTGTCAATAGAGGTTTTGTTATTCATGAGGAGAGTGCGTCCATGGACATTAGGTTTATTGGTACGCAAATAGTATAGCTGATCCATAGACTGTACTTGTACTCATGTTCTGAGCTGCCAAGGTAAAAGGAGATGATTGGAAGAAATCCAAAAGAACCCAAAGTATGGGGTACGTAACGCATGCACTATGTGTCCTTGAATGCAAGTTAATGCATGCCAGACTCCGGGGCAGTACTGACATGGGATGTGTCCCGCCAACCCTTAGCGCGGCATGCGACACACCTGTCATTCCAATTTAGATTTAAAAAACAAATTACAAACAATTATAAGACAAATTATATATTGTATAATATATACTGTACGTATTATCAAATACTTTTTAAATTATCGTTTTTCAATACTTTTTTTGCTTTTGGTAGTCCATCATGTTTAATGATGACTTCCACTTCTGTACTTATTGGTAAATTCTCCTATGGCTAATCTGTGAACAACATTGTTATTGGGATATAGGCATGTATAGTCTGGGTGTGTTTGAGCAGAAGCAACCACACCCAAACCACACACACACACACACACACACACACACACACACACACACACACACACACACACACACGCACACACACGCACACACACACACACACACACACACACACACACACACACACACACAGAGTGCATAATATGGCACAATCATTCAACACCCTGCCAATTCAGGAGAACTGGGACATCCAGGAAATGGCTGCTTTTTTTCGCATACCAGACCGCAGAGTGGCATTGGAAACAGACGTTGGTAACAGACGTTGCAGGAACATCCATGAATGTCCCATGAATGTTATGAGCACAATGTCATATCATAACCGGATAGGGATGTTGCTTATATTTCTGTGTGTGTAACTGAATGAGCCATCCAGCAGTCTGGCACAATCATTCATAACAAACACTGTATGTCTTCATTGTACTGCTAAATCTTTTTCACATGCTATTTCACACACCTAGATTCAACGGGAGCTACACATGGAGAACAGTAATGTATTTCCACAAATTCCATGAAGTCCACTTTAATTGCTTTAGAAATCACAGAATACAATTAAGAGTTACAGACGTGTTTACTTTCGTTAAAGAATAAAAATAAATGTAATCACCTTTAAGATAATTTAAACATAAATATTTACATATTTGTGTAGCTTTTTATTCAACTTCATTTTCAAGCATTTACAGGACATCAAATGTAACAATGTGCTTTTTAAAAATGTATTATTATTAATATTAAGACAAAGACCAAGGTATTGATTTATTTGGTAAATTTAAAACTAAGGGCTTGATTGACTTAGACCTTTAGCATGTGCAAAACCTTTTACCACTTGCTAAACCAATAACATGAGCAATGATTGGTTATGGTGTCTGTTTTGCACCAATCATTGGTTGTGTTATTAGTTTTGCGTGTGCTAAAAGGTTTTGCACATGCTAAAGGTACATGCTTAGTAAATCAGGCCCTAAATTTGTAAACATTGGATAATTTACCTGTGAATTATTGGAACCATATACAGTATATTTAAGAATAAGATTATTTGAAAGGAAATTGATGTGACCCTTTGCTTCTATTGATGGCATGATTCATCTGTATAAAGAGATAAAAAGGGAATTAATTTAATTTAAAATAAATTAATAAAGTAGTTGCACTTCATTTTGTAGGCTACTTACATTTCAATAATGATGATATACATGATATGAATCATTTTATAATAATATTTTTTTATTATGATGACAAAACAACTGTATGCACACTGTAGTATGCAAAAGTTTACTTGGCAATAATAATTACTGTCACTATCATGAACATACAGCAAAAAGCTATACATAGACGTCCGTATCAAGACATATATTTTAGTATATGGGTTTTTATACAATAGGTTTGCATTATGTGTTTGACGTAGGATTGTACAGATCATAAATAAGTGGTAAGTGTAGGATGATGGGTCATGTAAAATTCAGGGAAACTTACCCACTCTCAGAGTTCTGCCTACTCCAGCAATGACAGTTCTACTGCTCCTCACCAGCACTTTCTGTTCATAATCTTCATCCTCCTCCTCTTCTTTTCCCTCCCTTGTCTCAGAGCCTGACAGAGGGGGAGAGGGGAAGGAGGCCAGCACAGAGTATTCAGATGGGTACTCAAATACTTGCTCCAGTTGTACCTCATCGAAACACACCTTCACCTGGGTGAAAGAAAAAGAGTCACACTGTTTGTATACATTATACTCTCCACCCTATTTTATATGCAAAGCTATAACATGGACTGCAGTAAAAAGAATTTTACTCAGTGCCGTTATCCAGCTACTCAGTGCCGTTACTCAGTAATCCTGCTTCGTAGTATACACCCCAGGGGTTTGTCATGTGTTGTGAAATGTGTTTGAAAACAAAGTAGGCCCTACTTACAGGGTATAGTCCTGACTAAATTTATTTTCAGTTTTCACTTGAACCTACTAAAGCCCTGCAGCTGAACATGTCAAAGCAGCTCACCACTGTGGAGATAGCAGCGCTCTCCCGCAAGTGTAAATTAGAACTGCCAGCCGCTTTAGGAACATCTCCTCCGGAGAATGTCCACACCTTCACAAAACCTTCTGTAAACTGCCCATAATAGCTTCCTACTTCGCAGAATGGCTATATTTGCGATACATTTAAAATGCTTCGTCCTTTTTTCTCTTATTTTTTCATTTGGAATGCCCCCAATGTAAAATGCTCAGTTTTAAATTAACTCTTACTTCCTATTGGACTCATATGTACTCTGTTCGAGTTGAATTAAGACTGGACATTTTACTATGCATATTCACCAGCCATGCTCATTGCTGCAAATTCTGCTATCAGTCTGGCTGACAAGCACTTGCTCTCCTCCAAACCACCTCCTGTCAAAGTGGGTCTTTTTCTATTGCATGCACAATATAGCATGCTCTCCTCTCACTGCATAAGATGGATAGCATGACGTCAGTTGCAAACTCTTTAAACGATAGGTTCACTTTTTTCAACCCCGGACCTTATTGAAAGCTTGTTTCCCATCACATATAACCATGCATAGCACTACCTACGGGCCTGGGTTGATTTCAATAGGACCTGGGTTGAAAAAAAGTTTACCTATCCTTTGAGCAGTGCAAACCCTTTTGAATCTGTGCCATAGTGTGTCGCTTGAGCTAGCAGACTGTGGGCACCCACTTGACCAGCAGAGGGTGCTGGTGACTGAAGACTCTCATCCCGGCTGACTGAATCCCTTAATAGGATGAGCCACCTGGCAGCACCTATATATGTGACACATACACTGCCTGGCCAAAAAATGCATAGTGCCCACTGTACAAGCCTCTGGAGGCAGTGTTATGATCTGGGGTTGCTTCAATTGGTCAGGTCTACGCTCAGCAACATTATGCAGCAATAAAATGAAGTCAGCTGAGTACCTGAATGTACTGAATGACCAGGTTATCCCATCAGCGGGCATATTCCAGGATGACAATGCCAAGATTAATTGGGCTCAAATTGTGAAAGAGTGGTTCAGGGAGCATGCAGAATCATTTTCACACATGAATTGGCCACCAGAGTCCTGACCTTAACCCCATTGAAAGTCTTTGGGACGTGCTGGAGAAGACTTTACAGAGTGGTTTGACTCTCCCATCATCAATACAAGATCTCGGCCAAAAATTAATGCAACTCTGGACGGAAATAAATGTTGTGACGTTGCATAAGATTGTCGAAACAATGCCATGACGAATGTGCGCCATAATCAAAGCTAAAGGCGGTCAAACAAAATATTAGTGTGCGACTTTTATTTTGGCCAGGCAGTGTATTTTTCCATACTGCAGCAATAAACATATTTTACCTCCACTAGAACTCTTTAGCACACAAATAAACTTGTGATAGGTCAGAGTTCAGGAAAGTTGTGGATGGTAAGTCATCCTAAGACAGTTCTACTGTGATGTACAATAATGTTCATATTTCAACTGTCCGCCTGAGAACTAACTGCAAGAGAACTGAATGAGAAGAATGGGGAGTAGAAGCCATTGGTGTGTTGTTCCTGTTTTTCTGTTTGCTGGTATAGTTCACCTCTCAATTTCCTTCTGAATGTCCAGATATTTATCTGTAACAGCAGTCTTCAGACCAGCGATTATCTAATAAAGAAACTTAATTTATAATAAACCTATTCCCCTTAACCGCACGTGCGATTATTTAAATCACATAAAAGTAATAGGCTGTATGGTTTACGTTGTGTATCATTATGATTAAAAGAACACACTGAAATATTTAATATTTAATATAACTCAATAAAACTTTACGTTCTGATACCAATAAGTTATATTACATATATTTAACCATTTAGCTACTCACTGTTTTCTGAGTCCCACTGTCTTTGGCCAAACATGACCTCTCCAGGATCTGATAACCCCCAATAACTTCTATCTCTTCCACTGTCGCATATCTCTTAATTATCTTCTCCTTTGCAACATGGGGGGTGGGACTGGGTGCTGAGGGACATAATCCCTTCAGTCCCGGAGAGGTCAGTGAAGCCGCTCCTGTGCCTGATTTCCTGGGGTTAATGGTGATGGTGGTTCCCCTCTTGCTCTGCACGGCCGCTGAACTCCTGAGAGAGAAAAGTGGACGAGAGGGGGATTGGGAGGGAGAGATAGAAGAAGAGGCTGATGGAGCAGGAACATTGAGACTCCGTCCCGGGTTCTTTGGAGGATTCTCAGTAGAGTGACTAGGTTTAGGATCGATGGTAAAGGATGTGCAAGAACTTGACTGATTTGGTTGATGCAGCTTTGGCTGGGTTCTCTGGTTGTTATAACGCTGTTGTACGGTATGTGCGCTTATTTCCTCATCATTTGGCTGTGCCATCTGGTTGTGTGGCTCATTGTCTTGTTGTTGTATCTTTTGGTGGCAGTGTGTCAAGTGTGGTGTCCTTTTGCATTCCTGTTCCTTTAATTGCAATGGTCTAAGCTGTTTCTGTACAGGTTGTTTGGCTGCTGGTTCTTCGCGAGTCTCCTGACTACAGAGTTGTTTTAGTTTCATTTCCAACTGTTGGTTTTCAAGCTGTATCCTGCTCATCTGACTAGGCAGTTGGCCTTGTAGCTGCTGTCCCTCTGAATCGTGTATTTGTGCATGGTGTTCTCGTTGCCTCATCTTCAAACTGAGTAATTGAGCTTCAGGCTTCCCCTCAGCTACGGACGCCAGTGTTCGGGAACCCACAGCCTTTAGGTTATAAATTCGGCTCATAGTTGTAAAAAACAAAGTTGGAACGAGGTCTAGAGCGGCAGAAAACAATAGAATGGAGAAACTGAAGGCCGAAAATTTGTCAAATTCTTCCTCCAGCAGCTCTTTCCTCTTTCCTTGCTCCACTTCTACTGTATCTTGACCTTTATGTCATCAGCGACTGTGAAACCCCTCTACATGTTGTATCGGACTTTTTTCTCTTTCTCTTGCAGAGGGAAAACTGTGCTGAGAAGAAGACACGGTAGAGGTAGCTGTATGAGTGCTTGTCGTTTCTTCCTCATCTGTGGCTGAGAACGATTGTGAGAGTGACAGACAGGAAGTTGCGCACTGGCTTTCGGGACACCAACTTCCCATATGACGTCAAGGGGACAGGATGTTAGTGACAAAAGGTCTTCCTGTCCTCTTTCTCATTTAGCTCTCATTTCATAGTGTACCTGTCTTTTGCCCTCCTTTCCACATTGCCCCCCAATATTTTCTATGTTTGTCTTCCCTTCTCATTCGCTATCCACGTTCACTAATTCACCTTTCTATTTATATTCCTTCACATCTTCTCTCAGTCTTTCCCTCTGTCATTACCTCTCTTTTTTTCTTTGTCTCTCATATCCATTGTGTTTCTGTAGAAGTCAAACAGCTTTTTTCCTCTGGTACTTCTCTCTCCTTCTAATCCTTTAATTGTCCCTCACATCAGATACTAAAGACTGATGTTATGGCAACCTTATTCACTCCAGCCCTGTCTATCTCTATGTCTCTCCTTCGGTTTTTTTTTTTGCCTCCTACTTTTTCTTTTTGCTTCATGTGAGTTTCTCTATTTTCCTCACATTCACCATTTTCCCTTTCTCCATTAATCTTTCCCCTCCCCTGTTCTCTTTTGCCTTGTTTCTCCAGATCACCATCTTTCACTCATTCCCTGTATACCTCTTGAATGCTTTGTTGCTCTGCTTTCTGTAGAGTAAAATGATGTAGAAGTAATGAGTATGTAAAAGGATGAGAACTGATGTTCTTGGGAAGGAGAATTGCAGCCGGCAAGATATTCAGTGTCTTATTGTTAATAGTGGCTCCTCTGGCTAGTAAGCACTCTGCAGCTCAGCAGGTGAATTTTGGAGGGAAAACTTGTGATGTCTCACTTTGCATTTCAGAAGGCTTACACCAGCCAAATTTGAGGGAAGGCATTGCAGCCAGTTGTTGTGGTAATTTGGAGAGGACATTGCGGTTAACACCCTTATTTTACAACATTGGTTAATTTGAAGGAAGGTACCTACAGTAGTTCTGTGGAAGGCACCCCACTCAATGTGTTGGGGCATTGGCTTTCTATTTGGTCGAGTTGGAAGAGTGCCCCCTACTGGCCCACCAACACCTCCTCCAGCAGTAATTTAGTTTTCACAGGAGGCCTCCCATCCAAGTAGCCTACTAACCAATCCCTCACCAGTATACAGTAGTTTCAGCAGTTAACCATGGCATGGGTACACAGGTGGTATGGCACACCCTGTAACATTACAAATGTCTTTTCAAAATTGGGGGTTAAAAATCTAATTGGGAATAACAACCTGTTCAAGAATAAGTGTTTCTAAATAAACAAATAATGACAGCCAGGTGTGCTACAATTAGGCAACTTCTTGCATAGATTGTCTATTCAATATTCAATAGCTATTTCATGTTTAAAAAAAAAAATCTTTTCTAATATTTTTTTTAACTTCATGAATTATGTGCTTACAATGAGTCACTACCTCTAAAGTATGTAACATAGCCTACATAATTATTTTAATTTATTTATTGTAATTCCTATTACTAGAGGACATGCCTCTCAAGACTATAGTATTTTAATGCTATTTCAGATTAAATTTTTCAATCTGAATAGTGCAAAATCATATTTGTATAAAGCTCACTTAGCATATTATTCTCAAATAAATGTATGATTCTCTAAAACATTGAGTTGTTTTACCGGCGTGTTTGGCATTGGAGCACTAAAACAGTGTGTTGTTTTCCCCGCGTGTTTGGCATTGGAGCATTGCATCAATAAAATATACAGCAACATAAACATTTTTATATCTTTATAGAAAGGTAATAGTCTTTCAATACTGAGAGGAAGCAATTGCATTGTGATTGAGCCTCGAAACATGGCGATCTGTGGCATCAAAATCAGACCCCAACCAGCAGTCCAATGAGATGGCATTCTAGCCAAAATAAGTACAGACCTTCCGCTTCCGGGTCACGTAGAGTTATGTTCATCTTTGTAATAATTTCTGTTTGATCCTAAATTCGTGTAATTTCCATAGAAGCCCGTGTTGAACCTTTAACAATGGGTACGCAAGCTACCTTGCTAGGTAGCTAGCTAACGTGAACAGTTAGCTATTGCCATCTAGACCGTAGCGTAAGTTACAGGTTACAGAATACGAAGGAGGACACGTTTCGAAAACAAGGTAACGTTAAGTTAACCTGACGTTAGTTAGCCAACAAACTTTAGAAATAACCTTACCGCTTTATAATTTACTTTCAAAGTATATATCAGTTCGTCCATTGGCCCCACAAATAAGCTACATTTTACTTTTTATCCGTATTGAATGTTCCTAATTTCCTTTAAGTTGACAAACACAATGTAGTGCTAACGTAGCTAATTTCACTTGAGCTACCTTGTTTGCTAGTTAGCTACACCTATTTGCTAACTGCTGTTACTGCCTGGCAAGTTTGTAGCTGTCTACACTCAGTGTCTTTGCTGACAAGACTCAGATTATTCGTTTTACAGGTTCTGATATAACGTTATTGCCGCAAATCATTACTTTAAACCTGCTCCAGCATTGGGAAGCCACATTGAAGTCAACGATGATAGCTAGCTAGTTAGTTATAGCTAGCTAACCTAACACTACCGTTTAGGAACCTTGAGTGTATTTAAGAACGGCAAACGAACTGATTATGACATCCTCGTGAAATATAGGCCTACATAATAAAATTGCAATATTGGTACAAGTACAAGCAAGTAGCTAGCTGCACACAACATTAGATTTGAGGATTGTAACGTTAAGTCTTGTGAGTACGTCCATAGATGTATCCAGCATATGATCAGTTTTTTTAAATAAAATTTTACTGTGCTTTAATCTCTTTAGCTTGAAGTGAAACTTTGATCGTCATCATTCGTCAGTCATTCTGCTCGTCATGATTGCTCCTCATTATGATTCTGGTTTTGAAGAATTGTATTCAAAATACAATTCACAGATAGAAAACGAAGGGTTTGGTAAACAGTTTTTCTTCTGTTTTAGCCAGTATGGCAAATCTGGAGCAGTGGGTAAATGACCGTCTCCATGACATTCTGGGTTTGAGTGACAAGTATGTGGCCCAGTTCATGATTGGCTCAGCACGAAGATCATCTGGACCTCAAGACTTTGTTTCTCGACTCCGGGAGACGGGCACCATTGACATAGACCAGAGAGTGGTCGCCTTTGCAGAGGAATTATACAATAAGGTAGTGTATTCGTTCCAGGGTTATATACACAAGCAGTCTATTACAGTTGCTGGACAAGTAAACGTGTTGATATCCTTTCATCTGTTTTCCTCACTGCCAGATACCCCGGAAACAAGCTGTGGAGAAACCAGCCCGGGCGAAAGAGCGAGAAATCCTCGAGATGGAGAGAAAGAACCGCACTTATACCTTGCTGGAGGACACTGAGAGTGAGGGAGAGGTAGCGAAGGAGCACGTGAAGGAGAAGAAAAAGGACAAGGACAGAGGGAAAAAGAGAAAGCACCTGAGGCAGAAAAGGGAGGAGAGTCCGTCTTCCAGTGAAGAAGAGCGGAACAAGAGGTGAGAGGGAAGGGGTGAAGAGAGGCAGGGTTGGGTGGTTGCGACCATACTGATGAGCTCACATGGCTGAACATGGACGCCTGACACGCAGCATGCCAGCCAAATTAAAGACCCTGTGCAATCTTTTTTGTTTTGGTTTTTAATATGCATTTAAATTGTACGTTAAGCCACAAAATAGAAGCATTCTTTTGTAAATTTTATAAGAAAACAAAATTTCCTTTAAATAGTATAGTAGGTCTAAACATGACAGCTGGAGGTCATCTTCATCCATCTGTACTTGCTTCTGATTTGCAGCATATTAAACAGTCACAACTCTGATTGGTTAAAATATAAATGGAATGTTAATTTCGCAAGGAACATTGTCTCCAAATGGTCAATACCAAGTCATTATGTAGTGGCTAGTATAAGCACTTTGTTTCTTTCAGAATTAAAAACTAATGTAAAATCTCAACTGGATAAAAGTACGCTTAATATGATAGTGTTTGCTTTCTTTGTGTTTAATACAACTATTATAAACATTAATCTGATTGCATAGAGTGAAAAAAAGTAGACTTAATCAGCATGACAGGGAAGGGATAATAGCTTCTCTTATTCAGTAGGCTACGAGGCTGTTAAGTAATGAGTTTGAGGTTTGTGTTCAGACATATTTATGTGCTTTATTAATGGAGCTTTGCCTTTCTCTGCAGTAAGAGACCTGCTGCTGAAGGAAATAAAGATGCAGAGAAAGAGGAAGAGGAGGAGGAATGGGAGAAGGAAGAGAGAGAACGACTGCAGGACCTGGAAGAAAGGGATGCCTTTGCTGAGAGAGTGAAGCAGAAAGACAAGGATAAGACCAGGCACATACTGGAGAGGAACGACAAAAAGGTGGGACAACAGCGCGAAAGAGGGAATGGGGAAAGAACAGATTCAGAAAAGGAGTGGAGGAGAGGAAAGGGCAGACAAGGATAGAATAGTGTGTGAATATTTGAATAATAAGACAGTTATGACACTGCAATGAGATGTCAGTGCACTCACTAATGCTTTCCAGCAGATACAGGATGAATTAATGATCTTGGTCAGTGTTTTCAGGCTCCCCCTTTAACCATTGAGAGAAAGAATGAAACCTCAAATTAAGGTGTTCCAGAGCTGCCGCAAGGAGGCTGTTAATGATGCCATGCTGGGATATTTTCTTAATCCAGTTTAAAATAGTGTCAAATTAATCCGGGATGTAGCATATCTTCTGACGGTTTCTCTCTTCCCCTGTCTACCAGGCCTATGAGGAGGCCCAGAAGCGGCTGAAGATGGCTGAAGAGGACCAGAGAAAAATGGTGCGGTTGATAAACTGTTTGTTTCAGAAGTAAAAGGTTATTTGCTTATGATGAAATGTACCTATGTCAGTTAAATCTGAAAAGAAAGGCCAAAGTGTTGTAGGACTTACCAGACCTTTATAAATCAGCTTTGTGAGGGCCGTTACAGCCAGCTAGATGCTTTCATTTAGGTTCATTTTCTAATATTTTTAGTCTTATTCCAGAGTACTTACTTTTTTTGTATGTTCCAACTAGGTGAATGTGTTAAGAAGATATTTGCAATGTGATTTATCGATACATTTATAACCACACTGTCTTTAAAAGTGCAATTTGGTTCTAACTAATTATTACATGGACATTTAAGTTGTGTATATATAAACTATGTAAATTGTATTGTGGAATCTATGAGCGATGTAATTTTTGTTGTATGTTTTGGTGGAAGGATTGGTCCCACTCACTGGCTTTGTGTCTCCAGCTCCCAGAGTTGAGGAAGGAGTCCCGACAGAAGTACCTGTCCACCCGAACCACGGAGAAGCTGGAGGACCTGGAAGCAGAGATCGCCGACGATGAGTACCTCTTCTCCAGCCAGGCGCTGACAGAGAGGGAGAAGCAGGATCTCCAGTATAAGCGCACGGTCCGAGACCTGGCCAGGGACTACAAGAAGGCAGGAGCCAAGGAGAAGGAGGAGAGGAAGAACAGATATTACATGCCGGAGGAGAGCAGGAGCAAGGTGCTCACACTCGGACGCTAAGACCTGGGCTTCTGAACGAAGCCGCTCTTTTAACACTGGGAATACGAACCTTTTACAGCCAGGTTCACCATGCTTATCTGCTACTGTGTACTCTCTCTGTTTCTGTCGTTTCTGTTCGTGTCCCTCGCTCCTGTCCTCCTCTCAGACGGTCCCCCAGCGGGACCTGGAGCTGGACCCGGAGGAGGGGGGTCGCGAGGGCGGGGGAGAGCAGGGCCGCTGGGAGGAGGAGAGGCTGAGCGCGGCAGCCCTCCACTTCGGCGCCAAGGAGGAGAGGGAGCGAGGGATGAAGGCCGAGATGGAGAAGTACCAGCTGGTGCTGGAGGAGGAGGAGATGATCAGCTTCGTCAGCGCCGTCACCATGAAGGGAACGCGGACGATCAAGGTTCGGCGGCACTGCGCTGAGCTCGGCTTTTTACGTGCTTATTTCTCACTGCACGACGTGTATTCACCAGATTAAATTGATTATCCAAATGCTGCGCTTGAGGAATGTTGAGGCGTTCATCATTCCTGCTTTAGCTTTATCAGCTACAGCATTGCAGAAAATCACAAGTAGTGTTGAGATTCTCACTGCCGTTACACACAGAAAAAAGTTCTGTCAAGATAATGAATGACAATGAATATAGCCAAAGCAGTATGGGAGAGATCTGAGTCTCGCTTTTAAAAGGGGCGCTCCATTAGTGATGTGTGCAGTGATTGGTTGAGTATGAGAACAAGCGTTTGCTGAGGCTGACCATTAGTCGGGCACAGCAAGAGTTATTTGACAGAACTTGCTCTGCGCATTTGTTCGCGACGCTCATTTAGTTCATTTCTATATCATCATTCCCTTCCATTTAATCAGCTCTTGCAGTGGCCATAACTGGCATGTGACGCATCTCTCACACCGCGTGTGTGAGGATCTGACCGGTGGGTTGTTAATGTCTCTGTTCTTCTGTCCTGAACGGCAGGTTCACTGCATGACCAGGAAGCTTGATAATGTCGATCAGTAGAGACCGTAGAGCACAGAACACTGCAGCAGGGGGTTCCCCAAATTTTTGAGTAGCCAGCTGTGGGTGTTGGCAGTGGGGAGACAAATTGTTCCAATGACACAATTTTTACAAAATGAATTAGCAAACCTTAAGTATATGTCTAAAAGTAGCCGTCCAAACAGAGATTTGTAGTCGGCCATTTGGCCCTATAGCTGGCCCTTGGGGAACTCCTTGCTGCAGTATGGAGGCGGCTGCAGAGCTTTGACTCTGCTGTGATGTCAGTGCAGGGTGTGGCTCCTGTCTCCAGCCTCTCAGGCCGATGTTTCTGGGTCCCTCAGGAGCAGAGCGAGCCTGTTATCTCGCAGGCCGAGCAGCAGAGAGAGTCCATTCAGCAGGTGCGCCGGAGCCTGCCCATGTTCCCCTACAGGGAGGACCTGCTGTCCGCCATCCACCACCACCAGATCCTCATCATCGAGGGCGAGACGGGCTCCGGCAAGACCACGCAGATCCCCCAGTACCTCGTGGAGGAGGTCGGTGTCTGCTGTCTGTCTGCCTGTCTGTCTGTCTGTCTGTGTGTGTGTGTGTGTGTGTGTGTGTGTCTGTCTGTCTGTCTGTCTGTCTGTCTGTCTGTCTGCATGCCTGTTATTCTGTCTGTCTACTTGTCCCTCTGCACTATTTCCCGCCAGCCCTTCACAGTTCGATTTTGGATTATATTTCCTGCATTTACCTCCTTCTCCCAGGGTTACACGAAGGGAGGGATGAAGATAGGATGCACTCAGCCACGGAGGGTGGCGGCCATGTCAGTGGCTGCCAGGGTGGCGCAGGAAATGGGCGTCAAGCTGGGCAATGAGGTAATTTCGTCATCTGTTCTTCTATGTGGTGAAAGCTCATTTAAAATGTTGAGAAAATCTAGCAGAAAATTGCAGCGGTGAATTGATGTGGAGGATTGAGCTTCCCTCCCCTTGTCTTTCACAGGTGGGGTACTCAATCCGATTTGAAGACTGCACCTCAGAACGCACCGTGTTAAAGTACATGACAGACGGTATGCTGCTGAGGGAATTTCTCACTGAACCAGACCTCGCCAGCTACAGGTATTATTACGTTCCGCCATTTTGTGTGTATGTACAGTGAGCACCATAATTCATTGGACAGTGACACATTTTTTGTTATTTTGGTTCTGTACTCTAGCATTTTAAGTTTGAAATGATACAATGACAATGAGGTTGAAGTGCAGACTGTCAGCTTTAATTTGAGGGTATTTTCATCCATATCGGATGAGAAATTATAGAACCTTTTGTACATGGTCTCCCCCATTTTCGGGCATCCAAAAATATTGGACAGTTTTCTAATGTAGAATAAAGTAATAATTTTTAATATCTGGTCGCATTTCCTTTGCATGCCATGACTTCCTGATGTCTGTGACCCAACAATATCAAAAGACTCTTGATATCTTATTTTCTGGTGCTCCTACAAACGATACTATAACCTCTCTGCATTTGAATGGATTTCTATTGGAATTGGGGGAGGGGGGAGGGGGGGGGGGGCTATGTATGATTATCTACGGTTCATCCGATATGGATGAAAATACCCTCAAATTAAAGCTGACAGTCTGCACTTAAACCGCATTGTCATTGTATCCTTACAAACTCAAAGTGCTAGAGTACAGAACCAAAATAACAAAAAATGTGTCACTGTCCAATGAATTATGGTGCTCACTGTATATCTGTCCATCTGTCCGTGCATGCTTCTGTGTGCCTGCATGTGTCTGTGTGTCCCCCTGTCCGTACAAGCGTGCATCTAGGTGTGCCTGCATGTGTCTGTCTACGGTAAAGGCGTACGTGTCTAGGTTCATGTTGGTTTTCACTTGCCTACGTGCATACTTTGTGTCCTAACATTTCTCTGGCTGCACTTGCACATTATGTACAGGCTGATATCCCACTGGAAATAAGAAATGACATTTAGTCTGTGCAAACGGAAGGGCTCATTAAAATGTTAATGTGTTCTGTATGTCATCATTGAACAATCTCTGTTGTAATATAAAAAGCCTATTGTGTATATTCGATTGTACATACGCAAGACGACGAGTAATGCCAGTTAAACGTGTCATTGGAAAAGGGTCAGAAGTAAATTGTCCTGCTGAGAAAACAAACGTCGTAATAATATAGATAGTGCCTATAGCAGCGCTAAGTAGCTGCGTTCTCTGTCTTGCCGTCTCAGTGTGGTTTTAATTGACGAGGCGCACGAGCGCACCCTTCACACCGACATCCTGTTCGGGCTGATAAAGGACATCGCCCGCTTCCGGTCTGACCTCAAGGTCCTGGTGGCCAGCGCCACCCTGGACACCGAGCGCTTCTCCTGCTTTTTTGACGACGCGCCCGTCTTCAGAATCCCCGGCAGGCGCTTCCCTGTGGATATTTTCTACACCAAGGTGCATTTAGTGTTCTCCTCTTCCTGTGCCATCCCGTAGTTTTCATGTACTGCTCTGTTTTATATGTACTATACTAAAGGTAATGTAGGGCCTTGTATTCTTAATAAATCAATGTGTAGTGCAATATTTACTATGTTAATGCACCAAAATATTTCCGGTTCCATTTGGTGTATTCTACATCGATACATGTACTGTAGTATTTATATTTCAGCAGCATAGCACTAATACCCAAACACTGTGCATGCTTTTATCTATTTATTGAACAGAGATAAGTCTACTGCACTGCTGGAGACGCATAGTACTCTAGATATTGTAGCTGTAAGTACTGCACTCATTATTAGTCAGTCAAGTATGTGTGCTGACATGTTTCCAGGAGAGTGGACTGTAATGAGAAAAGATCATATTTTCTCTGCTCCACACGGAGATCAGGTTGTTGTAATTGAGCAGGAAGGTGAATAATGTTTCTCCCTCTCAGGCACCAGAGGCAGATTACCTGGAGGCTTGCGTGGTGTCAGTGCTGCAGATCCACGTCACGCAGCCGACCGGAGACGTGCTGGTCTTTCTCACCGGACAGGTCAGGAAAGGGTCACCGCCCTCCACTCATTCTTCACTCGTCTGTCTCGGTGTAACAGGGTGTAGGTGGTTTATTCTACGCTGTCAGAGTCTCTCGTAGCGCTCTGTGCCCTGTGGACTGCTGTGGCAGTGAGGTCCCGTGGTGGCTACTTCAGTTTAGCCTCTGGCGGCTTGCCTTTGCAGGAGGAGATCGAGGCTTGCTGTGAGCTCTTGCAGGAGAGGTGCAGGCGTCTGGGCTCCAAAATCTCAGAGCTGATTGTACTTCCCATCTATGCAAACCTGCCCTCCGACATGCAAGCAAAGATCTTCAATCCCACGCCTCCAGGGGCCAGGAAGGTGAGATCTATCTATCTGTCACACATTGGCAAATGTGCTGTGGCTCAAGGGAAATGTAGTCATTTTCCCTGTTTCTGTTCTCTAAGTACTTGGTTAATAATTCAGATGCATACGTCATTATATTTTTCCTAGGTGGTGGTTGCCACAAACATCGCTGAGACCTCCCTCACCATTGATGGGATCATCTATGTCATTGACCCTGGGTTCTGTAAGCAGAAGAGCTATAATGCCCGGACTGGCATGGAGTCCCTTATCGTCACGCCCTGCTCGCGGGTAAAACTCGCTGTTCATCTACTCGCATCTGCATAGCCACAATATTTCTATACGAGTCAGGACATATCCTGCACCTGAAACTGGAAATCTAGTACCGATCAGGGTGCTGTTTAGTACCTCTGGGCACGGATCCGTTAAATTACATTTTTCATATGTCAGTCTTACTCTACATAACCAGTTTGTGCAGTATTCTTTTTTCATTATATTACCATAAATCCTCTTAAATTCCAGAAAAATGTAAAATAAAGAAATACATTTTTGTGCTCTAATCTAAAAAAAAATAATAATAATTTACTTCAAACTAATTTCACCACTTTCCTGTCCTGTGGAAGCCTTGGTTATGTGTCGTAGTTTTGTAACTGAACCTATCTGCACATGTGACAGGCATCAGCGAATCAGCGCGCAGGGCGGGCGGGCAGAGTAGCTGCTGGGAAGTGTTTTCGTCTCTACACCGCCTGGGCCTTCAAAAACGAGATGGAGGAGACAACAGTGCCTGAGATCCAGAGAACCAATCTGGGCAACGTGGTCCTGCTGCTGAAGAGTCTTGGTAATGAGGGACCTTTCATGTATAATAATAATAATAATTAGTATTATTATGTATTTCACACACAGCTCTGAATGTGATAAAACACACATATAGTCATATTTAAAAGGACAAATAATATGACAGTATAATAAATGAGATCATAGAAAGTGTTGTGCACTGTGCAAAGAATCAAATAGAATTAAGTCAATTGTGATAAATTATGAAGCATTTGAATGCATCATATATGTAAGCAGGTTTTGGACTGAGGATAATCTGTATGAAATGCCACTGCGTGGAACAGTGGCATTGACTCTCACTATTGGAGAGCCGCAGGGTGGCCGAGTTCTGTTTAAACTTTAAACTCCGCAACCAGTTCAAACCCAAGAACCCATGAGTCGAGTGAGCCGTGTCATGAATTGAGCCGTTAATTGGTCCGTCAAGTGCTGAGTATCAGTGAAAACCTGAACATCCCGATGCTGTCCGTGGGCAGGAGTGAACAGCTGAAGCCTAAGTTGTTGCCTAAGTGCTGTACTTGCTTTTGGAAAGTGCTCATAGTGTTCCTTTTGAATATAAAGGATCAGGAACACAGGATCTCTTGGGTATCGGGGCTTTTAATTAAAGCTGCAGTAGGCAAGTTTGAAAATATACAAGGAAAAAAGACTTCCCCCTTTTACACTCCTCCATCCTATCTCTCTACTAAGCCCCTCCCACCAAATTATGCTCCAGTGCACGTGCAGAGACAGGTAGACAGGGAGGGATTTATTCTACCGGGAGGATCTTTTGCTTGTAGATAGTTGCCCTGATTGGTAGCTACATAGCTAGCCCTGATTGGTTGGTTTTTGGAAGACCGGTTTGAGATTTTTTGACAGCCTCGTTAAGAGCCCAGGACACTCACAGAAACTGTTTTTTTTTCTCAGAACACTTGATTTATTGATAGCTGCTGGAATCTACTGAGCAAATTTAGTAATTTCGCCAAAATTATAGAGAAAAAATCTTTCCTACTGCACCTTTAATGCATTTTAGCCAGCGCTTATCTTGGGTGACCAATGCAAGAAACAATAAAACTCATTTCAATATAGCACCATTGTGATAGCTTGATTATGTTAAAGGTATTGCCAAATTACAAGACTGCCAGTCTTAGTGATGGTAGGATGCTGGTAGTTGGTTTGATGCCTGCAGTCTGACAAGTTTAGCGTTACATATTCCGTACAACATTTGTGCTAAGGTCGAAGATCAAAAACAGTTATCAATAATCAGGACAAACTAGGAACCTTTACCTTTTGTAAACCAAGGTAGCTATATATGCCATACAAAACTATTCTGGATAGGAGTGTCCACAAAGGCAGCAAGTGTTTTTAAATTCGATAGCTTTGCAAATACATACTTTATTGCACATGGCCAGTGTGGTTTTGTAAATCCCGCGCAGCTAGACCAATGAGGGAATAGCCCGGAACGAAGGCTTAAACGTGATATTTTCCGCTGTTGCTGTGGGAAAAGGTAAGAGTGTTGAAATGTTACTGTTATTACAACCGGATGAGACTGCTTCTTTAAATTTGCGGGATCAGCTAGTAATTGACCACGTGTCAGAGACAATAGTACCACTTTGCCTCCCGCTCTAGTCTGGTCTGCAGGCTGACGCCAGCTTACCTAAAAAGGCAGCCTGTGTATATTATATTAACGGTCAGCCACCAACGCTGATTCCATACTCGTATAAATCTGACTCCAATTTAATTACTAGTATATAATTTCAATGTAGAATTTATAATTGATTTGTTAAGGTACTCTCGTACTCTTGAGCCTGTTCTCTGAACTGGATGCGCCGGTTCCACCGAGTGCTACATACGGCCGTTTATGTACACCACTCACGGCTGACTAGATGTCTCCATTTATCTCAGAGGTTGCGGAGGAGGCCACTTCATAAGGTATAGCCTATCCTAAAGGCTCAGGGACCCGAGAAGATAATATTGGCAACGCCCGTTCTCAACATATATAAAAGGCATGCGGAGATGATCTAACTTAAGACAGAGTTCTACGGGTGCAATACTCCGTGATACATTAAGCTTAACTAGTCAATCTCCCTAGATCAGCAGAGGGGGAAATCCAGACTGAGGAAATCAATCAACTCATTACCGTGTTAACAGAGATAGAATGTCTTTTTCAGAGAAACCACACAAATCAAGTTTAACAGTTTACCAGGTAGGTTCTTTACTTTAAAATAATCAAATCATAGTTACAAATTACAACACAACATATTAAAAATAGAGTATAGAAAAATATTAATTCATACCTGGCAATTCACTACACACAATACACAGAGTGAGATGTGCGGGAGAGTCTGACTACAGCTTCCTCGAGTTCTTTGCTTCCTTTGATTATATGCCCAAACTCTGTGTTTGATCTGGCTGTGGATGATCGTAAAACCATAAACTGGCCAGAAGGCTAATATTGCACCTTTCGTCCCTCCTTCAAGGGGGGTTTGGCAGAAAGAGTTTCCTGCGGTATAATTCCACAGCGGCAGTTTACTCCTGAGTTATGAAATATATATTTCCTCCATGTTGACCATGTAGGAAATATATGCCATTGCACCACACACACCAAGACCATCAAAACGATATCACACATGAATAGGTCTACGTTCGTGTTGTCATGAGAATCCCATCTCTGCATAGTTTTCAAATGTGATTAATATTAATGCCACAAACAGTCCCAGGATTCCTGTTGAAGAACATTACATTATACCCTAGTTTCCCCTGTTCAGTCAGGTACATTAACTGTGTGTATTTATTCATGTAACACTTAGAAACTGAACAATATATATTTGTTCCTCTGGAAAAAGAGTGTACAATGTATGTTCCAGTGTCAGGACTATTTCCAGTATATACTGTACAATGTAGCATAAATATTCATCACACTTTAAGGTTTTTAAGCTTTAGGAAAACCAACGCAGTCTGTACTGCTATACCATGCTGTGATTTGAATGAAAAGGATGTGGCCTGTCTCAGTGACATCAGGCGGGGGAAGTCTTGCATTGTCCGTGCGCGGGAGTTTCAAACAGATCAGAGTCTCTCCCAGGATCATAAACCTGTAGGACATTCTCGGACACCGTAAACCTGAGGCCAGATGGTCCCAGCAAACATCCCGGCACCAGACGCGTGACTTTACAGCTCTCAAAGATTACAAAGATTGTCACTTCCCGGTATTGTGTTCTCTTTAGGTGCTCTGGGCCTTAATTCCTGTCTTACAGTTTCGAAGTGGTCAGTTACTAGCTTGCTGAATTATTTTTCATCATACCCTTTGATGTTATGACTTATTGCAGAATTATTCAAAAAAATCTTTTGCACACCAAGATGAAACTTACTAATCATTGGGAAGCCAATGTGTGCTATCTGTTTGCTGTATCAGTAGGCTCTGTGGTTAGCTATAGCAGTCATTCTTATCAGGACTATTGTTTGTGTGTTCATGTGTCCCAAAGGGCCTGGTTTCAATATAGGCAACCTTGAACGTACACATAGAAAGGGCTTTGGTTTTGTTGAATGTATTTTGTTAAAACTGCGCTTCTTTTTTTTTTGCGCCGTTAGGCATTAACGACCTCATCCACTTTGACTTCATGGATCCGCCCCCTCACGAGACCCTTGTCCTGGCCCTGGAGCAGCTTTACGCACTCGGTGCGCTCAATCACCGCGGGGAGCTAACCAAGGTGCTTACTGCCTACATCTCCCAGGATCCTTTTATCAGCCAGACCTTCAGTTGCTGAACTGGGTTCATTAATGAATACTCTAAAAAGTTAGGAGAAAAACCTTGATTTTGATATTTAATTTAATTGCTATTTATAAAACCTGAATTTTAACTGTAATACTACTAAAAATTCTAGTTGCTGTTTGACCAGTGAATTGTAATTTTGTATTTTGCTTGTGTCGGTTGACTGGGATTTGAGATTTACTGAGCCGTAGCCGTAGCCGTATGGGGCTGATGGAGGGATACGGGAGAAGAGGTAATGATCCTGTCTCTTTCCACAGCTCGGTCGCAGGATGGCAGAGTTACCTGTGGACCCCATGCTGAGCAAGATGGTCCTGGCTTCTGAACAGTGAGTGTGTGCCGTGATGGCGGTGTTGGAGGGAGAGATTATGTTGAAGAGTGTGTATGTGGATGGGGGTCGTGATGTGCTTATTTCATTTGTATGTGTTGCGATGGTTTTGTGACATTTCAAGGTGTGTCATTCTCCCCCTCAGGTATAAGTGCTCAGAAGAGGTATTAACCATCGCCGCTATGCTGTCCGTGAATAACTCCATCTTCTACCGACCCAAAGACAAGGTGGTCCATGCAGACAACGCCAGGATGAACTTTGTTGTGCCTGGAGGAGACCACATTGTCTTGCTGAATGTCTATACACAGGTGTGTACCACAGCTTAGCATTTCATCTGCACATATTATACTGTCTTTTAAATGAGTCTCTAAACATCCAAACGTTTTAATAAACAATAAAAAGATGAAGACAGAATAAGAGTGAGAACTGGGGAGAGTGAGAGTATGAGAAAGCGAGAGTGAGATGAGGAAGACGGGTAAAGAAAATGTTTAGTAAGTGTTTGTGTGTGTCTGATCGGCGGTGTGACTTCTAAACATTTAATCGCTAAACGTTAACAAAAATGCTAAAAAAAAATACAAGATCTCTAAATGATTAAAGCATTTTCTTAAGCGCCAGCATTATTAAAGATTTGTAACCTTTCCTTGTACGGTGTCCTATTCTCACTGTGGTTGTCGTAGGCTTGTGTTTAAAAGTATTAGTGCTGGGGGGTATTTCACGAAGCGCGATTAAGCTGTAAACCTGGCTTATTTCAGTAAGTCTGGATAGGTTCTCGGATAACTCTGTTTCAGAAGCGAGCTTGACTAGATGCGAGTTATGTCGCTAAGGCAACATATGTGTACCTCTCTGCCAGGAGATATACCGACTCAGACGGACCACTGGCTTAGATGTTTCGGACCCTTTTTTGTCAAGTAATTCCTTTTTATGTTGTCATATTATTAAAACATTTACAATTCAAGTTTTTTACTTTTATTTGCAGGTTATGCTATAAAAGAATTCCCTTTATGTCATAATATTATTAAACCATTTAAAATTTATGTTTTTGGCTGTGTTTTCTCAAAAAAGACATTCTGTAATATTTTCGAAGCATAAACTAGGCATAGGGGTCCGTGTACCTATGGGTCGACAATATAGACATTCACAACATCGATGGTTGTTAATGGAAATATTGGACCCGAAAAAAACAAATGTGTCTTGACTAGTTCTGTTTCGATCATGGCATGTCCGTTCATTGATAACCCTGTAGATGAGGGCACAGATAGTAAGGAGAGCGTTTCGAGCGGGGAGGGTGTTCCGAGATTGGATCTCCAGGCAGTTATGAACGCTACAGATTTTCCAGGGAGGGAATAATCTTGATTTGCAATTTGCGATTTGCTAGAGGCCGATGTCGCAAATGAAATGCATTGCAGTCAGTCCATTAGTTTAATACAAACCGTGTGCATTAAGTTGCGTTTTTTGGCAAGTGGCACACCAAGGAAGGTTTTTACAGAATTGTAAGTCATTACTCGGGCTGTTTAAATAGTCCATCAACGTGCACGTAACTTCATTCCCCAAAGCTGGCTTTCATCAGGCTTGAATTAGCTTCAAATCTTGAGCTGCAATCTAGCTTTGTGAAGCGGAATTTATCCACGCTGTCTATCCTGGCTAATTGATGCCGGGCTTATTTTAGTAAGCCTGGATTTTCTTAGCCAGCTTCGTGAAATATGTAGGCATCTGCTTGCGCGCATGGCGAAAATCAAACTGACTTTCCTCAAAATGCTTCACAAAGAACGGTAGAGAAAAGGTGCCATTTAATCTCACTTTGAGGAGATTTCAGAAAAGAATCAAATGTAAACGAAGCTAACATACTCCAACAGCACAAAAAAAATGCTGAATCATATAAGATATCAACACTCGACAGTGACTGAGTGACGAGCCAGTATCAGCACGAGCCCGACCGCATGTAGCAAACATCAATGAGAGCTTTCACTTTGAAAAGGTGTAACAAAATTTGGCAAGAAAATGTGACCATGCGGCATTCCTGTTCTTATTAAAGGAAAGCTTTATTGACTTTTTCTTTTTTATTACTTAGTGATACAAAAACGGACTTTTCCCGCTGAAAACCGATGTTTTGGGTTATATTATGATCATACACAACTGTTTTTGTCCGAAAATCAAAAAAATGGGTGTTTTCTGAGTTTCTGTGTAGGCTTACCAATACGCTGGTTTCTGGGGGTTTGTGACATCACAAGATCCTTAACATAAAAATGGGTGGAGTTGAGGTGATCCTAGGGTGGTCTCGGTTGGGCACGTGGTATAAAAGCAGAGACCAACTTTTTTTTTCCGCTTTGAGACTGAGACCCTGCTAACTAGCTAGTTCAAGTTCAAATGCGAATTGCTTTGTATTACTGCTAACGTTAATATTACGACTTATATTGACACACCCTTTCACTCCTTGACCGTATGAATATTTATAATATGACTACGTGGCATCGTCATATGAGCACACCTACTCACGAGTTCCAGTTCAAATTGAAGCGGTAAAAAAGGCCTTAGAAAAGGCTCTGCAGTATCTCTAAGTTGTATTAATTTAATATATTGCCTGGTTTTTTATTTTGTAGTATATCTTTTTTTAAAGATTCGAGATTGTCGTTTAAACAAACTTTTTTCCATTGTGTAGTAACCGTTTAGCAATTTTCTGAGTTTTGCCCATTCCTAGTGTCTGTCTGTCTGCCTGCCTGCCTCTGAAAGTACGAGTGATTCTCTGTGTTTTTAAGCTAGAATATCTGTTTACCATGTGACAGTCGGTGGTGTGTAATTGATGCTGTGAGACCTCTGTTAATTGCGGATTGCTGTGTGTCTCAGTGGGTGGACCCGTGTTAACCGCATGCAGATTGGTGTGTGTCTCAGTGGGTGGAATCGTGTTAACTGCTTTCTGATTGGTCTGTGTCTCAATGGGTGGACTCGTGTTAACTGCTTTCTGATTGGTCTGTGTCTCAGTTTTGTAACCTTTAAAGATTTGTAACCTTTCCTTGTACGGTGTCCTATTCTCACTGACTCATGTTAACTGCTTTCTGATTGGTCTGTGTCTCAGTTTTGTAACCTTTAAAGATTTGTAACCTTTCCTTGTACGGTGTCCTATTCTCACTGTGGTTGTCGTAGGCTTGTGTTTAAAAGTATTAGTGCAGGGGGGTATTTCACAAAGCGCGATTAAGCTGTAAACCTGGCTTATTTCAGTATTTCAGTGGGTGGACTCGCGTTAACTGCTTGCTGATTGGTGTTTGTCTCAGTGGGTGGACTCGTGTTAACTGCTTTCTGATTGGTCTGTGTCTCAGTGGGTGGAGAGCGGGTACTCCACTCAGTGGTGCTATGAGAACTTCATCCAGTTCCGCTCCATGAAGCGTGCGCGGGATGTGCGGGAGCAGCTGGAGGGGCTGATGGACAGGATTGAGGTGGAGGTGTGCAGCTGCCAAGGAGACGGCATGCCCATCCGCAAGGTGCGTGTGACTGCGCCCTCAACCACCTTAAACCTGCTACACCCACCTGCATCACCTCTATAACAGTCACCCCACACCCACCTCCATTATCCATACATCTGTCATCTTACACCTGTCACCGTACACCGACCTCCATCACCACTCCGTCATGTTTTATCTCCGTCTCCTCTTGTGTAGAGGTTGAGTGGGTCAGTGTCTGTGTCGGCGAGAAGGTTAAGCGTATGGGCCCCTTGCCTCCCTCTCTCTCTCAGGCAGTGACTGCAGGGTACTTCTACCACACAGCGAGGCTCAGCAAAGGGGGCTACAAGACAGTGAAGCACCAGCAGACGGTCTATGTTCACCCAAACAGCTCCCTGTTCGAGGAGCAGCCGCGCTGGCTCATTTACCATGAGCTGGTTTTCACCACCAAGGAGTTCATGAGACAGGTCAGTTCAACAGGTCACCAACTTCACGGTTCAGTGTAGGACTGCTCCCCTGTCTGTGTGCGTCTGTGCGCCTGTGTGTGTGCGTCTGTGTGCGCCTGTGTGTTTGTGTGCGTGTGTGCGAGCGAGTGCGAGCGAGCGAGCGTCCACTGCCACTTACAGTACTTTAGCTCTAGTGCGGCGCTCATGGCTGTTTGTTCCCTTCTACCTCTCTGCCAGGTGATAGAGATTGATAGCGGCTGGCTGCTGGAAGTGGCCCCACACTACTACAAGAGCAAAGAGCTGGAGGACGGCAGCAGTAAGAAGATGCCCCGCAAGCAGGGGAAGGCACGGGAGGAGCTGGGGTGAAGGAGAAAGAGAGAGGGGCTATTCCAGCTGACCTGAGAGACCACAAGCTTGGGCTCAAACTGGGACTTCAGTAATAAGACTGGTAGAAATCATAATTCCATGTGACCTAAAGTTTTCTTTATTTATTTTATTTTTTTATGGGATGTGATTTTAGTTTTGTGAAGCAACAAGAGTGGTGTTTCAGTTTTTATTTCGGTATGACCTGGGTTTTACCAAAATGTCAGTTCCTTGTACCATTGAGTTTGGACGGCTCTTGTTTGCGTTTGCTGTGATTCGTTGAGCGATGCCACAAGAGTAAAGGTTTCCAACGCAAGGACACATGGAGGTCTGACCCATTCCACGTTTACGAGTCTCTGGTCCGAAGGACACGGGCTCTGATGGAGAGCATTTCATGAATAGGATGTGGACAGAACCTTAGTGAGGATCAGCATACATGGCATCTAGCTCACTCTACTGAGAGGAAGTAGCTCTGAACTTTGGACAGAGTGAACTCTGGCACAGTGAGCAGTGTGCACGTCAGGCCAACTCTCTCCCACTGTACAAATTTCAATAAACAAGTATCATTTACAGATTTCTAACATGGTAATTGCCACATTCTGTTTTCACTGTTTTCCTAATTAATATAAAAACAAGGACTGGGTTTAGTTCACTTGAGGAGGATCGGTGCTATCGGATATTCAACCTTCGCATATCCTCTCCGGCCGGTCGTCCACCTGAGTTTGTCTGGAAAGTATTTAACATGGTACAAAACATGCAAATTGTTGCAAGAATACCAGTTGTGCCCACAATTTAAAAAAACTAAGAATCTTGCATAATGTTAAAGTGATGTTAATTAATGTTAATTCCTATGCTAATTCATGATTAAAGTATGGAGAAGAGCACATGGACTGGAATAAAAAGTCACCCGCTGATTTAAAGCATTTTTGGCCTGACAGCTACCAAAGTGCAGCATGGAGCACACAGTGAGCTGTGTTAGTGTTCACATATTACAAACGATGTGCCATGTTCAATAAATGCCTGTAACGCTATGCTTTTTTTCCCAAAGGGTTTACACCTTTACTGAACTCTGTTGGCAAACATTAGTCGTTTTGTTTGTTTTCTGTTATCTATATTAATTTTTACCTTATCTACCCTACCTCTGGCCTCTACAGCGTGAGGTGTGTGTAGGATCACTTTTTATCTATTATTGGTCGCACCCTTCTTTGTCCTGCAATATGCTTCATGACCACCAGAGGGCTGTCAGTTAATTGGTCCAGCAACAGAAACATGTTTAGCTGGTTTGTCGAGTCTGTGCTTGGCTAGTTGTTTCCAGGTCAGGTCAGTCTGACTGTAAATGTACAAATGATTAACACCACAACAATTGTTAAGTTGTATTTTTTTGCAGTAACTTTGAAAAGTATTTGTAGGAATCCAATTAAATGTTTTACAATAACTGCTTTGCTTTTTTGTTTCCAGGGGTAGCCACACAGATGGCCCTTTGTGTATGTGAGTGCATGTGTGCATTTACGTTTGTCAGCTAGTAAGAATCCATGATCATGAAACTCTTAAAAGATCTCAAAGATCACACCTTGCAGTGTCAATAGAATCTGGAAAGGAATGTTGCTACAGCAGGAGTTCACAAACTTTTTTCTGATGTGACCCCAAATGAATGTTCACAAATGTACGCAACCCAACACGCAACACATATGTGCACGTACGCACCCACGCACATAAATGCCTCTGTTGAAAATGCCATAAATAACTGTAAATCACAGAATACGACAGATTACTCACCAGGTTTAGTGAGACACATGAGCTTGCTTAGCTTTTTCTTTTTCAAAAATATCAGGCGACCCCACTTGGGGTCACGACCCACAGTTTGGGAACCCCTGTGCTACAGGATTTTTTTGTACCACTGTATGACCACTTTTTTTTTGTAGCTATCCTGAGACTTTACTTATTTGAATAGCTGGTGATGATTTGGCTGACGGATTACTTGTCAATCAGTAATCTGACAAGAATGAGGAAATTCAGTAAGGGACAGAACTGAAGTTTAGTGGATTACATTGGAAGAATCTGTAATTAAATGGAAGAATCTCCAGTATGCAAATATGTTGTTTCTCCTCTGCACTAATATTTGTATTTCAAATCAAACGATGATTATGCGTCAAAATATCAATTTTCTGATATCTCACAGGGCATTAATACTACTCTGAACCTCTGCTGTACTCCACTACATAAGAGCATCTACTCTGCAGCACTACCACACCACTGCTACTTCCTACTCTGCTGTACCATTATAGTATAGTATCACATTTGCACTCACTCCATAGCAGTACCGTGTCACTGTCAACGTGCATGTACCGCAACTTTATCGGACCATATCATAACATGGTTACTCCATCACCTTGTCATACTAGTAATAATACTACAGAAATGATATGCCGCTACTGTACATACTCCGTAACAGCTACTCCCTAACTCTACAATGAAATGACCTATTGCCCCAATGCCCTGTTAAAGGTTGCCACCACATCAGTGACACTCGGCACTGTATGACCACTGTGACGTACCCGGTGTAACATTGCTGCAGACCAGTTCCCACAGTCCTACTGCTGGACACTCTTGTATGCCACTGCTTTGCCCTGCCATTTCATGACACGCTTCACACCTGTTCACCAGCAATGTACCCTAGCAGGTAAATAAATGACTATGCAATAACAGTTCTCTTGTTCTTCAGCTATTCCTTGGGACTTGTTCCAAACCACTATTATTCAGCACTACTGCTGTATGGAAACATGCATATCATCCATTGCCCAAGGCAGAGTGGAATTTTCCGGCTTTCATGCAAAACTTCCTTGTCCCATATCAGATAAAAAAAAATAAACATTGTGCTGCACTGTCACATGTGACACAGTGTAAAAGTTTGCACTTGAGGTTTCATGTACATGTGCATGTTTATCCATGTCCTGCGAGAACACAAATGTTGCATTGTCCAGAACGTTCTACACAAGCCAACAGATAACACGCACCCAAACACGGGAGAGGCAAGATCGCAAGTTGTCCACTTTTACCCACACATTCCACGCGCTCGCGCTGAGATAGGGCTTCAAACGCCACAGACTGGACCAACTGGTCCAACCAGGAGGAGGAAGAGGGAGGAAACTAAGAGGAGGAAATTCAGGTGCCACTGAGAGAGAAACCGGGAATGAAGTTAAGAAACAAAGAGAAGGCAGATAAGAGGAGGAGCAGGAGAGTGAAGAAGTAGGGTGTGTGTGTCTGGCGTGTTCTGTTTATTCGTGTGGCCGCCCGTGCGCCTCGCTGCAAGGCCGAGACATAGCGCCGCTCCCTCCAAAACGCACACGCAGGCGGTACATGGAATACGATACGCGGATCAAACTGCTGCCTTGGACGGCCACTGAGTGACATTGAACCAACCACCACAGGGCAAAACATGTAAGCCTTTCTGAGGTTATTTTTATTTTTTTACTGGTTACAATTTTGGCCTAGGACAACATTATGAAATTTGTGATTGAAAACGTTGATACACTGTAGGTGACTCCGTTATTAATTATTGATATTCAAAAGTTTATGTTCCATTATTAATGTTCCATAAGTTAATTTATGTATTGTATTAGTTTTAGTTCAGTGCTGTATTAAATGGTAACTTAATTCTCATAATATGACATAGACAGACTGCACTGGCAGATAGCAGCGTAATATTCCTTCGGCAGGCTCCCAGAGCTTTTCAAGACAAAACTGACATTCAGAATTTAACTAAGAAAGAAACATTTGATTGGAATGTATGTAGTATGGTATGGTCAAACATTCCTAAAGTTAGTGCAGTCCTTATTGATTCAGTGTGTTTGCTTTTCAAATTAAGTATACTGTAGTTCAGTCAGGAAACAGTGGTAGGCAGACAGGTAGCTTGGTCAGAGCCTAATCAAACACACACACACACACACACACACACACACACACGCACACACAAGGTTTCTCATTCATATTTCAGAGGACCCCCTGTGTCTTGGCTTTCTCTCAGTTTCACTCAGCCACAGATGAGAGATCAAATCTTTATTCAGGATGCTGAATCACTGTGACCTAATCCACGTGTTTCAGTGGTTATACAGTCCAAACACAGTAACCCTAGATGAAAGAATAAACATTTGTTGAAAGCATTTGTTCTTAGCATACGTAAAAAAAAGCGTTTCCTTGCTATTTGAGGATTGTTGCATTGCAACATACCATGAATGTTTAGTCCTTCTTTGACGCCACTGTTCATTTGACGTCACTCTCTCATTACTTTTATAAAATGTGTTTTTCTGCTTTTGGCAAGAAGAGATGCTAGAGAAAGTGAATGGACTATCAGCTTGCTTGAAGTAATGAGCAAATATGGTATTTGACTACATGCTAGCAAATAGCTAATTTGACATACCAATACAATATTCACAAGAGCCTGCTGATATAAAGGGCCACTGTACCTCATAAGAGAAAAGAGAACAGAGCCCTGATATATTTACTTCATTTATTTTTGCAATATTGGCTGAGGTTACAGCCTCTGGTTTAAGCTGCATGGAAACGTAAATACAACATTATGATCAGCCTTTCATACTGTTTGATGCTCTTTATTCTGCTGTGCAACTCTGTGGCTTTAGACTCATTCTTATAATAGGTTCTGGATAACAGGACAAAACTTTCACAACCTGGGATGAAAGTTGCTGTTCAAATGCAATCCATGATGATGAGGATTATTATTATTCAAAATCAACTTATTTTGGAGATGACTAACAAAATTGAAACTAGAGTACCAGAGTGACCTCCATGGAATTATTATTAATTTATGGAATTTATTACTATTATTATTACCACCACCAGAACTATTAACTTTGTCACTGCCTTTCCAAAAAAAGGCTTAAAAAAGAGGTCCTGTCTGAGCAATGTCTCTGTGATATCATCATTTAACGTGTTCCTTTATTGTATGCCTCCTCTTTATTTCAAGTCTTTCACCATGAGTGATGAGAGAGAGAATGCCAATGGCAGCCAAGGTGCCAATCTCAAACAGCTTCTGAATGAACAACCCAGAGCTGAAGGCAAGGGCAAGCCCAGCAGCAGGCCTGGCCGGGAGAGGGAACGAGAGAGGAAAGAGGGAGGAGGGAAGGAACGAGGGAGCAAGCGAGTGGTCCGCAGCAGGAGCAGCGATGCTGAGAGAAGAGGGAGGGGGTCCAGGCGAAGGAGAGACCACGAGAGGGACAGAGGGAAGAGGAGGGAGCGTGGCAGAAGTGAGGAAGGGAGAGACAGACAGAAGGAGGGCCGAAGGGGCTCGGGCGAACAAGAGGAAGACGATGTGGAGGACACAGAGTGCGTGGTGTGTTTTTGTGCCTATGATAACGTCTTCAAAACGCCAAAGCTCCTGTCCTGTGGCCACACTTTCTGCCTGGAGTGCCTGGCACGCATCAATGTGTCCTTGCCTGAGATCAAATCCCTGCCCTGCCCCGTGTGCCGGGAACTCACCGACCTGCCCCACGGCCGGGACCTGCCACATCTGGGCAACAACCAGGATATATTCCGCAAGCTGCCCCCCGAGATGCAGAGAGCGCAGTCTGTGCGCTTCAAGCGCAGCAAGGGAAAACTGGTCCTGAAGAATCCCCTGGCCGGGACCCACAGCAGCCCCACCAAGCCCAGCCTCACCCTCCCCAACTTCAAGAAGAAAGTGCAGGAGGGGCCAACAGGCGAAGGGGGCGACCTGCAGCTGGCCAACCTGGAGCATGGCCACACCCCAGCCACCAGCGTGGACGTGGGGAGGCCCCCCAACAGGGTCAGGGGTCGTCTGAGGCGACTCTTCCGCTCTGACCAGTGCTACTATGCCGCGGTGGGTTCCATCATCACAGTGGCAGTGGCCTTGATGCTGATGGGGATCTTGGCATTTGTGGTGGTGCCCAATGTTGCAAACAACAGGCCCCCCTTAGGAAACAATTCTCTTCCAGGAAATGGGAGAGACATTGGACCCTGAATGGGTTGGAAAAGTATGGAAGAAAGGGGTGTGATCTGTATAGAAGAGGCCAACAGAATGGAAAATCTGGGTTGAATGTCTGATCCTTTCATGGACTGTTCCAGCTTTATCTTGCTCACTGGCATACCTATAAGCTCTTGCAATAAGAAGTTGGCAAGCAATGAACACCCAAGGAGCACAGACAATTTAAGTACTGTGAATATATGTACTGTGACAATTTAAGTGCACTAAATATATGTATATAGGCTATATATACCATAATGTCAGGTTTAAAAAAAAACAAAAAAACTTTAAGACTAAGAAAAGTTATAAAAGAACGCCAATGCTGAAAAGGTATAAGGGGAGTTTTTTTTTTTTAAACCCAAAGCATTTTACTCTAATTATTTTATTCCTGTTACTTAACTGGGTATTTTCTTTGATGAAACCTCTACTTGAGGTTAAACAGAAAACATCATCTAATTTTAAGAGTTTCTGGATGATTTAACTATATGAAAAAATACCGAAGACGAGAAAACAGTTAATGGCTTTGGGAATGCTTTATGTAAAACGTTTCCTACATTCACAAGACTCAGTACTAAACAATCCTCTTTTCATTCACTGACAATGTTCTGCACTTGTAAATGCTTGCATTCAACTACAAAAACTGAGATAAATTAAAATATTGTATTTGTCTAACAAAAATTAAAAAAAAGACTTGATTCTGGTTTGTAAATTGTCATTACACTGGCCAAGCAATGTGCAGACTCCGAGAGCCAAAGGGAAGGACTATACAATAGCACACATTGTGCTGCAGGTTTGCAATATGCTACAGTGTCTAAACAAATAATCCCTCTGTATTGTATTCCAGATGTTTGATCTGCAGCCAGAATATGACAAGGTAAACATCTTTTATAGAAGAGAATAATGACAGGGGCTTAAATTGCACACGCAAAACCAAGTTTTGTCATTGTTACGCAACTTATTACACACAGAAACAGAATGTATATGCGGTTTGACATGTCTTCTGTTATGTTCCAAAAACTGGGACAGTTTTTATACCATGTACTCCATGTATTTTCCCCTTTTAATGGACAAACTGAATATGTCCTGAAAAATGATCACTACTGGCAGTCCAAATTAACCAGGATCAAAATTATTACACTGCATATCTGTACAATACTACACTTTAGTTCTAACTGTTAGGCTGCAAGTAAGAACCAGAGGCTATGAATGCAATAGTATATCTGGCTTTGTCAGGAGTTGGACGGGAATGAGAATGTTATATGTTCAGAATTTCCTGAATCTGCCTCTCCACATCAATCACATCAGAAAAATCTTTCTTTTAACAATTAGCATTTTGTGTCTTGTAACGTGGGTTAACGTCAAAGGATTTTTTTTTTTTTTTGATTCCTATCCACTGCAGCTGTTGCTGTCATAAAGTAAAAACAAAAGATCCAATATTTGATTAGGTCAAGAACAGTGGACAATTCCACTGGTTTATTTGGAAATTGACAATGCTTCCTTTCTCAATCACTATCGCTGATGTTGATACTGTTGTGACTAGTTTGTTAAGGTAGATGTTTATATACAGTACCACACTATTTTCTCACTGCAGTGAAGTTAATTTTACCTCTCATTTATTAATTGCGAATGTTGAGAAGCCTAGTTTGACAGGGTATCTTTCCACAGTAAGAGAATTTAAGGAATGTGACCTTTACCTGACAATAAAGGTAGAGATGGGAGATGCACAAGCATGCTATATACAAAGTATAGGTGAACATAGACTAGAGCTGCAGTGCAAATTTAACAGGAGAATAATTAAATTAATGATTCACATGACACAGCTACCCAGCACTGTATTGCCCAATAACAATGTTCATCACATCAGGTGACAAAGCATTTATCCAATAATTCCGACCAATGTATTTTCACTGCAGTAAGATCATGACAAGTAGAAATGACTTCTAGGGTCATGTAAATGATGGAAACATGGCATTGTTGCTGAGATATACTGTATTCATTGTTTTAAACATATTCTTAAGTGAAATAGAAGTAGGCTAGTGTCTTCTTTTACACATGAGCGTTCCTGGAATGTGACAACAAAAACATGTCAAACCAGATTTTGTGTTATTGGTGACACCTCCCTGCTTGACAAGGAATTGCATGTTCTTGTGAATTTGCACTTTTTATAGGATTCAGCACCCAGTCTTAGTCATGATTACATGTTGAGTGTGTTTTTTCAGTTTTTTTTTTACTACGTTCTTGTGACTAAAAGAAACAGGCAGAGTGAAATAGTTCACCAGGTTATTCCCAGCTAAATCACACAATAACTACTCCACTGGCCGAATGAGCAGCTACGGTATACCTGTGCAAGCCTCACAGGATATGTACCCTAATAACCACCATGACTGCACAGCTGGGTTTGTGGATTGCAGTGTGAAAAGGAATCGGCAACTGGCTGTTTGTATTTTGAACACGCGGGGTAGTCTATACTTTCCCAAAATAATGAAAGATGTTGCAGCAATGGACTGAGCTTACAGTAATTATGCATTCCCAATTTGGGGAAATGGTTCAAAGCACCCCTCAGTCAGCATACAGTGATGTACTGAGATGAATGTATGTGACGTCCTTTTGGCATGCTCACACATTGTTATTGCTGGAAGGTCTCTCTTCATCAGTTCCCCTGAGAAAAGGTCCTAATAGGATTTCACCTGAAGCAAGTTTATGGGCATTGAAGTGGAGACTGTAAATCTTCCATTAATTTCACTGAAGAAATAATGACTTATTCCAAGTTGCTGCAACTGGGTTAACTTACTATCGTTTTCTTAAGAATTTGGGTTTCGCTGATGCCTTAAATTGACTATTGAGAAATCCTCTTGTAGCATTTTAAAATTAGACATTTTTCACATTGCACTGAAGGAAATCCCAAACCATCTTAAAACAAATGTTCCTTGTGGTACACCACAAACTTAATGACAAAGGCTCATAGGACGTATGGTGCCATACATTTCTGTTTTGGGTCAGACAAGGAGTGAACATTTCTCATTTACTGACTGTTAGGTGGTACTGGGAAACAAGAAGTGAAATTTGATTCTTAAGTTACACGTTGAATTTGGCTCTGTTGGAATAGAAAGTCCATCATAGATGCAAGAGGATCTCCTACACCTGAGCTTACCCAGACTTCTGTTAAAATACATCTACATTTTTTCTTCAACGGGACAAACCGCTTTCTGTTTGATAGAGAGAAACAATGGCTGTAGCTAGAAAGCAATCTCGATACAACTTCTATCATAGTGAATAGCTTTTTCAGCACAGGCTTTGTGCTATTTGTCTTACACTTTACTGATCTCACTCAACGTCCAGTACCTATTAGATACGAAACAGAATCGTGTTTTATGTAGACTCCCTGTCTGTAGTTACGCACGGTGTATAGAAACCATAGGTAACGTTAGCTAGCTACCTAGCTTCTTGAATGAGAGGGAGATTCACTGGACAGTCAAACGATACTCACAGCCCCCAGCTTTCTATTATTAGACCGAGGCCCACCCTCGATTCTGATGTACACTGACCTCTTTACAGATGACAAAATTAGCTAATTTGGTTGGGCAACTCGGAGTCCGGCCATGATGTTATAAAGCTACGTTAGCTAGGTAGCTAACCTTGCTGGAGGTCGCATGTATTGCTAGCTACACACTTGCCCTGGCCTGATTTATAGGTTTATTTGTTAGCTATCTAGCGCCAGCTAGCTACCGCTGGATGTCAAAAATAAACGTTATTTTGACGATATTATTTACCACGAAACAATTTCCTTTTTTACAATGGCATCCACCCCTTCTGCTTCTGCCCTGTCGGCTGTTCTCAGATGCAGGGGAAACATATTTGCCAGAAACAAAGCTAACAAGAAGAGGCCTCCCCCCGGCAGCGGATACAGCCTGGGAGTCCAGTGCGGCCCGGCAGCCGAGTCGGGAGTACCTATACTGGGAAAAGAACACAGCTGGGAGTTGGCTCATACTCTCCAAGAATGCAAGTCTTTCTTTCTGGGGCAACGTGTTGAAATTATGAACGGGGTGTTTCTAGCAGTTACGTTGGAAGCCAGTAGAAAAAACGCAATAAACATGCGTACAGATTATAGAACTGCCGTCAATGATAACGAACGAAGAAAGTTTTCGAAGATTTCTTCGCGGACTGATCCGATCGGATCTGTCGACTTTTTATATGCGAGTTTGTCGCAAGCGGCCAAGCAATGTCACCAACCGGCCAAGCAATGTCACCAACCGAGATTTCGGAGGGAGTCCGACTTTTTACAAACACGTTTATTAACTTCTGGGATAAGAAAGTGCCTTGGGATAAAACACTACATAGAAAAAGAAGTTAATGTGTACTCGACGCGCGAGAAATATTTTTTGGGAAAATTATTTGACTCCGCTTCGAAGGTTTTATGTATATCGATTACTTATTCACCAAAATCGGGTATGGCCGGCGAACAAATCACTGAACCAGTTGCATTGTGTTGGAACGGCTGGACGACTCTCAAGAATGGATGCATCTTATTGACTGTAGTTGTGTCGGAAATACTGCGGATGCAATTTGGAATGGAAAACGGTCCCCTTTCGATTCCTCCCGTCTTCAAATCTGCTGTAGAAACCCAGAAGACTCAATCAGTCAAACGCCAGTCCTTGTTACTCAGTCACAGCGCCCAAACAATGGCAAGTATTCATGCACCACTTCTGTGAATGTAACGAACACGTTCGCCATCGCACACCGCTAAACAATGGGATTGGGATAGGGTGATATCACAGACAGTTCTGTGGGTGATATTCTTGTTTTCCATGTCTGACGGAGAACATTGAAACGGTATAGGCCTTGTTGCATGACATGAAGTTGGTTATAAGTAAGGCTACGAGAGATGTCTCGTTACAAAACTGTTCCTACAATAGTCGCCTACAAGTAACGTGTTTCTTGTAAGTTTTTTTTCTGTTGGTGTATTCAACTCGTCCACAAACTAGCTGGCTCGATATGTAGCCAAAGTAAAGGATGTGTATGTCTTTGCCCATTTGCAGAGAGAGGATGGGGATACTACCGATCAGAAAGTGTCCCTAGGGGGGAGGATCAGAACAAGTGGTGAACATCAGCCTCTGGGAGAAACCACCAAAGTGGGGAAGCTGGACTGAGGCCCTTTGCACGGAACATTAACGCAGCACAGCAGAATTGGATATAAACGGTGCTTGATGACATTCGCTGTAGTACAGCACTATGCTAACAAGTAGCCTATAATGCATCCACGTGTGTGACACACACACACACACACACACACACACACACACACACACACACACACACACACACACACACACACACACACACACACACACACACACACACACACACACACACTCTCTCTATTTGAAAAGGTGGTGTAGCCAACTATAGAAATGGGGGGGAAATCATAAATTTTGCACTTTAATACAATTGGTGTTTTTCTAGGTGTCACAGGAGCCAATCCTCCCAATTGTTGTGGGCTCAAACTGTTTTTGTTGTTGTTTTGTATAGAAATATTTCCACCACCTCAGGGGTCGAGTACCAAGAAATACGATTTATATTAGAGTCCAATATAAATGTAAACAAAATGTCTGGGTACATGATCCTGCAATATGCAACCAGCAGGAGTATGTTTTGCCTGACCAAATGTCAACAAAACAAAGAAAATTAGTGATGGTGAGAACTGCACATTCAGCCAGTCTAGGATCATAATTTTCCTATTCGACTGAGGCAAATTTTAAGTGAAATACACTACTGTTCAAAAGTTTGGGGTCACTGAGAAATGTCCTTTTTTTGAAAGAAATTGATACTTTTATTCACCAAGGTAGCATTAAATTGATCAAAAAATACAGTCCAGACATTGATAATGTTACAAACTACTATTTCTATTTCATTCTATTTCTACTTTCGCAATTGTAGCCATTTTTACACACAGCCCCCCCCCCCCCCCCCCCCCATTTTTTTGGTAATTAACATAAATTTAAAGTCATCATATTTCATATTTGGTTGCATATCCTTTGCATGCCATGACTTCCTGATGTCTGTGACCCAACAATATCAAGACTCTTGATATCTTATTTCCAGGTATTCGCACAAGCGATACTATAACCTTTCTGCATTTGAATGGATCTCTATGGGAATTGGGGGGTGGGACTAGATTAAGCTATACATTACATGGGAATAGTATAGAACACATGGTTGGCTAAATGGCTGTATGTCATCAATGGTCTGACGTATCAAACAAGCCTCGAACCATCACTCTCCTGCCAGATATGCAGTAGATATGGATGGATCACTTTAAGGGTTGTTTCTCCTGACTCATTTTCCTATTGAGCTCTATGGAAAAATAAGTCAGGAGAAATAACCCTTAGTGATCCATCCATATCTACTGCATATCTGGCAGCAGAGTGATGGTTTGAGGCTCGTTTGATACCTCAGACCCTTGATGACTTAGAGCCATTTAGCCAACTGTGTTCCATACTATTCCCATGTAATTTACAGCTTAATCTAGTCCCACCCCCCAATTCCCATAGAGATCCATTCAAATGCAGAGAGGTTGTAGTATCGCTTGTAAGAGTATCTAAATAAGATATCAAGAGTCTTGTGATGTTGTTGGGTCATAGACATCAGGAAGTCATGGCATGCAAAGGATATGCAACCAAATATTAAATATAATTACTTTATTTAAATGTATGTTAACTACTTTTGGTTCCCTAAAATGGGGGGACTATGTGTAAAAAGAGCTACAATTGCTAAAGTAGAAATAGAATGAAATAGAAATAGTAGTTTATAACATTATCAATGTCTGGACTGTATTTTTTGATCAATTTAATGCTACCTTGGTGAATGAAAGTATCAATTTCTTTCAAAAACAAGGAAATTTCTAAGTGACCCCAAACTTTTGAACGGTAGTGTACATACATGCTCGCATTAGAATATGCAGTGGACTAGGTTTCCCAATGTCCCCAGGATAGTTCACCTAATATCACTACCTCAGTAAAATGACAGACCTGGATTAACTTTTTCCACGTGAGTGTCTTTCTCGTATGGGTAAAACTCTGGTAAGAATTAAAGTCCTTGAACACGGGTGAAGAAAACTGTTGGGGAGGTGGGTTCAGTGGAAAATTAGTGTGTAGGCTACAATCAGTGGATACAATGTTCAGGGATAATGTTAGGAAAATTTACTGACTCGCAAATTCACAAAGAACTGCATTAAGTCAATCTAAATACATTGGAGACATCAAGGAAAACGACCTGTGTGAATGAGGCTGTTGCAAATGAGTGTACAGTATTTGAAAAAATGCCCTTGGCTTCCTGATGAAAGAAGGGCAATAATATTCACTGTGTTCCCAAAGTTATGTCTGCGAGTGAACTGTCATGCATTTCTAATAAATATTTATACTATCATTATAGAAATAACTTGCTGCTAAACACTACTATAAACACTTTTTTGGATTCGAAATATAAACAGTAAATACTGCATGCCAAAACCTGTTTGTGTAGAGTTCAGGGAGATGCAAACTGTTGTAGAAGCACAGGGTCACATTCAGTTATGAAAACTTCTAAACTACCGTACTTCACATTGGACATTAGGCATCAGTACATTTTATTTAATACACTGGAAATAAACCTATTCAATGACACAGGCCTTGTAAATGTTATAATTTTAATATTAGATGTGTCAGAATGGTTGCTTGCAGAAATTTTGGGCAGACAGGTTTGAACAGAATAAAAGCTGACATTTTGGGCAGACTGTTTCAAAGTTTAATTTGTATTCAGAAAATGATTTTTATTGGGTTTAAATGTGAACTTTAAATGCAGGACAGTGTCCATGTGAAAAAAAAAAAGACAATACGATAAATTAAGCTCAGTTTGTTAAAACAGAGAGCCAGAGATCTTAGATTTTGTAGCCCTTGGAAGACGGATGAGATACAGGTAACTACCAAAATTAAAGAAATTACATCATTAAGTGTTTTAAAATGTTGAGCCACTACAAGCTGCCAGAACCACTTCAGTGCACCTTGCCATAGATTGTTCAAGTCTCAAACTGTACTGGAGGGATGCAACAATATTCTTCCACAAAAATGTCATTATTTGGTGTTTTGTTGATGGTAGTGGACAACGGTGTCTGAGGTGCTGCTCCAGAATCTCCTGTAAAATAAGAAAATTTCACTTACCTCTAAAATGAGAAGTTATCACAGATTTTTTATATGTAGGGTTAAAAGGCTAGTCAATTGGGACATTAAGAAGGCGACAGTGTCACAATGTTTTCTATTACAATAATTTTGTGTCTGTTTAAACTGTTGGGGTCAATTTGACCCCAAACATAAGGCGTCATACAATTTCAACATAATAGGAGGGTTAATTGTGGTCATAGTATCTTTGTACGCGAGGCGTTTTACATTGACACATGCATATAGAAGAAAGAAAAGTGGTTCTGTATACAGCCATCTGCCGTATGTATACATATGGAATGAGTTCCCCAAGGTGGCGCTATGGGATTTATTGGTGGATCCAGCTTCAACGGGAGTTTCACAGCCTGTAATTCAGTCCTCCTACTGCAAGATGCCAATACAGCTCCTATTTGTTGAGAAACAATTTTGTTAAAGTTTTTGTTACAACAATTAATAAACATACAACAGCTCACAAACAACACACGCGTCCATAATCACTTGTACAAAAATACAAACAATATTAATTTAAATATTACATTTTGAAATTTGTATTGCGTTATGATTTTGAGACAGTCGTACAAATGTGTAATGATTTTCTGAAACAAATTTTGGTTAAAATGTATGGTTGTATTGGTTCATTTGGTCAAACGACCAATAGATGTACAGTCAAGCCGGAAAGTCTCCCCACCCCTTTCACCTTCTCCACGTTTTATTACGTTACAGACATATTCTACAATAGATTGAGTTAATTTTTTGTCTCAAAATCCTACACAAAATAGCCCATAATGACAAAGTGAAAACAGGTTTTTAGACATTTGTGCTAATTTATAAAAAATCAAAATGTTAAATATCATATGTACACAACTGTGCACACCCTTTGATATGACACCCAAAAGTGAGCTGAGGTGCATTTTGTTTCCACTGATACTGCTTGAGATGTTTCTACAACTTAATTGGAGTCCACCTGTGATAAATTCAATTGATTGGATATGATTGGGGATTGCCAACACCTGCCTATATAAGGTCCCACAGTTGACAGTGCATGTCAGAGCAAACTCCAAGCCATGGGGTCAAAGGAATTATCTGCAGACCTCAGAAACAGGATTGTGTCAAGGCATAGATCTGGAGAAGGGTACGGAAAAATCTCTGCAGCTTTACAGGTCCCAAAGAGCACAGTGGCCACCATCATTCATAAATGGAAGAAGTTTGGAACCACCAAGAATCTTCCTAGACCTGGCCGCCCGGCCAAACTGAGCAATCGGGGAAGACGGGCCTTAGCCAGGGAGGTGAGCAGGAACCCGAGGGTCACTCTGACAGAGCTCCAGCATATCCTTGTGGAGATGGGAGAACCTTTCAGAAGATCAACCATCCAGGCAGCACTCCACCAATCAGGCCTTTATGGTAGTGGCCAGACGGAAGCCCCTCCTTAGTAAAAGGCACATCACAGCCCGCTTGGAGTTTGCCAAAAAGGCACCTAGAGGACTCTCAAACCATGAGAATCAAGATTCTCTGGTCTGATGAAACCAAAATGGAACTTTTTGGCCTGAATACCAAGCGTCACGTCTGGAGGAAACCAGGCACCGCTCATCACCTGGCTAATGCCATCCCTACAGTGAAGCATGGCGGTGGCAGCATCATGATGTGGGGATGTTTTTCAGCAGCGGGAACGGGGCGACTAGTCCTGATAGAGGGAAAGATGAATGCAGCTAAGTACACCGAGATCCTTGAAGAAAACCTGCTCCAGAGCGCTCTGGACCTCAGACTGGGGCGAAGGTTTACCTTCCAACATGACAACGACCCGAAGCACACAGCCAAGAGAACAAAGGAGTGGCTTCGGAGAAAGTCTGTGCATGTCCTTGAGTGGCCCAGCCAGAGCCCAGACCTGAATCCAATTGAACATCTGTGGAAAGAGCTGAAAATGGCTGTGTACCGACGCTCCCCATCCAACCTGACGGAGCTTGCAAGGATATGCCAAGAGGAATGGGCAAAAATGTCCAGAAACAAGTGTGCCAAGCTTGTAGCTTCTTTCCCAAGATGCCTTGAAGCTGTAATCGCTGCCAAAGGTGCAGCAAACAAGTATTAGGCTAAGGGTGTGTACAGATATGTAACCCCTAAATAACCTATTTTTGTCAGTAAAATAAAATTGCATATTTTCTAAAAACCTGTTTTCACTTTGTCATTATGGGCTATTTTGTGTAGGATTTTGAGGCAAAAAATGAACTCAATCTATTGTAGTATAAATCTGTAACGTAATAAAACGTGGAGAAGGTGAAAGGGGTGGGGAGACTTTCCGGCTTGACTGTAAATATTGCATCAGGATGCCCTTCGCAATACATTATAGCCTACATAAAACAATGTATTCAGCTGTTGTTAATGTTAAAGGCCTAAAAATTTAAGATTTCTATGGGCTACAGTTAGAAATACACGTAGACTAAAATATAATTATCTCAGTAGCACATAAAAAACTACATGTAGCACAGTTACAAAGTTTGGAAAACACTTCCAACACTTTTGTTGTTTCTTTGTCACATTTATCTTAAAAAGCCTTCGGCCACAAGCATGGGTCAGGTTTCACGAAAAAAAGTTTTTTCAATGGGTGTTGCTCATTACCTCACCTGTTTAATTTACAACAAAAAGTACATAGCATTCCGAGACGCTGTAGCTATTAAATGTTCCCACGTGTTTGCTTGTATGATGAAAGACTCACCATCAGCATAACGGGTCTGCAAGATATGCACAAAAACCGGGTTCAACACAGCTAGATATGCTATTGCTCACTAACTTATCTCTTCAGTTTTTTGCTCTTTTTAGAGGAACTATAGCGGTTGATGGGTGGGACCACAGAACTGTGGGTGGGACTTCCGCCAAGGTAGTAGTCCGGAAGTTGTATTCGGCGGTGGGGACAGGAAAATTGTATTGACTGAAGAGCGACATAAAGAGCCTGACCACAGAACTGACCCAGTCGCAGTGTAAAAGGAGATCAAACTCGGGGGACATACTGTGTCTTTAGTTTTTACATTCATTGTCCATTCACCCCCCCCCCCCCCCAAAAAAAAATATATGGCATAACTGAGATAGCTAGAGCGTGGACGCGGAAAAAGGGGCATGGGCGACAACAGAGGTGCACATATGATGAAGTATTCACCTCGGTGAGGAGAGGCGGAAGAAGAGAAAGAAGTGAGAAACTAATAAACATGATAACCGTACGATCCAAGTAGAGGACATGAAGCGAGGTGAGTGAAACATGCACATGGAATATATGGCTCGTTGGCTGTGAAAACGTGCGTGCGTGGCATGAGTAGTGGTCTGCTTGTGCTTGGAATAGCATGCGAGCTAGACGTAAGTTAGGCTACAGTAGATCTTGCTTGCTTGTGGTTACACTTTACCTTGCACTCAAAGCTGTTGCACTAAACAAGATACGATAGCATAAATCAGTCACAAAATATGCCTGTCTTACCATCATTAGCTACATCACACATGTATCGTTTACTATCACGTAACTGTTACCAAAAGTTGCCGAAATATTGAATTCACTAAAGTTGCATTCGTAATTGTGTGTTGCATTTGCAGTTGTATTTACCACTTGCCAGTACGCGCAAGACATTTTTGACTTGTAGCTACGCCCGGCAATAGTTCGAAAGGAATTTTCCTGTACGGCAGTGAGTCATGGAGGAGGAATTTGTTTGAGTAGAGTTCTGGTTATTTATTAGAGGTTATTTATTATTTTTCAAAAATGATGAATACTAATATTTGGTGTGATTATATTAGATGAAGGAGGTATAGGCTACGAGCGTTAGCCTATTCCGAACATTTCGGTTACTAAATTGATAGCTGGCAAACGAGTAACATTTACAATACTGAAATGGTGTGGAGCAAGCTGCAAGTTTTTCAGATAGGCTAGCCTACTGTATGTATAGGCTAACCATAACCATACGACCGAGGAACTTAATTTTTCTTTTTTGACGCGAGTCAACTGTCACGTGTGTCATGTGTAGTTCTTGGGAAGTTTAACATAGATCCAGTGAGTAGTTCTTTTAATTGTCTGAAACTCGGTGTAGCGTACTTACACATTCCTAAGCGTAAAATGATGTTGTATAGCCTAAATGTTTTAAGGCGCAGTTATTTGTCACAACTCAACTTGAATGTCCTGATCAGTCTTTCTATACTTCATCTTCGCCAAATAACATTCGAAAAAACGACTACCAATATGTAGCTTGTAAAATTGAATAGATTATGGAAAATAACCCGTTTTAATAGTTACATTTCAGAGTATTAGTTGGAACAGTGGCTGAATAAATTATTTAATTATTTATTTAACCTTTAATCAGGTTGTAGTATATCCAAAGTCTAACCATAAAAGGGTACTAGGCAAAAGGCAAAAGAAGATGAGAGCTTTATTTACAGCACATGGAAGGTACCAAAAGTTAAACATCAGACACATTGGCTTATGGTGCTCATAATAATCAGCCAAGCAATGTGTTGAACTTATTTGAATCTCTCTCTTATTTCAGGTTGATGGCAAAAGGCTGAAGTAATGGACCACCCCCCTCCCCACCCCAGGATTACCCCTGCTCTCCCTCTTCCTATACCTCGCTTTTCCTTTTGCTTCCATGCATCCCTCTCTTCCTACACTCCCTCTCTTCATGTCTGTGTGATACTCAGTTTATTCATCCAATACCAAGCATTCCTGCAGATGCATATGTGTAAACTGTAACTGTGTTTTATAATTCATATATTAAACCGCAATACATATTTCCTTAATAACCAGTCTGTCTGTTCATGTCTTCTGTCTGTCAATCATTAAGACAACCCCCTGTGAATGGGCCTTTCCCCTTTATAAGAATAACAGGTGCCATGTACAATGATTTGATTGGAACTCTATGTGTCATTCCACTGTAAACCACCCTCGTTTCCCTGTCTTTAACTGTCATCAGTGTGACCACTTTGTGTCTTCCGTAACCCCTGTCGCTCTTGTGGTCTCATTTGGGCCATGGTCCGTAAAAGAAGTTCCTTTATCTTGTGTGGTGCCTTCCTATTTGTTGCCTGGAATGCTTTGCTTCTCCTCTTTCTTTGGGGGCGGCCTCCCACTGGCCGACTGGGAGAGGGAGTTGGAGCTGAGCCAGGGAGCAGAGAGGAATTGGGAGGTGCTGGATTAGACTTGGCCAAGGAAGTGATCCGATTGGCAGACCAAGTGGAATCTGAGCTTGAAACCCAGAAAAAACTTCTGCTGCAGTTACAGAGACACCGGCCATTATGGGAAGGACTTGGAAAAAGATTGATGGATAGCAAAAAGGGAGGAAAGGACTTGCCACAACCACCTCAGAAATATCCAGGTTTAGCTAATATAGACCAAAGTAAAGGAAAGCAAGATCAAGATTCCATCATCGTTCCTTTTTCCAATATAAAAGCAGAAAATAAAGAACCGGTTGTCAATGAAGATAAAGGCACTCCTGCCTCCTCTACTGATGTCATTCCTATTTTAGTTATTGCTTGTGACAGAGTCACTGTGAAGAGGTGCCTGGACAAGTTAATACAGTATCGTCCCTCTGCTGAACTATACCCAATCATAGTCAGCCAGGACTGTGGTCACATTGATACTGCTCGTGTGATTGGCTCTTATGGCAGCCAGGTGACTCACCTTAGGCAACCTGACCTTTCAAACATTCAGGTGCGGCCAGAACACAAGAAGTTCCAGGGTTACTACAAAATCTCAAGACACTATCGATGGGCTCTCAACCAGGTTTTCAACACACTGTCACACTCTACTGTTGTCATTGTGGAGGATGACTTGGAGGTAAATGTACATGCTTTATACCTAATAGAGGCATAGGATGATCTTATCCCGGTGTACTTAAGTTGCATTTAATTTAAAATTAAATGTCTTGACAAATGTTTCTGCATATAAAGAGGAACCGTGGTAAAGAAAATCTTTCTTTGGAAAATTAAAATACAGGGGCTTTGATTACCAAGTGGACAGTTGCTCCTGACTGTACTAGGGACTCCAACAGAAATGTGCTTTTGAAAAGTTAAAGGAAAACATGTACCACCCCCGGGGGTGGGACTATCTGCACTTTAAGTACATGTTTTCCTTTAGCTTTTCAAAAGCACATTTCTGTTGGAGTCCCTAGTACAGTCAGTCCCTAATACAACTGGCAATGGAATCCCCGACAGCATGGAGAGATTTGTATAGCGGTTGAGAGACGGCTGCCGTAAGGACTGCTACACGGCCTCCTGAAAATATTTACTTTTCAACAGTATTTTACTTTACAATATTTGCCTTTTCAGCATAATGTGTTTTTATTGTGTCAGCAAAATTGCATGTCTAAACACTTGCACATTTTCACGAGCACATACAATGCACATGCATCTATATATCTTTTAAAGAAATCATGAAGACAAGAGACAGACACGCTAGTCTCTGTACTCCAAACCAAGACAACCCGTTGGTTTTCCCCCTGGTGAGCATTCTGTTGACCAGGGTGCCGTTTTCAGCATAGGCTAATGCTTGCATACATTATACCTCCTTCATTTAAAAAAAATAAAGAACTGTGCTGGACCTAGAAAACCTATTAAGTCAGACAAATCTGTGCCAATAGAGACAAGTGCAAGAATAAATATGCAAGACAGGAAAAAGCGCCCTGGAAAGAGAGTGGGAGCACTATTGCAGTGTGGGAGGAGGGCTAGGTGAGCTAATTTAAGCTTTCGAATAAATGGGGCTTTTTTAATCATAAAAAGGCTTGGCTGAAAGCTTTTTTAACAATAGCAAAATTAGAAGTTTTTTTTTTTTTGCAGGAAAACTACAGGTTTAACCAGGGTATGTTTTTTTTAACTTTGAGCAGTTGTTTAATTTGCTTGAAAACTGTTAATGACATGAGGATCAGTGACCCTTGGGGTACTCAAGTCCTGGCCTGATGCAGTGCTGGGTACTCTAGATAAGTGATGTGCTTAGAAAAGATTAATTTCCTGGTCTCAATCATTGCATATTCTCATATTCTTATGTTCGTCTTTTTGTAATATATGTGATCAAATGAACTGTAACATGATTAAATTAATCTGGTTTAGTGCTGCCTTTTAGGTATTGTGTTACCGATCAATTGAAGTTTTCAGACAGATCTGGTTCATATTTGTAGGCTCATTAGTAGCGCAGACAAAAGAACATCTCCATCATTCTGAACTAAATTTAGTCTAAACTCATATTTTAATTTCCATGGTTCAACATCTAAAAATTATAACATTGTATTAAACAAATGGCTATTAAACAAGCCTGTTGGCCTATAGATGATTTAGCATTTTAAGCCCATATTGGGCTGATTCCAATGTTAAGCCTATGGATTGGTGCATCCCAAATTTTTAGGTCATGACTGGTAGCTGCAGCCCTCCGGGAGCTGAGCTGGACGGCCATTTTCAGACCATATGAACCGTATTGTATTAGCAAAGACAAATGGGGCTTCATGGTTCACTAAACACCACTATAAATATTTGACCTACTTGATTGCATATTGAGTGATAGGTGCTCATCAAAGCGCAATATAGATCCCGCAATGAGGTGGGGAGTACCCCTTAGTCACTGAAGCCAATTATTGATGCAGTTGTCATGTTGTAGCGTTCAAAGAGCGGGGCATAAACATAAATGGCATCAGTGGAATTTTGTTATGCAGAGGGGAATTCTCTTTAGTGCATTTGCAATGGCCACAACAACAAGGTACACAGAATATTTTATTTTGTTGATTATCAACCAGGTCCTGATACTGGCATCTTTGTTCTTGTAGTGGTGATTGGAAAGCGCTTTCATGAGGCTTCACGAATCCCAAAATGGTTGGCGCTCCCACATCTGATTGATTCCTATGGATGGTGAAAATTGGCCTAAGGCAGTCACACCCACAATGGGGTTCATGAAGCCTTACTTTGCTCTCACTGCTGTGGTTAAATAAGTTAACTTATTTAAAGTAGTAGGGTACCCTAGCATTATCTGGTTGACTTGTTAAAATTATTTGGTATTTATTAATTTATTTATATTTTTTTCCAAGCATGATGAATGCAGTAAAGATGACAACATGACCCTAAAACTGCACTTAAAGATTTAGATAAACATAAGGCCAGTGCCACAGTCAGTAATGTCTGGAGCTGAGCCATTGGAATCCTGGTCAATTTTAGAGAAATGCTTGAATCTGATCAGCAGTACCACATCAGCAGAGGCCTTATTGAAATCTGTTTATTATGAATGTGTGCCAATGACCAGCCATTTTGGCAGCATATGGCTTTATACATCTTTTTAACTTTTTGAACTAAATTTAGTTATTTAGGTATAAGAATAGTTTGCAAGAATCACAGTTGAAGAGCTTGTGGATGTAGGGAGTTTTGGCTTGAACTTGTCTTCCTCTTTTATAGGTGGCGCCAGATTTTTTTGAGTATTTCAGAGCCCTTTACCCCATTCTGCGTTCAGACCCAACTCTGTGGTGTGTGTCAGCCTGGAATGACAACGGACGAGATGGGCTGGTGGATCCGGGAAAAGCAGGGCTGCTGTACAGGACTGACTTCTTCCCCGGGCTGGGCTGGATGCTCATGAAGGATCTGTGGACAGAATTGGAGCCCAAGTGGCCTGCTACGTTCTGGGATGACTGGATGCGTCAACCAGATCAGCGCAGAGACAGATCCTGCATCCGGCCAGAAGTGTCCAGAACGTTGACGTTTGGGCGCAAAGGCGTGAGCTTAGGTCAGTTTTTTGACCAGTACCTGCGCTACATTAAACTCAACACTGAATTTGTGCCTTTCACCAAACAGGATCTGTCTTACTTGGTTCGCGAGAGATACAACGAGATATTTGAGAAAGAGGTGTACAGCGCCCCCCTGGTGAAGGCTGAGGATCTGAAGGGGGGTGCACTGCAGGGTGCGGGGCCCTTCCGCGTGCAGTATTCCAGCAAAGACGGCTTCAAGGTCCTGGCTCGCAGTCTGGGGGTGATGGATGACTTGAAGTCAGGAGTTCCGAGAGCGGGATACAGGGGTGTCGTCAGCTTCATTTCACGAGGACGGAGGATCTACCTGGCACCTCCCAGCGGTTGGAGCCACTACGACACCAGCTGGAGCTGAGAATCACACCGCGGGGGTTATAGTGGAAATGCGGTGGGCAGGGAAGAACAGAGAGCATCATTGGTTGAGACTTGACAAATTAGGTGTCAGAAAAAACCTGCGCAAACCAAAGAAAACTAGAAGGGGTAATTGGAACACAAATGGGGAGGATGAGACATTGGACGGTGGGTGGAAAGGGAAGAGAGAGAATAAAGGATGAGGAGAGGAATGCAGGTGATGGGATCAGTGGGGAAATTAAAGGAAGTAAGTGGGAGACTAATGGGGGTAAAGTAGGTCCTCTCCTCTGTGCCCTTATCCCTTGAGCGTAAATAGATTTTCTCCTTAATTTTCCAAAGGAAAAGGTAGTGTATTTGGGGATGGGGATTATGGGTTTTTTATTTTTACATTGTTATTTTTAAAGATACTCTTATGAATGTAATTATTATGGTAAATGAATTGTTTCAATCAAATTTGAATGGAAATTATATTGTTAAAATTGCTTAGATAATTTTTTTTAAATTTACCAGATTCTGAATGGCATGTGACAACATGATCAGGATTCATACATGATAATGAGGCTTGCCAGGATTAGATTTTTATCGGTAATCATTGGTAAACGGGACTTCACGGAACAAATACAGACTAATAGAAAGACTTGATACAGACTTGATATATAACTAGTGGATATTCCGAAATGGTACTTTAAATTTGCTAATGTTCCATTGGTGGTTATTTTTTATGTGCAATAGAAGAACATGCTGAAAATTCCCTGCAGGAATAGGAATATTTTTGGAACAGCCCACACAAATGGGTTGTGTGTGTGTGTGGAGGGGAGGAGAGGAGGGGGGGATGGGTGAGACATAGTATGGCTGAGTATGTGGTACCATGGTATACCAGTGCTGAAAATATGAACATTTTATGTAATGCTTCTTACATAAAAAAAAAAAAAAAGGTTTATGATAAAGGAACACTTGTATAGTAATTTACTCACATGTCCAAAAGTTAGGTAAAGGGGCTCAGAAACAATATATAATTGTTTAATATATAATTTTTAGCTTGATGAAAGTGAAAACTTCATGTTAATTTAGATTTGTTGACAACATGTCAACAAATAGATTTTAGATTTTTTGACAGTTTGTTTGCAAATGGGTGCCATGTTTCCAGCTATTGTTGGGCAGTTTAATAAGAGTCCGTAGATTGTATTTCCACTGACACAGTGCAAATTTAGCACTATACAAGCTAGCCATTTCTTGTCATCAGAGCTGATGCGCCACACAGTTAACTACCCCTATTTTCGTGCGCTTTTTTGGAATCAAAATCTGCACTGTGCTCTTCTGTCACTTGCTGTAACCTGCACAGGGAAAGCTGCAGCTGAGCCTCTGCCTCCTGAGTGACAAAACTGATTATTTTACACTCTGAGCCACACGGAGTAGGACAGGGCAGGAAGTGTTGACTGAGGGCGTGGCACATCTCTCACTGACTGCAACAACACGTACTGTTGATGCCTGCGGTGTTGCTTGGGGGCACGTGCAACATAAACCCGAGCAACCTTGGCTGACTGAAGCTTGCCCTACCCCAGCAGAATAAAGTCAAGAGTTGTCCTGCCGCTGTAGACGAGACTTTCATAGTCTGCTAATGAATAGTCCAAACCCAAGCTTGCGATGTCTAAGTTACAGGTCTCTGTGCGTGCTTGGAACAATAGCCTTTACAGACTGAGTCATGCTGGAGGACTGCCACACACATTCTGAATTAGATCATTGCAGCATATGTCACCAAATCAGGATGCAGTTACAATTACTATTTATACAAGCATGATATTTTGTTGCTCACTTTCAGAGAGGTTTTAAAGTACACAACAAGGAAGATAAATAATCACCTGCCATTGATGTACCACCGCTCCCCTGATTTCCAAGCTTTTTAACGTTTGTTTTCGGTGAATCTTTGTTAAGCAAGTTTCCCTTTTCCTGCATTTGTTGTGTAGCGGTTGTGTTATTTCCTTGGTGCTTGGAACTTCTGGCCATTGTGTCTTTTGTCTTCCACAGCTGCATATACTGTAACAGGAAACAGCCTCTAGAATATTATGTTGTTGTATTGTCATTTTTTCCTCATTCTTCATGGTCAGCTCAGCGTATGAAATGTGGCACAAAATATGAACATGACTGCCAATAATTTTATAACCTACCAGAAAGCACCTTGCCAGTTGAAAGATGAACATTTTTTAGCTGATGTAAAATATCTGGAGGCATTCTTCAAAAGCAAACTAATATTTGTGATTATTGGGGCTAAACTGGTAACAAAAATCTATGTGTTTCAGGCTGTAGGTTATAGAATATTATAATATTTATCTTCTCTGAAGGTAATTAATGAGAGTGATGTATGATTAAAATCATTGTGGCACAAGTGTATTCCTTTGTTGTCAAATTTGTCAAACTCTCAAATAATGTTTTCATTGCCTGGGCCTTTCTGTGTACTGTTATCCTAAAATAATCATGGACAAACATTTAAAATGATTAATTAAAGATATTTTATCCGTTTATCCATTGAAACTGAGGGGGGGAAAAAAAATCTATTCCTGGCAAGGCTGATTGCATTTTATATAATATTTATCTCATTTTGAAATCACTTTTAGAAATGATTTTTTTCACTATTTTTTCCATGTCTGTCGAAGAATATTTAGTCACAGCATTGCTTGAAAAAAATTTATATACATATTTGTAATAATGGATGTGGAGGAGGAATTCTTCACAAAATATTATTTACTGTAATATTTTGGGAGAAAGATTTTTATAATATGTAAATCCACTGCCTGAAATGTTTTTAACTGTAATACCTTGGGAATAAAACAGAATATTTTAATCCATTCTGTATCCATCTTTGTATATTTTTTCAGTCTCAGCACCCAGGAGCCAAATACACATTTCTTCCACAGTTATGAATCTGTATATTTTAATGTTCTTATGTCTAGAGTTGTGAGTACAGTCAGATATAGCAGTCCTTAAACTCAAATGAATTGAATTGAACACTGAGTGCAGGTGTTTAGATTATGTAATGCTCTGTGGAGTGCAGAGCTATTGTGCTTTGTCTCCTCAGAAAGGAATGAATTCTGCTGTTGTTTCCATCTCATTGTTTGAACACTGGGGTATATCTGGTTTTTGGCTCTATGCACAAAAAGCATTGCCCCTCATTGTCTGCAACACAAATTCACCATATCATGTTTGCACTTTTAAACTGGTTCAAATGTTGCTGCTTAAATTCTCAAATAAAAAAAATAAAAACATTGTAAACCTTTATTTAACCTGTAAATCCCATTGAGATAGAGAATCTATTCTATAAGGGAGACTCAGCCAAGAGGACAGCACAATAAATACACAAATTACACATTAGCAGAAGCACAATGATACACAATAAAAAATGCCACTTTAAAACAGTTACACACTTCAGCATAGCTTCCTGAATTCTTGATTCTTAATGCAATGAAAATTAAGCTCTCACTGCAGAGTGTTTTTCGCAGGTCATTCCAGGACAGAAGCCAGACAGACAAAAGCCTTCCTATCCAAGCCATTACTTACTCTTGGCACTTGGAATTAAGAAAGGATTGAGAATGTTGGTTGTAACCATTGTATTGCCATATTATCTACCCAGAGAGCCTTTCCATGCATTTTTGTCATTATTGAAAACTAAACATTATGGGCCTGATTTAAGGCCATTAGCGTGTGCAAAATCTTTTAGCACACACAAAACCAATAACATGACCAATGATTGGTCATGTTATTTGTTTTGCACCAATCATTGGTTGTGTTATTCGTTTTGCATGTGCAAAAAGGTGATCTTAGTAAATCAGGCCCTATGTGTTATAATTATATAAATCCATTTTTGAGAAATGGTCCAAGTTAAACATTTAGGGCCACGCTCCACTTTCGACATCCTAAAATAACCTACTCTTATCCAGGTGTTCCATGTAACTTGAAATGCAAAAATTAGGTGGCTTTTTAAGTAATTACAACACCTGGCTGATAAAATATTACCCTGGCTAAGCTTGGCAGATGCTTAACATTTGGCAGGACGTAACAGCATGCAAAGGATATGCAACCAAATATTAAATATGATACTTACATTAAAGCAAAGGGTATGAATACTTACATTTGAAAAAAATTCTAAAAACATCTTTTCACTTTGTCATTATGGGTTATTGGATGTAGATTGAAGGGCAAAAATGGCAATTTTATCCATTTAAAATTAAATCTACAACACAATAAAGTGTGCAAAAAGTGAAGGGGTATGAATAATTTCAGATGCCACGTACATTAGGGCTTAGAATTTAACATGGCAAAAAAGAATCAAAAGATTTTCAACTGAACCACAAAGTCATGGAAGTCAATAATGTGAGGAAAGAGCTTTTCACTCAGAGGTCAGGGGGCCTTAAGGCCATAATAAAAACTTTGGAACAGTTTACCTCACTGAAGATCATGAATGCAGGGTGTAGGGCAGGGATAGGCAACTCCAGGCCTCGTGGGCCGGTGGGTGTGCAGGTTTTTGCTGCCGCCAGTTACCAATTATTTCATTAGCCCAATCAGTTACATGATCTGATATTTTCACTATGTTCCGCGATATGAACAGCAGCTGATGAACGTTCTTGTGCCTGTATGCATGTACTGTAGCGTTTGTTGTAGTCTAATTTACGAGTGAATCGGTGTTGGTGTATATAACTAATTAGCTGATTGAGCCAGGGTGACTGGTGGCAGCAAAAACCTGCACACCCACCGGCCCACGAGGCCTGGAGTTGCCTATCCCTGGTGTAGGGCAGAGGTGGGCAACGAGGGCCGTATCTGTTTCTGGTTTTCATACCAACTTCTGGCCTTAATTACCTAATTAGCCCTAGTATTTACGCCATCTGACATTTTAGCTACAATTCTTAATAAGCGCATGAATGACAGCTGAAGACTTCTTGTGTCCCTATATGAAACATTTTAATGTGATCTAATCTACCAGTGTTGGTGTAAACAGCCAATTAGCTCATTTAGCTGGGGTAATTGGTGGGAACAAAAACCTGCATACACACCGGCCCTCCAGGACTGGAATTGCCCACCCCTGGTGCAGGGCAATGCGAGAACCAAGATGATTATGGAAACATATGTGACCTATCAGGGTGCATGTGTAAGATACAAACCTCAAACGAGTGACCCAGGGATTCTTCAGGTGATAAAGGTACAGCTAAACCTGAATGTACAAATCCAACAATTAGAAACAGACCCTCTAAACAGACCATGAGCTTCCATATCTGTTAGATCTGGGCTGGAGGTGGACCACTACAAGGTGGAATCACTGTAGAATACCAGTCCAAGCTTTGTGAATTCACTGCATGTATGCAAACGGATGCTTACTGTTGTGGGGAACTGAATACATTGAGAGGGTATGCTAGATAGGTGATGTGATCAGCAACATTCCCACTGGTAACATTGCCTTTGTTGAAATACACTCTCAATTAACAAGCTTCCACAAAGGAATATTTACTGATATTTGCATATGCTGAAAGTATTTGTATTAATTAACAGTCTTGCCAGACTAGAGAATAGCTGCTTCATTGAGAATGTGTGATTGTCATTCAATGGTCCAAATGGGAGCTGAGGAGTACCAGAATGTAGGGATGATGTTTTTCTAATTGGCATGATCTTTTTTCTTGTGAAGAGGTAAATTAAATATGGGACTGCTCTGTTTCCTGATCAGTCAAGTACTGCTTGGTATTTTATGATCATTTTAAATAACATTTCCGTGCTTGTATCTTTGGTGTTGCTTGTAATTCCCTACATTATTTCCTGTGCCATAGTCAGAGGCAATTGATTTTTAATGAAATGTATTTTGTATTAGTAGCCTAATTGTTATTTTCAATTAGGCTACTAAAGGGCGGTTCTATCAACCTGAGTGGATCATGTATTTTTCTATAATTCTATTTTTTCCTTATCTTTGGTGGATGGAAATCCAGCAGGTCTATGTGGAAGATGTCCTCCTAATTTTCCATGTGAACCCAAGAATTCCTCAAATATTCTATACTTCAAAATGCTGCATATGTTCCTCCAATAATTTTTGTTCCTTTACGCCTCATAAAAGAGAGGTAATATAGTACATGTCATTGCTAAAGATTAATATTTTGATTGATTACACTCTAGATAAATTTGTTACACAACTATTCAAACTTTATTTTTGAGGGAGCAGCCCTCAAAAAGGTGTAGGTTTTTAGCAATAATTCTACTACTATCAATACTATAATAGATCAATCAAACATGCTTCATTTATGCCTGTTGGAACTAAAATGAGCATGAAGACAGAATGTCCAAGAACAGGATTATGGAAAAACTACAGTAAATGTGGCGGGGCTCTGCAAAACAGAGACAGAGTGAAAGAGTGAGCTTCAATAACTAACTGCAAGAGATTGTATAGGCAGAGGATAACACGCAAAAAATAAAAATCAGTGGTAGCAGTACACACCGCCTGCCTGAAAAAAGAAGTGCAATAAATCTTCCCTGAGGTGTCCATGCAATGTTTAGACATTGATTGACCAGTTAGTGCAATAAATGTGCCTTGCAGTAAGAGCAATCAATGCATTACATACCTGGAAGCTTGAGTATTTAAACCATGTATTGACTGGATCACACAGTGCATTACCTATGCACTTGAACAGAAGATAAATAAAATGGCTTTACAACTCCAGAAGATCTGAGGTTTTTTAAAATTTATTTGATGCTATACATATCCAGCACAGGCGTGACATTTGGCTGAGAATGAAAAATAGCAAGGCCATTTATCCCACTCTCACCTGAGAAATAGTTAGCAACAATACACACAGGACACTTACTGTGCTGACAGAAATTGCTCTATGATAGAGAATCCTATTAGGACTTCAAAACCACTCAAGATTTATAGTAGTGTTACTTTTTAGTGTTGAACCAAGTTACCCATTATAGTAATATCAGAGGATATGATCTTAGAAATGGACCTTTAATTGTCATAAAGACAACAATTATCTATATAAGTGTGACTGCAGGGACTTTGATACATCTTCCATTTTCAGCAATCCTAGATGGATGAAAAGTGCACTCGGAGTGAACCTGACATACATTGTGATGTGATTATTGAAGTATTGAGGGGTCAGGGCTGACACAACACACATATTTTTAAATTGAGTAATTGTATTACTGCATGTGTCACCACCCCAAGAGTAAGAAATTATTTCAGGTCAGTATGGTGCAACACATTATTCACTGATGTTGTCCTGTGAGGTCACATGATTCTAATACACTCACCAGAACTCTAGGAATCCCAGTCTGCACCAGTTTCTACCAAGCTGCCTAGCCATATCTACACTTGTTTGTCACAATAGCTCTTTGCTCATGGATTAAATAAAGCCAATTACTCCTAGTTCTGTTTAGAGATAGATTTAGTCTTGGGTTTCTCCCTGCCTCTGAAAGCCAAAACTGAACAATGGAACATCAAAATATCAAAATAACTTCATACCACCTGCAGGTCACATAGTTCTTGCAAGAAAAATAGTTGTTGAATGCTGGACATGACACACTACACAAACTATGGTGTTAAGCCAAGGCCCAATTTTACAGTGTGGGTTGAAGTCTCATGGCAAACTGCAAGGGCAAAGAAGGGTTGGAAAAATGGAGTACTTGGCATAAGCAGGGTTCAGAGCCTTTAGTCACATAATACTGGAGGGCAACATTGACACTGTGTCAATATCCATTGACTAAATTGGTTTGTGATGATAGTGGGAGTACTTGCACTGCTGATTTTGAGGCAGCCTGGGTTAACAGTGCAGGTCAATTTGTAGAAATAACACGGCATTGACCACCTGCAGCAATCTGTTGTTACCACCCACACTATCTATCCCCCCCCCCCCCCCCCCAACTGTGCAACTTGTCTTTAATTGCGTTCAGGTATTCCTAAGAATGTTTATTTCTGTTCAATGTACTCCTGCAATTCATATGTCAGTATGACAGACATTCCCAAACCTCCAGAGACATGCTCTATCCTCAGCATAAACTGTCAATCTCCATCTCCTGGGCAGGTTATCAGCGGTCTTTTCATATTCTCACTATCTAATCAGGCTGCGAATGCCAATTAGATGAGGGGAATGGATTCCCACGGGGAGTAGTTTTGTCTTCCTGCCTTGTGTTGCAAAAAGAAAAAGTATTTTGCAGATATGGAATAGAGGAGCACCAGCTGATAAGGTAGTTCCATATTCACATTCTAATCAGTTTTACACAATGTAATAGTAGGCCATGTGATCATTATCTTTTTGTGCACTTTTCCAATTTCTTTTAATAATGTATCGAGTGCCAATTCTAACAGGGCTGAAAGCAGGATAGTTACAGTAATTATAACTATATATTACTTCACAATTAAGGGAAAGCTACCTTTTTGCCAATTAGCACTATCACTTTAGTGTCAATGGTGTTCACCTGCACTGTAGTGATCTGCCCTTTGGAGGTTGCCTTGCATACTTGCACTGAGGTGGTTCATCAGTGCCTCCAAACTGGTGATTTTGTAGTGTGAATTGGGCTGGGTGAACTCCAGACATTTGTGTCATGGTATTCACTATTGCATAAGAATGTGTCACAACTCTGCAGTCTGCCATCTACACTGCTACTGTAACAGAGGCCTGTGTAGCTGATTCAGCTGACTCAAGCAAACAGCAGGGGCCTGATCAACGAGAGCAGTCACTGGTGAGTGAGGAGATGGGGATTACTCTGCTGACTTAAGCAGTCTCTGGTTGGTACTACAGTCATAAATGCACCTCCACTCGATACTCTTAGTTACCCGTGGTTGAAACTAGCAGGGTATGAATTTAACCCAGTCCTTACAACACACAACTGCACGCCGCCTACACTGAATGTGCCACTTGGGACAACTGCTTCCACCATCTTGGAACTTAGGTTTGTCTCTGGCTACATTAAACCAATCTGCCTGTGGCACATGTACCACAAAGCTTACGGGTCCTACCTCTCTGTCATGTCTTTTGCACCAACTACTGTTGGTAGTTACTACTACTATACTATAGTTACTACTATATGTTGTGCATTTATGTACTGACAGCCACCATTGTGACACTGGGGACTTGGCATCATCTTTGCCCTTACAAAAATATAGGCCCTCTGGCAAATTTGCGTCAAACCTTTGGCATTGTTGCCGCATATTTGTGGCAAGCTCATATTTTCACGTGCAAATTAGCTGGGAACTGCAATTCACTTCTGGTAAAGTTTTTAGTTCACCACTACTGGTAAACTGACAAACCTCTGGTAACATTTTGTGGTAGACAATTTAGTTTGTGGCAAATACGCTACATATTCGCTGCAAGTTTGCAGCAAACTATCCAGTTTTGTAAGGGTGCTTCATGCCTAAACCCATGTGTATGCATTTTTGGAAGTCACTCTGGATGACAGCATCTGCTAAATGCATAAATATACAAAACTAATAAAAAAATGAGGGACATGGTTAAAGTACATAAATAAAAATTATACCAGTGTATTATTTCTCCATACAGAGTAGTGAATCCTGTGTATTGAATTAGAAATGCACGCTGCAAATAGATGCTCATTTACACATGCACCAGGCAGCAGCTAATGTTAAGATGCCAATTTTTGTTGAGCTGACCGCTCAGCACTCCTCAAGCAGGAGTGTGGGAGACAGCGGGACATGCCCTCCAATGTTGGAACCAAGATTTAATGGATGTTTTCTAAAATGTCCTAGTAGCCTACATGGGTAGTCTACTGATAGGATAATAGATGCCAACTCTTAAATATGACATTCGCTGCTTCTATGGTTACACAATAACAACACCCAGCACATCTGTCAGATGGGAGTAGGCTACAAACATCTCATATGCTGTTGCACAATGTTTACAGTGAATCTAACGTTCAAGGCGTTCTGTAGTAAAACGGTTTGCTGCTTGAACCACTGAAGTAGAACGCACACCAACTTTTGGAATGGCGCAAGTTCGATGATGTAATGTACAGCGACTACGGTAGCCGTGGAGGATTAAAATAGGTGCAAAACGTGCATTTTCTATTTACCTTTTGTTAATGTGTATGTTTGAGATTCAGTGTGGCAGTATCAACGCTGGGAGGGAGGGAAGGGAGGGATGGGAGACAGTCCGAGAAAAAAGGGGTTGGAAATAAGGAAGGACTTCACAGTAGGCATAATAATAAACAAGCAATCTGAATTATATTCCAGACTCATTATTTTACAAACGGACAGCTAGAAATTTAACGAGTTTATCACAGGTTATTGGAGGAAAATTGCAAGCTAGCTAACGTTAGTTTTCTAGGTAGCGCAGGCAGCTAGCTAGTTATTAGCGGTAGATTAACCAACTAGAAGCCGTTGCAATCTCTTCAATTCAATAGTACCAAGTAACGCTAAATATTACACATTTCAAGCGAACAAAATACGTGGACTGATTGCATCCGCAATCTGAACACTTTCATCATTTACACGCGTATTATAGCTAACGTTAGCTATCTTACTGGGTCTACAAATCCGCAATGGAGCCGGAGAGCTTACGTGAGAGTCCCGCGGGCTCCGGAGACCCAGAGCCGAGCGATTGGAGGGGGGAGACGCCCGGTGGAGAGGCGGAGGAGAAGGATGGGGGACCAAAAGACAGAGACGGTGATGGAGGGACTACAGATACTGGGGACGACAGAGGAGAGGGCCAAGATGGAGATGGAGACCGCGAGAGGAAGGAAGAGGAGAGCAAATACGAAGAAGAATTAGACCCAAGAATTCAGGTAAACAAAATATGAATGTAGGCTATTTTTTCAAGTGAAAATAGAGCTAAACACAAGTTGCTGTAAAACAGAAATAAAAAGTATGATTTGTTTTGGATTTTAAATATGTTGTTGAGAATGCTGTCTTGTGCCATCTTGCCATATTAAAATATGAAATATGTTAGCTAGCTTCCTTGGTAGTTCTCTACCTAACGTTAGCTAAATGAGTAACGTCATCTGCTAACGCTGTTTGCTTCTTATGTAGTCAGCAATATGGGTGGTTTAGCTATGTAGCCTCATGTCACTGTATCGCATCAGTGTGCGGGTCTTTCGTGACGAAAAGAGTTAATCTGGGATAATCATTTAGATTGACTACAATAGCTACACCTTGTTGTATAGCTCCTAATTACAAACGGTTTGTTAGCGTAACGTTTTCAGTGCAACTATAATGTGTTCTTTGATTATACCATTTAATACTTACAATTATTGTCACATAATTTATTGTGTTAAAGAGTAACTACAGCACTACACCCACTGTCTCCGCCTACTACACAATTTTGAAATACTTCGTGGGGTGGGAGAGGGGTGGGGGCGGAGGAGCTGTGTCTAGTCATTTGCATAAATTATTGTACAAATGATTTCGTATAACTCGGATCAAACTGTCAAACTAGACATTGCACATCAAATATGAATCAAGATTCAGCAACTGCATGGCCTATTTCTCACCTCAAATATTTTCAGAAACATATTTTAGTGGACTATTTAGGTGGAATAAGAGAGTTGAACAGGACGCCACGTTGTTCCGGTTTAAAAACGTGGAGGCGAAACGAAAGTAACGTAGCGTGTCTAACCAATCAGCTGCCGGCTGTTTCCGTTGTGGGCGACAACAATTATCCATATGACGTAGAGGTACCTCCAAAGAGGTACTCTGACATCACGATTGGGGCGGTGTTGGGAGCAGAAAGGAAATTTCAACCATTAGGGGCAGCACAAAGACGCTTTTCTACTAGTTTCTTATGATATACAATATTATTTCAGAATTGTTGAAATGACGGAATGCATGAATAAGTTTAACTTTAAGGTAGGCATACAAACACGTTTACAGCGAGAGAAAAAAAGTGATCTAGAGTGTAGTTACCCTTTAAAGTGGTTAAATTCTTGCTTTTCAGGAGGAGCTGGAGCACCTGAATGAAGCCAGTGAGGAGATTAACAGACTAGAGCTTCAGTTGGATGTGAGTGTCAGCCAAAAACTCCATATTTTCAAATACTTGCAATATAATTACAAGTGTGCATGTCCTATACAGTGTGCACTGAATAAAAAACTAATGTAATGCTGTGTTCAGTTGGTAAAGATACCTTACCCAGTAAATGAGGAGATGAAATGGGAATGTGAGCAAGCAATCAATTTTCTACATACAACCTGTGACAACAGCAATTTGCCAACAAATTTGGTAAACTGAATTGCCAAATCTACAGGTGTGGTAAATCAGACACTGAACTTGAAAATTGTGGTACCTTTTTAAAGAATTTCCAGTGTAGGCTGTTGGTATGGATTTCAGTGTATCATTGGAAATTAACATTATTAGTAGTTTTAATTCTTATTACAGATGGACAGTATTTAATTGATAGATTGACAATATTTTCAGAATCATATTAATATTATTGATAAGTGAGTACCGGAACTTTCTGGAATATGCATCTTCTTCTGCAGAGGGATTTTTAAATGACTGTGCTACAAAACAGGTTTTTTGTGTGTATTAAGATTTTGTTGATCACTTGAGGTTTATGGGAATAAAAACAAGAAATACTCTGCCATTAAATTCTGATGACCTTATTGTTGAAGTGTACTCTTCCTTGTTCACAGGATGCAAGATCAGGTTACAGGAAGATCCTTACAGACTCAGCCAGGAAGCTGAATGCACAGGGTTCCCAGCTTGGCACCTGCATTGAGAAAGCCAGGCCATATTATGAGGCCCGTAGACTGGCCAAAGAGGTACATAAGAACAAGACCCTTCACAAACTAGTCACAGTAGTTATACATTTTGTGTGTGTGTGTGTGTGTGTGTGTGTGTGTGTAAATAGTAACCTCTTATTGCTAGGTCTTGACTTTCGGGCCAGGCGTCTCTAAATTGTAAATTACGATATGCTCAGGATTTATTGGTAAGAATACATCCCACCCTTCCCCACTCAAGAGGTGAAGTGTAACTGTGCTAATAAGGATATGACTATTTGCTACAGAATGTGACATCACCTAGAGTTAGAGGAAGACCATGATTAGTATCTTTGGATCTTTTGAGTAGCGGTTCAGAATTAACACCAGACCTACCTACATTATTCAAAGAAAAAGACAAAGTAGATTACGTGTCATCCTGTCAGAATGTCACAACAAGGTGTTGTATGCACAATTCATTACATGTGTTGAATCATAACAAGTGAGAAAATGTGACTTAAAAGGCATTGATTTTATGTTCTGGTTCCGTCACTATTTCACAAATGGCGTGATTGCTTGAAGTGTAAGGGGGCATTTTCTTCTCTGGGGGAGAAGCAATGGCTTTTAAGGGTTAGACAACATGGCTAATCAAGCTCATTTACACTTAAAGTTATTTAATGTGGACCTGACCTTGATGTAAATCTCAGAAACTCAGGGGCATGTATCTTATTTTTGGGTGGTATTGGCAGGATGCTTGACTGTAGTGCAGTCCCTGTGACTGCGGACTGTAGGCACTGTATAGTATCACGTTTCTATGGACATCCACTGCACAACAAACAATAGCAGCGAATAAGTGGAACATGGATGTGTAATGTAAACCAGTACACAACTTAAGCCCTTAGTGGAGTGCATACCTTCACTAACTTTAACCCTCATATTATCTTGACATTTTATGGCGCCTTTTATGTTTGGGGTAAAATTGACCCCAAAAGTTTTAACTGACACAAAAATATGGTAATAGAACAATTTTGACACTTTTTGTTTCACCTTTTGTGTGTCTCCCAACTGACTAGCCTTTTATCCCTAAATATTAAAAATCTGTGATGAAACATCTAATTTTAAAGCCTTAGGTAAGTGGAAATTTGTGAAGTTTAAAACCTGTATAGGAAAGTGCCATCAGAATCACCCACAAAAAATCTGTGATAAAAAATAAGAAAGGTTGTATATTTTCTTGCATTTTATACAGCTACCCCACAAATGACCCCACACAACACCTTTGTAGACAGAGTTGGTACAGGACTTTTTACAATGTAGCATTATGTTTATTGCATGTTTACTATTTAATCCAAACAAATTAGGAAAAGTCATATAATGTCAAGATGAAAAAATAAGAGATTAACTGCTTTTTAAGAGATGTCAAACACTGAATCGGATCAAATTGACCCCAAATATAATATGAGGGTTAATAACTGTCCCGTCAGCTCTCATATAAAGCTCCCTCCATATTGTTTGGGACAAAGACATATTTTTTTCTTGATTAGGCTATGTTCTCCACAATTTTAGATTCGTAATCGAACAATTCACATGAGGTAAAAGTGCAGTTTCTCAGCTTTTATTAAAGGGTATTTTATTTCATTTTCACCATGTACAAATGACAATACTTTCTATACATAGCCCCCCCCCCCCCCCCATTTCAGGGCACCATAATGTTAGTCAGGTGTGTTCAATTGCTTCCTTAGTGCGGGTATAAGAGAGCCTTCAGAATCTAGTCTTGATTCTATGATCTTCACATTGACAAACGACTGTTATTGGTGTTTGTCAACATGAGGGCCAGAGTTGTGCCAATGAGTCAATTAAGCCATTATGAGGCTGAGAAATACAGGAAAAAATTGTCAGAGACATATGCCAAACCTTTGGCTTACCAAAATCAACTGTTGGGTACATCATTAAGAAGAAACAGCACCAGTGAACCCAGCAGTCACAAAGGTAGGCCTGGTAGGCCAAGGAAGACCTATACAGTTGATGTCCGATGTTGATGTTTGCTCTACAGTGACGTAAAGTACTGTGCAAAAGTCTTAAGTACATATATAAAAAAAATAATGAAATTAAAATTTTTGAAATATCACACAATTGAATATAAATAGCAGTAAACAGTAAAAAATCTAATCAATATTTGGTGTGACCTCCCTTTCCCTTTAAAACTACATCAGTTCTCTTAGGTACACTGTTAGGTATGCAGTTTTATAAGAAAATCAACTGGTATGTTGCTCCAAGCATCTTGGAAAACTGGCCACAGTTTTTTTCAGACTTTGGCTGTCTCGCCTGTTTCTGTTTGTCCAGGTAATCCCAGACAGCCTCGATGATGTTGAGATCAGGGCTCTGTGGAGGCCATACCATCTCTTGTAGAACGCCTTGTTCTTCTTTTCACTGAAGATAGTTCAATTAATTTTTTGAGGAATTAATGTTTGAAAATCAATTTTTTAATTATTTTATACTGACACACTAATGCAGAAGAATAAGAATAAACATCTAAGGAAAAATTTAATCTCAATTATAAAAAAAATTATTTTTTATAAAAAAATCTAGGGTGCCTAAGACTTTTACACAGTACTGTACCTAAAGGAGCCTGCAGAGTTCTGGAAAAAGAGACCAAGATTCACTTGTACCAGAGTGATAGCAAGAGCAATGTGTGGAGGCCAAAAGGAACTGTCCAAGATCCAAAGCATACCACCTCATCTGTGAAACATGGTGGTGGGGGTGTTATGGTTTGGGAATGTATAGTTGCCACAGGTACTGGCTCACTTGTTTTCATTGATGATGTAACTGCTGATAGCAGCAGAATGAATTCTGAAATTTACAGAAACATCTTATCTTCCTCCAAACTCATTGGATGCTGATTCATTTGCCTTTCATAGTCGACCATACCAACTCCCCTCGGGTGACTACATTTCCCATAATTTTTGCAAGCAAATTACAAACAACAATGTTCATGGCGTCCATCATGGAAGAAGATTACCGTATGCAGAAGGCACACTTGTAGGTGAAATGACAGGTCCGTGCAGACACAAAAAAACGACTGGCTAGGGTCCTAAGCAGACATCCGCTCAGGGTCTGTTTTGGGTCCGCTATGATGTTGTTTCTCCTCACTCTTTTTCCTATTGAACTCTATGGAAAAATAAGTCAGGAGAAACAACCCTTAAAGTGATCCATCCATGTCTACCATGTATTCAATACTATTCCTGTGTAATCTATAGTTTAATCTAGCCCCCCACCCAATTCCCATAGAGATCCATTCAAATGCAGAGAGGTTATAGTATCGCTTGTAAGAGTACCTGAAAATAAGATATGAAGAGTCTTTTGATGTTGTTGGGTCACAGACATCAGGAAGTCATGGCATGCAAAGGATATGCAACCAATTATTAAATATGATGACTTTATGTAAGTTTATGTTAATTTGTCCAATTACGTTTGGTGCCCAAAAATGGAGGGTGGGGTGTGTAAAAATGGCTACAATTGCTACACGGTTCTCCCGATATGGATGTAAAAACCAAAAAAATTAAAGCTGAAACTCTGCACCTTAACACCGTAGTCACTGTTCCATGTCAAATCCAATGTGCTGGACAACAGACACACTGTTGGACTGCCCTGTATCTCAATGTACGAGAGCTCTCAATATAATACTTTTTCTTCAGTCATTTCACCAAGGTTTATTTGGATCTGTCCATAATGTTTTAAGTTACCTTGTTAACAGAAAGGCAGACTGAGAAACCGTATTAATAACATAAAACTTTTGGTGGCAGATGTGAAAATTTCAGACCCTCTAAATGGCTCATTACTGTTCTCTTTCTGTCAGCATGATTTGTTTTCCTCTCTCCCAAAGCATTGCCATTGGTTGCTGTCACTCTGTGTTGTGTGACTGGTGTCTTCTCCTCATTTAATGTGATGCTGGTTAACTTCTCCCAGTGCAGTGATTGATGTTCCTCTTTCTCAGTGTATGGTGACTGGTTTCCCTCTTCTTATAACGCCTCGTAATTGGCTGCCCTCTCTCAGTGCAGTGTGATTGTCTGTACTCCCTTCAGGCCCAACAGGAGACCCAGAAGGCTGCTCTGAGCTACGAAAGAGCCGTTTCCATGCACACTGCCGCTAGGGAGATGGTGTATGTGGCGGAGCAGGGGCTCCTAGCAGACAGGAATACACTGGATCCGACGTGGCAAGAAATGCTCAATCATGCCACCTCCAAGGTGAGAGTGGATGAGGGCAATGAATTCCAGTAATTCCCTCATATCTTTTGCAGTCGTGTCACAGCTTGGAAGCCTCACATTTTGACATGGGGACTTGACGGGTGAGTGATATGTGAGGTGTGAATAGTCAATCATATCCTTGTCAGGATATAGATTGAAGTCATTTGATGACACCCACCTCCCATAACCACTTGCTGTCGTCACCCCAAAATGCTTTAAATTACATTCAAGCAGCACCTGGGGTAGTTCTCTAAAAAGATTAATGCCAGGGAAAGTATTTGATTGAATGTTCTGATATAAATCTGACTTATTCAGGCCACCTACATGGCATGTGCTTTATTTTACTTTTATTTCATGACTTTAATTGAGATTCATTTTATTAAGTGTCTGGCCTCTTTCTGAATGCTGTCGGCTCAAATTAAATGTTTAAAAACCTTTTATTAGCTTAAGTGTTGATAGTTTTACTGAGACTATATCTGCTCTGCTTGCATCTTGAGCAAAGTGAACAATAAGAATAACAACACACTTCTGAATTTTGTTGTTTGAGCTGTTTAATAATAGTTGCCTTTAAAATCTGTACCAGCAGAAGTGAAAGTCTGGTAGTCTGGTAATCGTTTGGTAGTCTGGGAAAAGAATCATTGCTACCACACTATGACTTTGGACATTAGGACTGCTGTTTTAGCTTAAAGCAAAATTTAACTTTGGTAGAACTTTGGGTTGTGTAGTTACCTGGCCATGATATGAGTCCAAATGGTGGCGAAATACGTTCATTAGTTGTTCTGTGCTCCCCTGGGGTGATAATCCAGAATAGGGTATTTGTTGCTCTCCATTCACTTCTATAGCGTAGCTAAAACAGTCTGAAAATGACAGGACTGATTATTGTTTTTATTGACAGAATCTGCTTAGTTTGTGTTCGTATACATGCTAGAAGTGTCATTTTGAGACCGTTTTAGCTGCACTATAGAAGTGAATGGAGAGCGACAAATACCCTATTCTGGATTATCACCCAAGGGGAGCACAGAGCAACTAATGAACATATTTCGCCACCATTTGGACTCATATCATGGCCAGGTAACTACGCAACCCATAGTTCTACCAAAGTTCAATTTTGCTTTAAGGAACTACACCAGCTAATGTAGGAGGATGTTCTGGGAATCATTTTAGATCATGAGTCGAGTGAGAGTGAAGGTGACTGTTTTTAGATGATGTTCTATTCAATTCTCTATTCAGTTTTTATGTTCTGCTTTTATCTTAATTTTATGCAGTTGTCTTCTCGAGATTCATTTTCCATGAACAGCTTCTGAATTATAAGAGAGACGTCATGTAAGTTCAGTGTGGCCTTTGAGCAATGTAATGACATGTAGCTATTTTATGATACAAAACTGTGGCTTTTATTATTTTTCATATTTTATTTGCTTAGTAAACAGTTATTCATAGTGACGTCTATTGCTTACAAAATGTATCTCTGTCACTGTAGTAGCTGCTGCACTGTGGCCCACACCATAGCTCAATTAGTGCTGTCAGCAAACACTTATTTATTATGGGCATAGTAGGGAGCTGTCTGAGTGTGAAATTGGGAGAAATGGGCGTATTTCTGTCTGTGTGATAAAACGCCACGGCTTGTTTCTGCCAGCGACATCACTTTTATTCTGACGTGTGAAATAACAGTAGTAAATGTGGGAGCTTTTAGTTGTCTTGATCTGTGGTTAAAGGAAATCCGGTTGTGTGTCGTACTGCGGAGATGTGTTTGTAGCGTACGTAAGAGGGTGCATTTAGTAGGGTTTTTGGGATGTGGTGTTCTCAAAGGAATGAGAACTGCGGGGGCCTTGATGAGACTCTTCTGTTGCGGCGCTGTACAGAGCAGCAGTCATGACGGACTCTCGTGACCGGCGCCTGGGCGCACACCAGTACAGCCCTGACGCGGCGCGTTGTGTGCTGTTGGCAGGTGAACGAGGCGGAGGAGGAGCGTCTGCGCAGCGAGCGAGAGCACCAGCGCGTTACGCAGCTGTGCCAGGACGCCGAGGCCCGCGTGCAGACTTTGCAGAAGGCGCTCAAGAGGGTCATCATCAAGTCTAAGCCTTATTTCGAACTCAAGGCTCAGTTCAACTACATACTGGAGGTACGTACACAAATCCTCAGCACACACCCTGGCTCAGGTACTCTGCATGTGGGACAGGTTTTGTGGGTTTATCACAAAGTCATTTGCGTATTCGTCGGCCACTATACTGTATAACGGATGATTGATCCATCTGAAACATTTTAAGTTTGAATAAAAGCAGGAAGCACTGGTTTCACCGAACAGAACTTGTCGTGTTGGATAGACACGTCAGGCAACAACGAAAACGTAATCTTTTAAATTCTACAAGTCCACCTCGCTTCTTAGTCTCGGTTAGGTCTGCATGGCTGCGCGCGACGGGAACTTCAACCTTGTGAAAGAAATGTTTTGTTATCCCTATTTTGTTCTGAAGGAACAGAACTGTATGCTTGAAAAACGGCAAGATTTTTCAAGCATACCTTGCGTTCCAAAGGAAGAGATGGGGGGGGTCCGCAAGAGATGCGAACAGCGAGATCACAACCGCAGTGGCGCAAGGTCCAGACCCTTTAGCCACGCAGTATGTGACCACTACGTGGTCAGGTAGGGTCTATGTGGTTCGATCACTGTTTTCCCCCTCTTCTTTACTTCTCCCCTCCTGCTGTGCTCCTCCATTCCTCCTCTGTGGACGGATCTCGGGCTAACGGCTATACCCTCCCACTGATGCGGTGGTGCTTGTGGCTGCCTCGTGGGCTGCGTTAATGCCCTATCCTCAGGCTGAGCGCAGGGGACTAATATTTCCGCTGTGTGTCACACCGTTTCCGACTCTGTCTCGACATAAACCAGCTGCCTTGAAGAACTCAAGGGCTATTCTCCCCTCTACTGAAAAAGAAAACTGCAATAAACAGATGAATGAACCTGACAAGTCCTCTACAAGTTAATTGTCTGTTCAAGGATGTTGCATTTCTCCTTTGGTGCATCTGCCTGCTTCCCCGCTTTTGTTTGTTGATACGTCTTCCACAACAATTTGAGTGGATTTTGGTGTCATTTTCAAGTTTTTGATTAAAGCAGTTCTATGAAAAGTTGTTTAATATCTTTAATATCCACCTGACCTTGGTCAAATATTTTTTTAGTAATTTTTTTTGTAAATGTTTTTGAAATACATTGTTCTAAAATTTGTATTCTGAAACATATTTGAATAACATTCTTACAAGTGTTATATTTTTTGAAAGAATTCTCAAGCTTTTTGAGTTGATACTTATACAATATTCAGTGTTCAGTACAATATTCATTTTTCAGTTATATCAACTTATTTTTCACTCTCATCAAGAAATAAGCCAATCATAATTAAATTTCCAATTACATTTTACTGAGTAAATAATCTGGTTATATTTTCTACAGAACTCTCTCAACACATTCGGCCAGCATTTGGAGTATTGCTATCCATAGTAAACAGACTGACAGACTTGATTTGATTGTCCTTTAAGTCATTTTCAATGGAATTTTTTTTTAAAGAGAAGGGACTCCCACTCAGTTACTTTTGTAATGACTTTGCTTGTTACTGTAATGGAAAATGACCCAGCAGAAGTCATTCCTTAGATGTTGTTTCTTCTGCTAAAATCATTCTCCACCAACCTACACATACTGCAATCTATAGATACTTCCAACTCCCAATACCCTTCTTTTCTCTGACTCTGGGGGGGGGGGTTTATCCATTTTCTCTTTTCTGATTCTGTCTATCTCTTCTGTTTTCCCTTCAATATCACATCACAGCCTTAACTCGACTTCTAAATCATCTCCAGAACCCACACCTCTGAAATCTAACATCCAACTGGAAGACACTGATTTTTAGTGTCCTCTGGGGATTGTTTTCCACCAATCACTTTGTGAGCATGTATGTCTATACACACGCACACACAAACATAAACTTGCTTATGGGGGTTGTAGTGCGTATGTCTGTTTTGTTTTGTAGTGAAAATTGACATGACACTTTCTCTTCTCTTGCACACGTGTGTATTTGGCTATCCTTTCTATTCTGATCTCTGCTTGCTGTCATAACACCCCACTCAACAATCTGCACGTGTTGCTCAGGATCAGGAAGATTGTAGAGCACTGCTCTACCGCTGGGTCATTATCTAATTTAACTGCGGCCCTAATTATTTGAAATGAATTACTGGACTGCATGTAATTTTATTGACATTTTAGAAAATTTTGTCTTAATAGTTGTGGATTTTTCATGACGTGGACCCAGTTATAATAAAACGTGGTATTAACCTTGATTTCAATCCTTCTTTTAATTTATTTACATTACTGTACAGGAGCACAAGTCTAAAGTGGTGCAACTGGAGGAACGTGTGTCGAAGGTGAAGACCCGCTATTCGGTGGCACTGCGTAACCTGGAGCAAATCAGCGAGCAGATCCATGCCCAGAGGGGGCGGCGCCGCTTCGCACCCCGGCAAACCAATGCCTGCGGAGGACGGAGCTCACCGGTGGGGGCGGAGTCTGATTGTGATACCGGGGCTGAGAGCGGGGCCTGCGGGGGAGGGACGATGGCAAAAGACTGGGCGGACGGAACGAGGGGCGGAGACAAGACCAGGGAATGGGTGGAGAGACACAGAGCCTCGGGCTGGGGGGAGAAAGAGAGGGCGGAGGCGGAGAGGGCTGGCTCGGACACCCTCTCCGTCCTCAGCCTGCAGACGATCGCCTCAGACCTGGAGAAGTGTGACTCCGTCGAACACTTGGGCGACTTTTTAAGCGATGTGGTCAGCTTGTCAGGGGAGGAGGGAGACAAGGAGAGGCGGGTGAGGGAGGGGGAGAGAGCAGGAGGGAGGGCGGCGGTGGCTCCGTTGGCTCCGTCGGGGCAAGGTGGAGCGAGTGGCGAGACGCAGGCAACGGGGAAAGAGAGGCAGCAGAGCTTTGTTAAGCAGCACCACAGGAGTGTCAGTTTGTGAATGAGGCGCGGGGGGGAATGGGCAGGGAAATGCAGTGCTAAACCGAAGGGAAGCGCGTGGAGGTTAGACACTAACATTAAGAGACAAGAAAGGGGGAAGCAAGCGACACTAACCCAGGTGTAATTGTTATGTAGTAATTAAATAGACATTCGGATTGACACTTCATTACTTGAAGATTAACTGGTTTAATATGCTACGTATATACACTGCAGGAATCCCCACATCTTAAATACAGGCCTCTGGAAGCGGTGGTTTCCTCATTCCAATCCCGCCTATTGTGTCGCACTGTTACCTCCGTGAGAGAGAGGCAACATGAGAGGACAACTTTGCAATGCATGATGGAGTAGCTAGAGGTCATTAGAGCAAAATCACACTGAAACTAGATACTGCAGGATATCATAGATCTATTCAAACAGCTCTCATTGAAATTGTATCGGCTTCATTGACTTTTCCTGTTTACTTGAGTATGACTGAAGGACAAGATGTTATGTTTTTCTTTCTGTGATATGTCTTTTGGACAGCTGTGAAATGGTTTCTAATATCCGTGCTTGTCATAAATATAATGACGAGGGACTAACATCAAGACTACTTATGAAACAATACATTGACATCAAACAGCCATATAGAAAAGTAGTATTGTCCCTGGAGAAATGTAGTAACAAAATCCATATTTCATGCGATAAAAATACCATAAACTCCACAAATATGTGCTATGCTGCACCTGCAAGAGAACTGGATTATTTACTACCCATAAATATTGTAGAAAAAATGTTTGTCCTCAAAAGCCATTGACAAAACACTAATCTTTACAATTATTTAGGTATTGTAACTGTACATCATCTTGCTAAAAAAAATGTTTTGCTTTTTTTTATTATTTTTTAATTATTTTGAATGTACAATCCCAAGCAGTTTAGACATAAAACCTAATCCTAAAACGTAAGGTAAAAGATTTAAAATCCCCAGTTATATATATACTGGAAATTTGAAATGTTATAAAATCATTGTATGGTTGTTTTCTCTATAAGAAACAATGGCCCGCTGCCTTTTCCCAACAAAACGTGGCTCTCAGTTTGGCATACATGTTAGCTGGAAGGTATTGGAAGTGGTTTTCCATATAACCTTTAAGTATTATGAGAATATTCTTTAGGTAATGAAGCCTAGGAAAAGTGTACAATTTATTGAATAAAAATGCCATTCCATTATATATCATTTCTGGACAGTGGCCATTTTATTTGTTGGCACAATCTTTCAAGTTTCACTCGTGTGTGACACTTTAACACTGTTTTGAATTTATTTCAAGCATAGCCTCTGAATTCAATAAAGCAACAAGAGACCACTTGCATTGATGATGTGTGTGAGAAGAAGTCCTAAAGATTTTCAATTGTCAGGTTTTCTTTTTTCAGTTAAGCTGTCTGATTGGCCAGTTCTTTCTGTTTACTCATGAGTGACATTAGTTGATGAGAAGCTTGTAAATCCCACTGGATTGTGACCCTCAAGAATCGCAATGATGCTGTTAAAGTGAACCTCACCACTGCATATAGACCCCAGGGGTTGGGTGAGGGCAACAGACTGCATGAAATGAGGGCAAGAAGCTTTTTTATGTGATATATATATAATTTTGGGAAATTATTACATGGAAAATTGTGCAATTTATTTAAACACTTGGAAATGCTGGTATTGAACTTCTGTGCTGTGTGCTTTCACTGTTTCTCTTCGTCTATCTGGCATAATTCTAGCATCTGTCTGTTTTTGTGCCTCCTCTTGTTCCTTCTCATTCTTACAAGCACCCATACAGTATATCTCCATAACTCTCTCTCTCTCTGTGCCTCCCCCTTTATTCTTTATTTAATTTCTCTGTGAAATTAGTTTGAAGTGAAGTGGATGTATTACAATATCATTAATACTGTTAACATAATGAATATAAATGGCAATTTATGCAATATCTTACAGTCAAATAAAAAAATATTTAAGATATTTTGGTTTTTGCTGTTTATTGTCTTGTCTGATTCGTGCAAGCTAATTCTGACCAGGTAAACTGTTTACGTACTTCGTACCGTACCCACTTATGCTACTGTGACAGCAAATTCTCCTACTACTTATATGGCAATGATTCCTCTCCTTAGCACTCCTACTAATACACCGCCTACCCTGACCAGCCCAGTGCAAACCACCATTCCTCCCCCAACTCCAAATTGATACCACTAGTCTTACTGCCAATTGTTGTAATGCAATGAAAATGACTTAGTCTTTTGTTATTGTTTTGTTTTTTAAAGGAGTGAATCATTTTAATATTTTTGCCTCCTCTGTATGCATAGGCACATTGAATGTGGTTGGCTGAGAAATATTGGCACCTCTATCTGGACTGATTTTAAAAAATGGTGTTATTCGTTTTATTTATTTAATTATTTATTTATTTTTTACATTATTTACTTTATTTAACTCTGTTAAGTTAAATATAACTGCCACATTACAGATAAGAATCCTTGTGCAGGGGGTTTATGGTATATTCTATTGATGTTCCTGTTGGACCAGCCTTTTAGAGAAACAAGTGGGACTACTACAACCGATTCAATACTTTTTCATTTTTTTGTCTTGAAAAAGCATTGAATCGAAAAGTGATTTTAGTTTATTACATTTGAGAGGCCAGAGACCACTCATTCCACTGCAGTCAGAAGTGCAGAAGCCCCGCCCATGTTGCCACACCCACTGAACGCTCACCTCTTCATCTCATTCCACTGCAGTCAGAAGTGCAGAAGCCCCGCCCATGTTGCCACACCCACTGAACGCTCACCTCTTCATCTCATCCCACTGCAGTCAGAACAGCAGAAGCCCCGCCCATGTTGCCACACCCACTGAACGCTCACCTCTTCATCTCATTCCACTGCAGTCAGAAGTGCAGAAGCCCCGCCCATGTTGCCACACCCACTGAACGCTCACCTCTTCATCTCATTCCACTGCAGTCAGAAGTGCAGAAGCCCCGCCCATTTTGCCACACCCACTGAACGCTCACCTCTTCATCTCATTCCACTGCAGTCAGAAGTGCAGAAGCCCCGCCCATGTTGCCACACCCACTGAACGCTCACCTCTTCATCTCATTCCACTGCAGTCAGAAGTGCAGAAGCCCCGCCCATGTTGCCACACCCACTGAACGCTCACCTCTTCATCTCATTCCACTGCAGTCAGAAGTGCAGAAGCCCCGCCCATGTTGCCACACCCACTGAACGCTCCTCTCTTCATCTCATTCCACTGCAGTCAGAAGTGCAGAAGCCCCGCCCATGTTGCCACACCCACTGAACGCTCACCTCTTCATCTCATCCCACTGCAGTCAGAACAGCAGAAGCCCCGCCCATGTTGCCACACCCACTGAACGCTCCTCTCTTCATATTGCACTGTGGCTCCCCTGACCCCCTTTAGATAACCTTACTTTTTTCCATCTTTCTTTGGATTTCCCTTTATAGGGAAATGTACATGTTGTAGTTACAGCTGTGTAAAGATATGTTATCTGTCTAGTACTTGTTCAGTTCCAGGTTAGTTTGTTCGGTTAACATTACACTTTGTGATTATTAATGGGCCTCGGTGCCTTCTTGGTGTTTTTACATTAATGTACTCCCCTTCTGTGCGTCGCTCTGGATAAAAGCATCTGCTAAATGATTGTAATGTATGTAATGTCAAGTTATTTCAACAACACCTTTTTAGACAAAGTATTATATCCCACTCCTAATGAGTATTGACACTCATGTAGCATCACCCACAGTGCCTCTAAAATTGAACAACAAATAAGTATTGAAATCAACAAAGTGGAACAAATTGCATTCAAATCTTTGTCCTGCAAGCACAGCATGAATCTCAGGTGCATAATGATAACTTGAAATGAGAAATGAACATTGCCCAGCTGTTACGGCATGTACTGTATTTGTGTGTGTGTGTGTGTGTGTGTGTGTGTGAGAGAGAGAGAGAATGTGAGAGAGTGTGTGTGTGTGTGTGTGTGTTGTTGTTGTTGGGAGGGGGGGGGGGGGCTATGTTTAAACATGCCCAATTATAACTGAGGATGTCAGCTTTGAGCTCTGGCAGACTCAATCCTCCCAGAGGATGCAAAGTGAATTATGAACATCTTCCAGATGCATCTTGTTGGATGCAGATGTAATTGCCATAAAATTGTGTATATTGGGAAGCCCACTCAACTGTTTCTGCAATTATATTAAAGAAGTTTAAACAATGGTTTAGAATATTATGTATACAGCGGTGTATATTTATTCACATATTGCACTGCTGCAAGGTTGTTTCTTCCCAAGCAATCCTCAAACATACTGTTACATGCATAACAAACTGACTGCAGCATATAAAAGTAGACGGATAATAAAGCTTATAATAAAGGTTAATAAAGGTTTATTATCTGTCCTATCCTAATGTTTTTCTTTTCCTGGAGCATTGCTTTTGACCCAACCAATCCACACCGCTGTTTGCACAAGATAATGTGTTGCCACAGTTGAGACTTTGGATCCCAGACAGGAGAAATGTTTAGAGATGGAGAAGGGTTAAAGCAGAAGGGAAACAATCATCCAACAAGTGACGCTAACAGCAAGGGCTAGCCCGTTGCACTACGACCACAACCAGAAGAGCTAGGAAGCAATATGGAGTGGAACTGTGTGTACTGTATGTGCGTGAGAGTTTGTGAGTGAGTGACTGAGAGATATAGAGGTGCGGGTAGATAACGTTGTGAGAACAACATTGAGGGTTGATAAAAAAAAAAAAACGAGAAGAGAGAAAAGAGTGAGTATCATCTGTCTCTGGGTTTCAATTATTCAACAGTGATATAAAAATAGAGAGGAGTGCACTTAGAATAGACGGGGGGGGGGGGGGGGGTGTAGAAGAGAATGAAGGTAGGGAGGGAGGGGGAAAGAGTAATGGAAGAGGGAGAACTGTGGATGGAAGGGACTGAGGTGATAATATTGTGATATAGATGTGATTGACTGATCACAAAATAGAGGTCTGGTGCTATGAACGTTTCATAGTTCTATATGATAGTACTTTCGTTTCGTTTCAGGACCCAATGCAATATATAACTTAAATAATATTCATGCTTGTTGGATTTCATTCAGCAATACCTCCATGTAGTAACCACCATATCCACAAATGTAGACTACAGAGTAACTCCCTACGTCTGGAACATCATCATCAGTGCTTGGCGAGCATGCCTATCTACACACACCACCATGTCACTCAACATTTTAGTTGAGGAGGCTAGCGCCACTCATCTAGGAGAGAATTACATATCATAGTGAGTTAGGAATTCTGAGATCCTATTGGCTGATTAAATGGTAGATGCTGGGTATGCATTGTCTAACACATGGACACTGCAGCCCGTGTGATTAGTGTGAGCGCGATCGAGGGACAGTTAACGTTGTTACGTCTCCGCCGATGACGTCGTGAGTTAGCGAGGGAGTGTTGGGAGAGAAAGAAGGAAGGGAAGGAGGGAGGGGGAACTGTGCTTCGTCGTCCAAGGAAGAAACGTCTATGTATACTGTATTTTGTAGATTCTGAATTTCCACCCAACAAAATTATAACATCTAGATAGCAATACAAACAAGACGCACGTTTATTTTTCGTAAACAAAACATACGCATGCATCCTCGTACAGATAGGTGGTTATATGAGCACAATTGGTTGAACATAAGCACATTTTGCCACATACACGACATCTGCTTATTTTGGTACGAGTACAATTCGACGGAAATTGACGTATTGAGCGGGCTTCTTAAGTATCTGTAAGTACAAACGTTACAGCCGTATAGTCAGCACTTACGTTGTTACTATTTTGTTGTTTTTTATTGTCGAGTTAATTTTATTCGTTTTGATTTTAGATTGTAGTATTAGGTTTTTAATTGTATTGTATGAGCGTTAAAATTCTAGCAATAGGCTTCCAGTCTGAAGCACAATTGTAGCTGATATGCACACAGATGTAATGCTGATATATTTTTTGCAAGGTAGATGCATTTTACCGCAAGACTGTTGTTTGTTTGCTTAATTGGCAGTAATAATAGTATGAGTGGTAGCCTACCTTGTAGGCTAGTCTGTGGATTTCGTGTAGGCTACTGATCTAGCAAGCAGGTTATAGTAGTAGCCTATAGTTTATATACATCCATAGTACATATAGTCATATACGAATAGATTTTGATCATTTTAACCACTATAATGCAATTACTGTAATATGTAGTATTATTTACTCAGAAATCAATTACCTTGGTGTTCAGTTTGCGCTTGAGTTGTATAGGATTTAGCCATATTTTATTTTCTTACACTCACACACGCGCTCAAACACACAATTACGCTTGGTCGCGTGGATATTACTGGATTTTATTTGCAAGTGATCATTTATTCCCGGCTCAACACGGACAAGCAACTGAACGGCGCTGTAAGTCGAATTTCAATGCCTCTTTACCACCCATTGCTGTGTTTGAATTGTAATCTGACAATGATCTGGAAACCCTGTTTTCATGGTTGATGTCATGTCTTCGCTGCGTTTTTAAATGCACTTGGGTTTCGGAAGCCGTGTTACACCAGCTGATATCAGTCACTTTCCATGAAAACACTAAGGTGTCTCATTTGTGTTTTGCTCTGCACTGCAGCGCTATTTTACAACATGCTATATTACTTCTGTATTTCATTGAAGATAGAACACATACAAATTGTGAAGCAGCAGCTATAAACCATTACATACCGTGCCATTGTAGCCTATCGCAGTTAATATTTGTGCGTTGACGTTTATACACAACTTTTACGTAGAACTGGAATTCTACAGCAGCTTTTAAAAACCGTGACAGATTTTAAGGGGAAAACAATAGGTTGAATAACCAACCAACTATTCTCAACTGTTTGTGGTCGACTGAGTCTCTGTCCATGGTTCTGGAAAAGTGTCGTTTCCCAACAGTGCCGCGTATACACGTAGCCTACAGCTACAGTAGTACACACAGTAAATAACCGTAAATAATCAAGGCGAAGAGAATGGCAATCAGGACTAAACAGCAAGACAGACATTTAAAGCCATAAGTAATGGATTTTTGAAAAGATGGCATGATTTATTCGGGATAGAATGAATAGCATTGTGAATTTGTATGGCTATGTATCTGATTCCATGCCACGAAAATGAACTGCTAGCTTGCGTTTAGGTACAAATAAGGTCTGGTTAAGAAGGGTATGTTTTCAGGACCAGAAAAACAAACTGTCTTAGGGAGAAATGCTGCCAATCTACAAGTCTGTTTCAAGCTGGAAATGTGTTTGATTAGCATATGTAACTTTACAATAAAGTTGTATGAAAGTCAATGTGTGGTATTCTAAGAAACCATTGGTAGGCCTATATGCAATGTTTTGAAAAAAGAAAACACTTTGCAACTTCGAAACAGGAAAAACGTTAAATGACAAAACTGTGTGTGAAAAGTTTGTAGGAAAATCAACAAATCAAAAGGTAGGCTATAGTCTGTCTGAGGCTTGTCTCTTGCACAAGCTCATGCACAGACTTGCTGATTACCTCAATAACTTACCAGTGAAAAAGATAAAAAGATGACTGTTGATTCACAGATTTTACTCCTTCTTACCCAGCTCTCTCTCTCTCTCTCTCTCTCTCTCTCTCTCTCTCTCTCGCTCTAACTCTCTCTGTGATCTTTACCAGACTGTTTCAGTGGCTCTCAGCATGTGCTCATGTCTCTCAGTGTGTGACTGTCTCTCCCTCTCCATCTTCTCTGCTCAGTTGATACTCTGGGACTAATGAACTATACCTTCATCCATCTCACTGTGGCGTCTTGCTGTTTCTTAACAATATGGTGCACGTGTGTTTTGTCTTTCAGTTCTTACAACTGACAATTTGTTAATTATGATAAGTAACTCAAATCAAATAAAATGTCAATAATTATCAATGGTTTTCATTGAGAAAATAAACCTAGCGGACATTTAGAAAACTTAAAGATTATGTAATACAGGCTTTATATGGCAAACTAAACAAATCCTGCACTTTTTGCTCCACTCTTAAGTCTTTACTTGATTGGCTGCATTTTTGGGAAGGAAGTCTGTAATTTGGACTAGACTAACAATTACCCTGGATAAGGAGTAGGATTAAAACAAGATTAAACCAAATCCTTCACCCACTTGTCAACAATTTTTCTGTCACATTTTTGGTGAAACCAGCAGCCTAATGACAGGTAAAAATCAACTTCAGTTGGTTTACCACTGAAATTATCATTGAGTGAGTCAAAAACAGAACCCTATTCCATCAGTCATGTTACCCAAACCGATCCATTGTCCCTGGTACCTGAACTAGGTTCTCTGGTTTATCCTTTCTCAAGCCATAATCCATGGATTTACAGTACGACTTCATTGGAACAATATGTCAAATGTCATGCTTTTCTCAGTTGTGCTTCATCTCTACTTTTTTTTTCTTCAGTAAATTCTACTCAACTCTCTAGTCAACATTGCCCCGTGAACATAGGCCTGTATCACATCAAGGAGAGACTACCAACTGCAAATGGCAACTGTTTTGTTGCAGTGTAACAAATATAGTGATTTATACCCCCATCTAATGGTTAGCTTCACATGTGCAGAGCAGTGATGCGCCCTGTAGAAACCTGTGTGCTTTCTGGATTAAAGCCTATGCAGGGACCCTGCTGGTGTTCCATGGCAGGTACTCAGATGTGATTGCCACATTCAAAATCCAGCTGTGGAAATAAGAACAATGGCTGTAACATGTAGATCCATTAAGCTCTTGTGCTACCAGAATGACTTTTCAAAATGCTCCAATTTACAGCATAGCTATGGTGCATGCATAATGCCTTTATGCTCAAAATCACTATGGTACTAAGAACATAGGCCCTTTGAAGAGAAATGGAAAAGCTCTGTTCATCTGCAAAATAAAAAAGACTTACAAAAATAGTCAAACATAAGAGACATGTAAATATATATCTGCATGTTACACACACCTGTGTGCATGTTGTCTAAAATTCTGACATGTTAATAATAATGTGAGACTATATAATTTTCATATTCATACAATACTGTAAATATCTGATAGAAGGTGATTCGAACAAAAAAGTCCTGCCTGAAACAATATATGAGAAACAAAAATGCTCAGCCAAATATTAATCATGTTATCAACCCTAGCAATTCCGTTATATTTTTCATTTTGTAAAAATAAAAAAATACACTACTCACAAAAAGTTAGGGATATTTGGCTTTCGGGTGAAATTTATGGAAAATGTAAGTTCACGCTACAGTGATATTATACGTATCATGAAAGTAGGGCATTTAAGTAGAAGCATGCAATGGTGATTTCCTCATCTCAAACAATTTATTGAAACAAAAGCCAACAACAGTGGTGGGTATACCACAACAAAAATGTCAATGTCTCAATAACTTGTCATGTGCCCTTGAGCATCAATTACAGCTTGACAACGACGTCTCATGCTGTTCACAAGTCGACTTATTGTCTGCTGAGGCATGGCATCCCACTCTTCTTGAAGGGCGGCCCTCAGGTCATTGAGGTTCTGGGGTACAGAGTTACGAGCCTCTACACGGTGAGTCAGCTGATCCCATAGGTTTTCTATGGGATTCAGGTCTGGAGAAAGTGCAGGCCACTCCATTTGAGGTACCCCAGTCTCCAGCAGCCTTTCCCTAATGATGCGACCTCGATGAGCTGGAGCATTGTCGTCCATGAAGATGAAATTAGGCCTGTGTTGTTCATGCAGGGGCACAATGACTGGATTAATGATGTTATTCAGGTAGTATGGGCTTGTCACTGTACCATTCACAAAGTGTAGGGCAGTTCTGTATTGACTAGACACACCTGCCCACACTGTAACACCGCCACCACCAAAGGGTCGTCTGGTGACAACAGTGGCTGATGCATAGCGCTCTCCTTGACGTCTCCAACATCGTTGGCGGCCATCATTTCTGCTCAACGTGAATCGACTCATCAGAGAACAGCACTGAGGCCCACTGGTCCCTCGTCCAGCGTAAATGCTCCCTGGCCCATGCAAGACGATGACGCCTGTGCCTGGTGGTGTGGTCAGGTACCCTTGCAGGTCGTCTAGCACGCAGACCACGCTGATGTAAACGGTTTCGAATGGTCTGACGTGACACACGGGTGCCTCTCACCTCCCTTAAATGTGCCTGGAGTTGAGTGGCATTCATCATCCGGTTCCGCAGGGCACTGTTCACAATGAAGCGGTCATCAGTGTGGGATGTGGCCAAAGGACGTCCACTTCTATGCCTTTCTGTGACTCTTCCAGTCTCTCTGTATCTCTGTTGCAACCTGCTGATGACACTCTGTGACACTCTAAGCTCAGTGGCCACTTCCCTCTGAGAACATCCTGTTTGAAGCCTCGCAATGGCGAGGTACTGTTGATCAATTGTTAGGTGTCGTCTTGGTCTCATGATGTCAAAATGTGAACAGCATGATGAAGAGGACTGTTTAAATACCAATTCTAATTGAACCAGGAAATGTATTGGTCGATTCATGGATCAAACACCTGTCGTGAATTTTGCCGTTCAGCTCCTTGTTAGAGAACAGCAAGTTGTGCAAAAAGTACTGAAACATTGAATAGTTGGACATGTGCATTCAAAAGTTTAGAGAAGGTCAAATTAATTTCACCTGTAAAGGTTATAGTGCATTTTAGGTTCATCCTGAAATTTCACCCGAAAGCCGAATATCCCTAACTTTTTGTGAGTAGTGTATATGAAACATTTAAGAATACCATTAAAGGAAAACAACTTTTAAACATATCGAAGGGGAAATTATTTTCGGTGTAATTATAGCCCATTTACTTCACTGATTTATATTGCACTTCCAAAATGCTTAATTGATAGGGCATACAGCATGTGCTACACATATCACATTCTGTAATGTTGTAGCAATTATCTGTAGCAATTTGGCTTCAACAGAGATATAGGAAAAATTAGGCAATTATATATGGCTCCTATTTGTCCTTGAAAATGTTTTGCTTTCACAGTAGAGTGTGTGCTGCTGTGATTGTGATAATGTTATGCAACACCACCAAGCCATGCTCTGAGCCCCCTCCCCCCTCTCTTTCTCTCACTCAGTTCATTTTGTCTCTGGCGGTACGTATAATAGCGCTTGTAAGATCATTTTGGTGATGATGAGACCGTCACTCTGGCTGCACTCCACAACATGAATACGATTTCAGTTTTAATATTTTGTTTGAAGAACGAGCCAGAAACAGCAGTGACATTATCTAGATGTTCGTCATGGAATCAACTGAACGAGGAAATGTGTCTACCACCAAAGTGTGGTATCTCCATAGATGGTAACCTGGACCTAAATAGAAACACTGGTATCTTCACCATGTAATAATAATAATAATAATAATACTGATGATGATGCTTTATCATTACTGTCACAATAAGCATTGTTATCATCCTTTAGTGTGTATCCTGTTTCGTATTTTAATTAATCACATCAAATAGAGAGGGATTACACACACAAATGAACATAGTTACCTGGCAATGAGGAACAACACTGCATTACTTTGCGCTGCTGTTACAGCTAAAAGCGAAATTAATTCAAGCGATTCTGCTTTGAGAATGCAGCGAATTGTTGATCTAATTGCGTTTTACCGATTAATGGTAGGCTTCCGATACTTTTAGAACCGCTTTCAATTATGTGTCGTGAAAATGTTTACAATGATATTTCTGGGTGTTTCTGTGGTCAGATGTACCAATCAACCAGTCCAGTCTGTATGCTTTTATGCTGTGCTTGGCAGAAAATTGCTTCAAAGTGCTCCACAATTAGTTTTTTTTTAATACAACCAAAAATTATTTAGTCTGATTACATTGTGAAAATGACATTTCCTAACCCTTGAATTAATTATATGTCTGTGAAAAAGGTCTGGTGCAGGGATTGAGAGAAAGCAGTAGAGACCGAGAGAGGGAGGGAGAAAACGTAGGATGGGAGGGGTCTAAAAAGGGAAAATTATAGAAACTGACTGACAGATAGAGAGGGAGAGAGAGAGAGAGGGAGGGATGGTAAGTAGTTGCCAAGCAACAGAATTAGGCAGAGCTGCCTGCTCCCATTACTGTCTGAGAGAAGGAAGGAGTGCCTTCTGTTACATGTCGATACTCATTTCAACTAGTGTATGTGTGCATTTATATGTATGGGTACTTGTGTATTGCAAAACAATATATACAATTAAAGTGATGGTGCAGGACGTGTATAAAATATGAGTGATATGAACATGGGGAGAGAGACTTGAAAGATCAGTTTGCAGAATTCCGTATGGATGCTCCCTTCCGTAGTTCAGTATTTTTAAATAAGTAATGAGGGTTTGAAAGTCCTTGCAGTGAAAAGACCTGTTAATTAGCTAAAAATGCCAATAACAGCAAACAGCCATGTTTTTAGGCACTATTGTCAAGTCACGTGATTCTCCAGGTTACTTTTAATTAGAAAATAATTGATATACTTACCAAGCAAAATGTGAGAGTTACATCAACTCAGAGCACTTTTAGCTCTAACATAGCACATGTGGTCCTGTTTGGACTTATTCCAACTCTGTAAGATTGATGGTTTTGAAATTTTTGCTGTGTATGGGATACATTTCACATGAAGACTTATCGTATATAAGATAAGAATAGTACTGTAAGTTACTTTAGTATTTACATGACAAAATTCATTACAATGGGAGTAATGTGTATAAATTGTAAATTATACAATTTACATGATTCCCAGTTGAATTCACAACCCAAGTGAACCTAGTCCTGTACTCTTCTGTGCTTTCTGCGCTAATACCTAGCTATAACTGGAATGGTCCTTGAAACAGCAGCCATCAGCCATACATCTCTGCACAGTTGTGTTGTGCTGGGCTCTGCTGACACCTGCAGGACGTATGTGGCACTTCAAGCAGTTCTTTTTTTGTTATTTATTTACTATTTTTAAACTTCATTATTCATTGCACTCTATCGGCTATTTAGCAACAATTTTAAATAACACGTTTTAAAACCCTAATTAACGAACCCTTGTCTGTTCGTGCTTTACAATTTATTGCCTGGAGGTTTTGCTTAGTCTAAAACAGTGTCTAAATTTATATTTGATTGTGTATGTTTACGGTTATAATTAATTGTCTTTGTTTGTTGTCTTTGTTCCAGAGTGCTGTTTTGTGCAGTGCTCCCCGGTTGTAGCCTGATATTGGTGGCCTTGTGGTCCTCAAACCTCTGTTCCATGGATTCACTAATACTCTTGTGATTCTAGATTCTTCCAAATTTCTGTGTTTTCCTTGATCAGTGTTGCCATTGGAAATATTTGTGGTATTTCCCCGCAGTAACTTCGGTTTTTTGGACTGGTACCTATTTTGTCGGAACTATTTCCACCATGCTGATTGGTATTGATAATAATTTTGTCACATATCTTTCTTTGCGGAGCTTCACCAAGAGAAGCACTCCACTCTGCTTTGCAAGGTATTCTAATGGAGCCATGCAAATGAGCCTTGAAATGCCCATAAAACCTCCCTCAAAAGAATAACCATACTCTGAAGGGGACATTCATTTACTTAATTCCGTCAGTCCATTACCAGGCAATAGTTGTTTCAGTTGACAGACTACTTTTTTTAGCGGAAGCATACACTGGTCTTGGAACTAGGCTACGGCAAGCAGAGAAGCACGAAACGAGCTGGGTCGGGACGTGCCGCCAGATTGGAATCTGGATGGTGCTGCTGGTGACAAGTAGGCCTAGCCTAACGTCACATAGAGAAAATGGGCAGGTTGTGCGTCTTTCCACGCTGTAATAACACAATGTGTAGAAGTACACGGCCATCATCTTGACAAAGACCGACTCAGACTGTGGTTGGTTGCACTCCAAATTAAGCAGGATAGGCTACATCAGTACAGGACCTTCGCCTGGCCGACGTGCTTGCAGCCAGCACTTCGATAGAGATGACTACCATACGTACCAGTCTAAAGCCCGTAGCCTAGGCCTACTCCTAGGTGCTTTGGACTGAAGTAGCTACACAGCTGCTATGGCATAGTGACGCCTTAAGCTGTAGCCTATAGGGTTGGAGGAATACCGATTGCTGAAGTAATGTATCTTAAAGTGCGTCCCAATACTCGAAAAATGCACCCAACCTTCCTCCACTACCACCTCCTCTACTCTGTGCCCCGGAAACAGATCTTTGTGTTCTAATCTAATGTCGCTGATTACATCTTTATTACGTATTAATGGGTACATATTAATTCATGTCAGGTACATTGTATACTGTACATTTGTACTCAAAACATTCAGACAGTTTTGCATACTTCCGGGTAGGAGAGCAGTGGTAGTGGGGGAGTGGAGGAAGGGAGGTGGGGAGTGAAGTATATTGGGACGCACCCTTAGATTATTCTAACCAAGGCTGGTCTAGCTAGCTAGCTGAAACCCGGTGGGTCATTTCAGCTCTTGCGTAAGCTATGCCTGTCTGTTTCACTCGCCGAGCTTTACGTCGTTCGCTTATTTTTGGCTTTAGTCAAAAATATTAGCTGGTGAAGACCTGCCAATGAACTGTCAATGTAAATTAGTGAACAACTCTACCAAGAAACCCCCTGTGCGCATGAATACAGCCTACCGCAGTGCAAATAAGGAAATGTTTCTACAGTATAAAAGAACTATTGAAAATTACCATGTTTATTATATTGTGGAGTAATAACTGCTTATATTTATCTATGAAAGACATTTGTATATGCTAATCAAGCTGTTATTTTGTGGAACATCACATTTAGAAGGCATTTCCAGGCTTCTTTGCGTGGCCCCATTATAGAATGCATTGCAAAGCAGAGTGGAGCGGTTGCCGGGGTGACCACAGCACCGCAAAAAAAAGGTGTGACAAGATACCGATCAGCATGGTGGAAATAGTTTGGAAAAATAGGCTCAAGTGGAAAAAAAAAACTAAGTTACCCTTTCATTTGGGAAGCTAACTACACAGGAAATGCAAAACATTTGGCTGGGAATTTTCTAATTATACTTTCTAATTTCTAATTGCACATGATTGGCTGAGGCTATATTGGACGGGGGCATTAATTGGCAGGAAACCTTCTATTATAGTCACTTTTCATTATAGTAGCTTTGCATCCATGTAATTAAATTTACATGTGTAAGTATGATATAAGTCTGATATACTGTACGTATACATGGGTCATTTTATTGAGCATTGTAATGTTGTGTGTATGCGTGTTTTAACAGCTCAGTCATGCTGAGCAGTGTTTTAACAGCTCAGTCATGCTGATAGGTTTAAAATGCTCATGTTTTGATAGGAATGATATTTGTGGTGGATATCTCTGGGAGTAATTCTGTCTGTCAGTGAGCTTAGTGTGATTACAGTAATCTGGGAGTAATTCTGTCTGTCAGTGTGCTCAGTGTGATTACAGTAATCTGGGAGTAATTCTGTCTGTCAGTGTGCTCAGTGTGATTACAGTAATCTGGGAGTAATTCTGTCTGTCAGTGAGCTCAGTGTGATTACAGTAATCTGGGAGTAATTCTGTCTGTCAGTGTGCTCAGTGTGATTACAGTAATCTGGGAGTAATTCTGTCTGTCAGTGTGCTCAGTGTGATTACAGTAATCTGGGAGTAATTCTGTCTGTCAGTGAGCTCAGTGTGATTACAGTAATATACATTATTAACCATCCTTCTCTGTCTCTCTCTGCAGATAAAGGAATGGAGCTATTATTGTTTATTTTAACTCTCACCACTGTCCCATCTCTCAGTGTGGCAATACATAATTCAACGACTGGAGGTAACCTGCAAATATGTGTGTATGTGTATGTGTGTGTGTGTGTGTGTGTGTGTGTGTGTGTGTGTGTGTGTGTGTGTGTGTGTGTGTGTGTGTGTGTGTGTGTGTGTGTGTGTGTGTGTGTGTGTGTGTGTGTGTGTGTGTGTGTGCGTGTATCTCTTTGTGTCTCCTAATGTGATCACATTTTAAACTAAATGCAGAATCACCTGGTATAAGTGGAAATTTTCTGGAGTAAAGCAGAATTGAGGCACAGAGAAACATTTGAGGCCAAAAAAAAATATAGCTTTGATCCAGTACTGAAATATAATGTCAGTAGTTGCCAAGCATAGGGTGGAAATATGTCTATGCGAGGTTTAAGCAATGCCAATTTCAGGTGCATATTATAGAAGGTCCTATCCTGGAGAAATCTACCACTGGTGAAGTCTACCTCTACTGTACGTCAGTCTTTAAACTGTCTCCTCATGTGGGAGCTGCATCTCCCATGGCGTAAATAACAAGGTCTTCGATGAGTTTCACTCAACTCCAATCGAAAGGCTGTATTCCAGGTTCTCTACTGCTTAAATAAATAATTCTCCCAGATCTGGGGTCAGAAGCTACAGGGAAACATTCACGAATATATCATTCGAATCAAGTGGTGAAGTGTTAGGCTAGAATAAATGTCATTCAGAGGCAACCAACTTGCAATTTATTTGACACATTCCATTATTCTTCTGTGATATGAGTGAACCATGACAATATTTCAAATTTTCCAAATCTGAACAGTAAGTAATGTTGGCTACGCAAACATTTCATTCTCTTCCTGATCTGTGGTATGGGTTCTTACACCAGTGTTGGTGCTACATATTGATGGTAGGTGTGGATTAGTATAACATCCCCATTTAAAGCGCATTGTGATGAAAGATGCATATAAATGTTATTCTTAAACTGGGATGTTTCACTGACAGTTAAACCAATGGTTTATTTTCCGGGTGGCCACTTTGTCTGTTAATGGCAGTGGGCAATTTAAGAAATTCAAGAATAGAGACACAAACTAGGTCACACAAAAGAAATGTGTGTATCAAAGAGCAATCTATACCGTTTGTTCATCCTCACTGCAAATTGTTTAAAAAAACTATTTATAATGAAACATTGTTTACTCTAATCAATGCTGTTTTTTTGTTGAAAAATGCTAATTAAATTCTTACCTAATATGTAAGATATACCCTATGCTTTGATTGTTTACAGGTGCACTGAGCAACAAACATTGCCAATAAATCCAGTGATTCCTTTATTTAGTTTAATTAGCCTTAATAGGGTACACACCTTACTAGGAAGTAATAAGTTCTAGCAGAGGAGGAGGCATGCTTGTACTTTAAATATGCTTAAAGTTTTTCAGGCCTTTATAAACTTTCAAAAGTATTAAAGGGGTGGTTCACCCTAAAAATGAATGTAATTCATTATCTTTCTTACCCTGAGTAATCTTTTGACCCAACAATGACAGCATACTTCTGCATATATTGCAGATTTGATTAGTCCATCAAAAAGACTCCACGTGACTTAGCCGTCTTGTTAGCAGGTTTCTAATGATAAGAGGATCATATAAGAGGTCATATTGGTATGGATATTTTTTGTAGTAGCACATACATGTGAAGGCAAGACATTGTAATGTCTAATGTGTAGATTAGAGAGTTTGTAAACGAGTTAACAAGTCTTCATTCTTACACATCTGATTTTAAGAGCATCTTAAATGTTATAGTAACCTCCCAAACATGGGAAACATTGATCTTGACTGTGTGCTTGATACAGTACATCTAGCCATTTAATTTCTACCTATTTATGCAGCTGTAATTTAGTGGAACAGTGGACAGCTAATATGTGGCTAACCTCCCTATTTCATAGAAAATAACTTGTTCAAGCTCTTCAGGCAGAGCGTTTCATTTCATAACTGTATCTCTTTAAAAAGGAGATGCAAATCTATCACAATGGTAAGCACGCAGTGCAGTGGTTAAAACAATGGAGTGTGGCATTATAAGTGTGGCGACACAATTGCATATTTTTGTACACTATTTTTTAGCATTTTACCATAATTGTTCCACTAAATTACAGCTGCATAAATAGGTAGAAATTAAATGGCTAGATGTACTGTATCAAGCACACAGTCAAGATCAATGTTTCCCATGTTTGGGAAGACTTGTTAACTCAGTTTACAAACTCTCTAATCTACACATTAGACATTGCAATGTCTTGCCTTCACATGTATGTGCTGCTACAAAAAATATCCATACCAATATGACCTCTTATATGATCCTCTTATCATTAGAAACCTGCTAACAAGACGGCTAAGTCACATGGAGTCTTTTTGATGGACTAATCAAATCTGCAAAATATGCAGAAGTATGCTGTCATTGTTGGGTCAAAAGATTACTCAGGGTAAGAAAAATATACAATTGTGTCGCCACACTTATAATGCCACACTCCATTGTTTTAACCACTGCACTGCGTGCTTACCATTGTGATAGATTTGCATCTCCTTTTTAAAGAGATACAGTTATGAAATGAAACGCTCTGCCTGAAGAGCTTGAACAAGTTATTTTCTATGAAATAGGGAAGTTAGCCACATATTAGCTGTCACAACTTAGTTTCTGATTGTTTCAATGGTGTAATGTCTGGCCTGATCCTTTCTTTTGCAGGCTGTGCTATAATTCGTCCTCCACGGGATGGAGGGATACGATACAGAGGGCTGACCCAGGAGCAGGTACAACTCCCCAATTTCTTTGATTTAACTTCACGAAAAGATGTACATTTTGTGTTTTGTTTTGACGGTAATAAGAGCATTAAGGCGACGCCAGTGTTGCTCTTGCCCTTAATGGCCTACAGCTGCGGTGTCGGTCTCCAGTCCTAGAGGGCCACTGTGTCTGATGTTTTTAGTGCTTCAGCACTCTAGTCAGTTTAACTGATTGTCTACAGTTCACTGAGCTTTTTCCGAGGCCTAAATTGGCTGCTTATTATAAGAAAAACATAAAACCCTGCAGACATTGCGGCTCTCCAGAAATGGAGTTTCACGCCTCTGGCTTAATGATTTATCATTTATAATGTCTTAATGATTGTGCTCTATCGCCACCAGGTTTTAAAATGAGTCTCAGACATTTCCTAGGAGAATCTGATCAGGAAAATGTGTAACATGTATATTTACTTTTATGAACAGAATATTTTGTTTTCCGGTCACAAAAAACAAAAGGTTAAGACCGGTTTAACAGCTTTAGGCCATTTAAGAAGTGAGGTGCATGTACCTATAAAGACATGCAATTAACACAATGATTGACAGCCACAGACTGGAGACTAGAGATAAAGAAATATGAATCTATGTAATTCCACAGTTTTTAGAGCCAGAAGGTAAATTCACTTTGACGGGGACCAGTTTATCTGTTTGGCCCAGCTCAGTGGCCGCTAAAGCAGTAGTCCTTGATGGACCATAGCAAAATTGGCCGTAGCGTTTCTCAGGGAGGGTCAGGTCCATTTCCCTACCTTATCATGCATGAGTGCCTGCGGTCTGTCTGCATCAGCTCCCATCCAGCAGAATGGCTGCATAGCACAGCTGGTGAACTGCAAAGTGAAAAGGAGGGGTGACTGGCTGCACCTCCATCAGTACTATACGATTGGCATACTAAACAGGTAGAGCAGTCGCAACATACACATTTTTCATGAACGTTCTTAAAATTAAGATTTCAGCTGTTAGGGACTTCGATCTTAATTTTGAAAAAAAATAATAAAATCTAAATCACACCCCGAAAATAACTTTTTTCTTTTAAATAGGTGTAGGCTGAATGGAGTTTCGGTGATCAGGAGACTGATAGTCCACAAGAGTTATGTCAGTCCCTTTCCCCTCATATATCATAGTCCCAATCTATTTCTTTAGAATATGAAATCTCAAAAACATTTATAAAGCATATACTAATCAATTTTACACTGGGTATTGGTTCTGCGCTCATACAGATATGCCTTCACACACAATACCTCTTTTAATGCTTGGCTATAAATCATAATTAACAAATAATTCAACAAATAATATTTCATATGCGTAGGAATATTAAATAATGTATTTAGCAAATTCTTTGATTCCCTGTCTAAATCCTACACAATCGTGGGCAATGTGTTGCGTGGAGAAAAAAACTAAACAAACAGGAGGACTCTATAATACTGTGTAAATATTAAATATTCCACAACTGGAACACACCCTTCTGGCCATGCCAGAGATTGAACCACCAACCTTAAGGTTGTCAGTTGGCTTCTATACCTCTACCTCTAAGCCACCTGCCAGCCCCCATTTGCAGCAGAAATTCTGAATACATTGCATAAATGCAGTGTATTATTCAATTTTGTAGTTGCAGTTTACATTAGCAAACTCATTCGAAATAACTTGCATTGAGGGCATGGATTGTGTAAATTCTAGAGATAGCTTGCGACTGCGGCAGTGTAGTATAATGGTTAAGGAACTGGCCTTGTAACCGAAAGGTTGCAGGTTCGATTCCCAGGTAGGACACTGCCGTTGTACCCTTGAGCAAGGTACTTAACCTGAATTGCTTCAGTATATATCCAGCTGTATAAATGGATAATATGTAAAACATGATAAAAAAGTTGTGTAAGTCGCTCTGGATAAGAGCGTCTGCTAAATGCCTATAATGTAATGTAATGACTGAAACAGCAGATAAGGAGTGTCATTACAGCATGTGTCCTTAAATATATGCAATGTTGTTTCCATCATTATAAAACTATCAATAATGAAAAAATAAACCATTTTTGAACCCACCATGCCTGCCATATTTGTAATTTGGCCACACACATATCGATCAGGAAGAGAATGAAATGTTTGTGTAGACAACTGACTTACCGTTCAGATTTGATAGAGGCAGACTGGGGAGTATTGCTTTCAGTACCCAGGTATATCAATACCCATTCACAATCTTGGATTGCAGTCATTCTGGTGTGCTTAGTTTGGATGCTCGCTAACTCTTCCACCTTTCGCTCTGTGCAGATACGCAGTGTGCAGATACTGCCAGTGGACTATGAGATAGAGTACATCTGCCGGGGGAACAGAGTTATCGTGGGTCCCAAGGTCCGGAAGTGTCTTCCCAATGGCACCTGGACTGATATAGCCCTGCACAGCAAATGCTGTAAGTGCCACTAATTCACCTTGTCTCTGTCCATCTCTGTCATGTCACTCCTCCTTTACCCTCCACTTTATGCTCTATATTACATGTATACACAGTGCCCGCCACTATTATTGGCACCCCTGGTAAAGATGAGTAAAAAGGGTGATAAAAAATTCACCGTTTGGTGAAATAGCTTTATCTCACACTGAAAAAATTGAAAAATCCAACCTTTAATTGAAGTAAATTTATTCTGAGAAAAAAAAATCCCTCATCAACAAATAATTATTTTTAATAAAACCACGTGTGCCAGAATTATTGGCACCCCTAGAAATTCTTATGAACAAAATGTAACTGAAGCATTTTTTCCATTTATATTTTGCTATAAGTTGATCAGAGTGTTTAAGAACTTTCAAGCAGTAATCCATGCCTTTCACTGGGGTATAAATATCAGGTGACACAGGCCATATTCCCTTATTCATACATCAACATGGAAAAGATAAGAGAACACACAAATCAAATGAGGGAAAAGTGTGTTGAGCTTCATAAGTCAGGGAATGGCTATTAAAAAATAGCTACTCACCTGAAACTGCCCATATCTACCATTAGGGCAATACTTAAAAAGTTCAAAGCAACTGGAACTGTTACAAACTTGCTTGGAAGAGGACCCAAGTTTATTTTGCCCCCACGCACAGTGAGGAGGATGGTAAGAGAGGCAAAAAAATCCCCAAGGATCATTGTTGGAGAATTGCAGAGGAAAGTAGCATCTTGGGGTCATCAAGTCTCCAAAACTACCATCAGACTGCACCTCCATGCCAACAAATTATTTGGAAGGCATGCCAGAAAAAAGCCTTTCCTGTCATTTCACCACAAACATAAGTGTCTGGAGTTTGCTAAACGCTACTGGAACTTTCACTGGAACCGTGTTCTATGGTCAGATGAAACTAAAGTTGAGCTTTTTGGGTTTGGCGTAAAAAGAAAGATAGCTATACCGAAAATAACCTGATCCCCACTGTTAAGTATGGTGGAAGTTCTGTGATGTTGTGGGGCTGTTTTTCCTCCAAAGGCCCTGGGAACCTTGTTAGGGTACATGGCATCATGAACTCCATGAAATAGCAGGACATTTTTTATCTGAATCTGGCTGCCTCTGCCAGGAAACTGGGTCGTCGTTGGATCTTACAGCAGGACAATGATCCAAAACATACGTCCAAATCAACACAAAAATGATTAACTGAACACAAAATCAAGCTTCTGCCATGGCCATCTCAGTCCCCTGACCTAAACCCCATTGAAAACCCGTGGGCTGAGCTGAAGAGGAGAGTGCACAAGAGAGGACCTAGGACTCTGGATGATCTGGAGAGATTCTGTAAAGAGGAATGGTCTCAGATTCCTTGCTCTGTATTCTCCAACCTTATTAGATGTAACGGGAGAAGACTCAGTGCTGTTTTATTGGCAAAGGGAGGTTGTACAAAGTATTAAATGCAAGGGTGCCAATAATTGTGGCACACGTGTTTTTGTTAAAAATCATTATTTCTTGAAGATTTTTTTTTTCTCAGAATAAATTTACTTCAATTAAAGGTTGGATTGTTCTCATTTCGTCAGTGTGAGATTAAGCTAATTCACCAAACGGTGAATTTTTATAACCCTTTTTACTCATCTTTACCAGGGGTGCCAATTATTGTGGAGGGCACTGTATATATGTATAAGAATAACTAATGTCAAGGTGTCCCGCAGTAGCTCAGAAGATCTTTCTTTCTTTCTTTTTTCTTTCTTTCTTTCTTTCTTTCTCCTCATATCCTTTAAATATTTTGTGAACTGTAGTTACGTTCAAACGTGGATAATGAGGAAATGACCCCATGTTGTCTTCAATACTTTGGTGTGCAAGAATTTTCCAATGTGCCTGTGCTCAGCATCCTTCCCTGTCTGTGCTAGTGTTGCTGTGCCCACGCGTGTGGACATCTCTGGAGAACGGGCAGGTGGCAGCATGGCCCCCGGGGCCCTCGGTGGAGGGCACAGTGCTGCACTACAGCTGCCTGACTGGGTTCATCCTGTTGGGCCGAAACGCTACTCTCTGTACCAAGCTGGGGAAGTGGGACTCACCCAAACCAGTCTGCCACTGTGAGTGTCTGTGTCTGCGCCGTGTGTTTATCCAAGGTCAGAGCTGTGCGTGCGTCCGTGTGTGTGTTTGTCTGTGTGTTTGCATGAATCACACAAAGATGGAAGAGCTTAAAATATTCACAGATGGAGCCCACAGATGGAGTCCCAGGTACAGCAAAAACAACATTCTAAGATACTATTTTAGGAGAACACCGAAATCTCTTCCAGTTGCATCAAGGACATTTTGCAGTCATTCTGAGCCAGAGGGCTAATCTAGACCAAATCTTGATTTGGTCTAATAATATTTTCCTAAGTGTGTCATCGCAAATGACTGCCCTTTCACACATCACTAAGCGTTATGTACTTACCTGTTTGCAATCTCAAGATATCGATACATGCAGCAGGGAACAAAAGGCAGAGCGAAACCTTTTACTGAAATTAAATAGAATGACAAATCCCTCCTTTGAGACATTTTCTCATACCAAATCTATAAAACTATAGAGAAAGAAATAAATATATATAAATAAAAACTATAGAGAAAGAAACTAACAATCAGTAAATTAGAAGGTTTGCATATTTTAGAGACCTGCACAAATGTAATGTGGCTGATGCGATTAATCTTTAGGCTGTACAGACAACGTTGCATTACAGTTTTATGCAGACATGTTTGTTGTTTGTTGGTCAGCAGTGTTCAGTTTAATTGATTATTTTAATGTTTTTACTGGAACAACTGATTCCTTGTAAATGTAGTGACTGTATGTTTGTGTCCTGGTGACTAATGTTGCATTGCGTTCCCTCTCTCTTCTTCTTCTCTCTCTCTCTCTCTCTCTTCAAGATGACCGACATTACTCAGGTAGGAGCAACAAATTCTGCTTTTTAAGTATCAGTCTGGTAAGGGTAATTCTTGCCAGCACTGTCATTTGTTTGCAGGTGTATTCCAAATGAATTAACAATAGCAATAGTGTTTTACAGTGCTTTACATAGCTTCAATAGTGCTCTCTACAGTGAAGGGAGGTGAACTCGCCTCAACCACCACCAATGTGAAGCACCCTCTTAGATAGACCGGTACCATTAATATCAGCATCCTCTGTGTGTTAGCCTCCCACTAATGGATACTATATTGATTTTCAAGGTGTGGAATACAATGTCTGCTGCCATTTTGGTTTATTTGCTTAGTAGACACCCTTACGCAGGATAACGTACATTTTGTAACACAATATCAGTTTTATATATTTGGATATTTACTGAAGCAATTTGGATAAGTGCCTTGCTCAAGGACACAATGGCAGTACTCCACTGGAGAGTTGAACCTTCACCTACTAAATGTATAAGCCCAGCTTTTTAACCACTACATTAGACTTCTGCTTCCATCACCAATGTGATTTCTACCCGTCTTCTAAAACCCAGAGTGTGACACCATCCCTTGAGCTTAGTGAATTAGTGTGAGTGGGGTGGTTTTGGGGGGCTCTGTGCTTGGATTGTAACAAAGAAGCTTAGCTACAAATACAATGAAGCAAACACATTGAGCATGGATCATACTGTATATACAGAAGAGATTCAATTGCAAATCCTCATTGACTATTCATACCACAAATCACAGGAGCAAGGGAGCAATACTTGTGACAGCAATTGTGAGCTTTACAGTGGAAAAAGGTGATTTTTCTGAAACATAGTTATGAATATAAATATATAGACTGCACTGGCAGCCATCGTGATTAAGGTGATATTTTTGTCCCTGTCTGTGATGAAAGAACTTGTCTGTATGAGCACAGCCCTCTCTCTCAGCATGCACTCCATATACTATAGGTGGTTTTGGTGCAGCACCAAATCACCTTAGTTTTGGAGGCAAGGCCTCAATACTGAATAATGGGGCCTCTGGGAAAACGGAACATGTGTACATCCATAGGTCCATGCTGGCAAATACCTGGGAAAAGGACAAAAAAGGAAAGGAGATCTTTAAAACACATTAATGTATTTCATGTATTGCATCCATATTTGCTTTACAATGGAATGGTATAGGTTTGGTATTTTGCCCAGTGTAGAGTATAGAAGTTGTCAAATATTGATTACACTGAGCTCTGCATAACAGGCTTTTGTGAGAGATTATTGGCATTTTAAGGTTGTGGGGATCAGGGCAGGGAGCCCAGAGAATTCAGAAGTGGATGTCATACCACTTCCGACCAGTGCGTGGCAGGATATGATCATTAACGTAAAAAATCTATATGCCTATGTTTGGAAAGAGCATGATCAGAGATTAGTATTCTGTGGCAGTGACCAGGAAGGACCTGTTATCTAGCAGAACAGTAATGGGAAATTGGAGGAAAGAAGACGGATTGTTTTGTTGTATAGACTACAGCTACTTTCTGTTTGAAATATATTCAGTTTACAATACATTTTGCCTATTGAACAAAATCCTAATAGGGTACATACTATTAGAAAACAAATACAGTGGACTGATTGTCAGAAACGTTTAAGTTGTTTTGCCAGTTCAGTCACATTGTTCAGTGCATGAAATAGAAAACATGAAATTCCGAATCGGTTATTTTTAACACTGCAATTATATCACACCTACTGATATCCTGTACAGTTTTTGCTAATTCTGGAAGTTTTTAGCGGAAAACTATTAAAACAAAACAATGTATAAAACATATCTGGAACAGATATTTTGTACAGGTAGAATGACAGTAAAGATAACTTGCAGGCACTCACAGCACCGACTCTTCACTCAACTCTATTAACGTGTATCAATCAATTTATGATTAGGCAAAGGTTTATGCTTTTTAAGACAATTGCCTTTAAGGTCTAATTGACTTGCAATATGCACACCTCACACAGCAAATGTGCAATTGATAATTAGCACTAGTTAAAAGATTGAATAGAATAAAATGTGCCTAAAATAAATGCAAACACTTACGTTCACTGGCTGGAACTATTCCCTTTTTACAATTAGCCCACATTTTGGGATTACATCACCTGCATATTATATTGATGGATTTGTGGTTTTACAAGTTAAGAAAAGAAGCATGCAAACAAAGCCTGGAAGTGGAATGTCTCCTGCTGTATTTACTGGCAGAAGCTTAGGTCCCAATCGCACCTTTTATATCACAAAGCACAACCACGTACAGTACATACTGTACTCTTCAGACAAACACATCTTCATGGTTGGTTACCATAACGACAGACGGTTTGCGTTAATGATGATAAATTCTACTCATATCTGGCTCATTCCATTCGCAAGGATGGCTCATCACATTTGCTGTGCCTGCAATCGGCTTGTCGGCGTAAAATAAGGAACAGCCAATCTGCCAGAGACCCGTCCAGAAGAGGTCGTCTTGCAAACAAAAGAAAAACAAGAGCCCAATAAAATGTATTGGAGTAAAAGAATGCCATATCATTGAATAAAAACACAAGTATGCTAAAAACATTGAAATAATTGAGCATTCTGAAATTTTGAATAAATCAACATGAGAGGATTAACAAAGCACTACTTTTTCCTTTATCTCCACTGGCTATTAATATGATTATTTTTATGTATCTATTTGTCAGGTGCTTCATCCAGAGCAACTTGCAGTGCCATCATAGAGCAGTAATAACAAGGGCATAGCTTCGGACTAATAACACATCAATGATAAACAGCTGAGCTGAAAAACTACTAAGATTTCAGAGTGGAACCGTTACCATGGTTCTTGCAGTGCAGTGCCAATTTTTACTGGCAAATGAATAGAGCCTCAGGCAACAGCGACACTGGCTTGAGGTCCAAATGAAGACTGGAGCTTGTATATGTGCATGAGGCCTCGAGGGAAAGCAAACACTGAAAGTGGATGAAAAAAGTTCCATTAAACCTGCCAAATTAGCAGTCAGATAGTACAATCTGTTCAAGGCAGAACTGGCCAGTCTGGGGAGAGATGGCAGCGTGGCTCTGGCTGCTACGCTGAAAGCACTGATTGTATTGGCAGTTTTGACATTGCGTAGACACCGTGGGGAATATCAGGGATGTGTATAGACCCACTTAATTAAGATGACCTAGTATCTACTATTGACCATGTTTGAGAATGTTATCCTTTTGTGATGTCATCAGGAATGGTTCGTGTCATGCCAAATTTAGAGAAGAATCAAGTATATCAGTTATGTATCATGTCTTGGTAAATGAGTGATCTTAGAATAAGAATAGGTGGCCTATAAATAGCATACATCCTGTCTGTCACTGGCTTTATTACCAATGGGAATCTCCCCCAATATTTTTTGGAGGAAGCTGATTTGAGTGTTGGGACTGTATGGAAGATATTGAGCAGCTACAAAGCATTTCAGCAAGATGAGAACACCCCTCTGTAGACTCAAAGGATGCAGCATGAAGCAAGGCGGAGGGTAGAGACACAGTAAAGTCGGGCTGAGGTGTGCTCCCCATTCGCCGTATTTTACATCAGACGTTTTAGAGTATCAAACCAGGACAAGGCAATGCTGTTTGTCAGAAGCACAGGCCAAGACATATAAGGAGAATGGAGTTTTCCTGGACTTTCAACTGTTTAAATGTTTCCATCACATAGTAGGGCCACTGAATCCAGTGGAGGCAGGGGAACACAAAAGATCACTGGTTGAAGTCACATAACAAGGCCTTTGAGTTGCTGAAAAGAGACAATGGTGAGGACAGCACCTGAATAGTAATATACAGCCCAGACGAAAAGTTTGTCTTTCAGAGCGAGGGCTCAGAAACAGGTCTTCACTGGAGGGGTTTCAGCTGTTCACCTGTAGAGGCACTGTGGCACATTCAGGTCTCAGACTGCTGTAGACCGTAATTATGAATTAATGTATCAACAAATCAAAGAGACTATATGAACGTTGCCAGAGCACCACGGATATCAGGTTATGCTTAGATACTGTGCTGACACCCACTGGCTACATGTCCACGCCTTAAACCTGCTAAACCTCAAGATCCAGAGTCCAGACAACATTTCAGTGATGGCTGAACTTGAGTTCCTTGGCATAACAGTATGTACAGTGAGCACCATAATTCATTGGACAGTGACACATTTTGTGTTATTTTGGTTCTGTACTCTAGCACTTTACGTTTGAAAGGATACAATGACAATGAGGTTGTGCAGACTGTCAGCTTCAACCTCATTGCCATTGTATCCTTTAAAACTCAAGTGCTAGAGTACAGAACCAAAATAACAAAAAATGTGTCACTGTCCAATGAATTATGGTGCTCACTGTATATGCATTTGATTTGTGTTCCGGAAGCGACATCCAGTGAGTTACCCTATATTTTTTAGTTTGAATCTAAGGAAACAAATATTGTTCACATTTATATTTGGCCGCAAACCTTACTGGAAATGCAGATCTCATGGTCACCACATAGGGGCACTATTACACTACAGAATACACAAGTAAAGATGGGCTTATAACTTAAACCTCGGCAGGTAAGGCAGGTAACCTTGACCTTGTAAGATAAATACATGTGAAAAGAAAAGCCATTATTTGTAAGAGCCATGCAGGAAGGCATGGTGAGATAAATAAATTACTCCCAATATTAACATTTTCATCTGTGAAACTCAAGTATTTACAATACTGAAACAATATAAAATAATTAAAACACTATAGGCAGGCTCCGATTTTAAATGTGAAAGGATACAATTATACAAAAATGATTCAGTCATTTTAACATATCCATTCAATCTATACTGAGATTTGATGAATTCGTGTCTCTCCAGCAGAGCAAATTAACTTCTATTCATTTTAAAATGGCCTCGTTTGACAAGATTATATTTGATTGGTAAACATTCAACATCTGCCAGCACACACAGCATACTCGGGGGCAAAAGGAAACAATAAATGTTTGTGTCATAGTACACAATTAGCTGTATGATGTGAGAAAATTGCTGCTAAAAGTATCCCATTAATGTATCTAATAAGAGAAATGGATAATTATTGTATTGGTCAGAAATGGTTCTAAACTTATACGCCATGGCGCTAAAGTGTGAAAATCACTCGTTTTTCTGAACAGTGACAGTCCATGGCATGCTACGGCATCTCACACACATTCGTACAGTTGCATTAGTGGGGCCACTATGTCCTGGCTCCTCTCTCTGAGCTGTAGCGCTGACTCCATTGCTGTCTTTGATATCCAGCGTAACACGGTAATACAAAAAGATTTTTCAAACAAAGTTTGCAATGGAAGGTAATGGTTGGGCTGACTGATTCGACACATGACATTAATTATTTCTGGTCTGGCACAGAGCACAAGCAAATCCATTCTTAATTAAAATATTACATGTTAAATTTAGACTGTCATCAGCAGTGCTTCTTTTAGAGGCTTTGCTGCAAAGAAGTTTAAAAGAATCGTGTCAATGTTGGCACCATTTGTCTTGAGAAAATAATTCCGAGAGGAGTTCCTTCGTACGCAGAGACAAATGTTCTAAACCCAGTTTGTAGAGCGTCAATCAAAAGTGTGCCACAGTAGAAATATTTATTCTTAATTCATGCATGCATGTTTTCATGCCGGTATGATGGGTGTGGTTGAACACAATGTCCAAGGCTTGTGTCCAAGAATTGGAAATTCTGAACGATGATGACACCAAGTGCTGATCCACGATGGAGGATGATGTTACTGTAACAGAGTCATGACCAGCAATGACAGGGCCATCATTATATATTATGAACTGCTGTATCCACAATGCAGTAGGTGTGTACTTCAAAACTGGATTACATGTCGAAGGTATTGTAACCTGTCCTGATTATAGCAACTAGAGAAAAGCTAAATGATGATACCAGACTTCTAAACATCATAGTCATCGGAAATTATAAACTCCACCTACATTTTACTTAGAGTAGCTATACTGGCAATAAGCTAAGCACCTCTCATTTTAATATAATATTGATGTTTAACAAAAGCCGAAAAACATCACTTGACTTTTGTTTTATGAGCCTATTTCAGTGTAGTGTTGATTTAATTGCTGTACCGTCCGGTTTAAGCTGCCATATTGATTCATCTTACATTAACCCGCGCTCTCCCCATGTCTCAGAGTGTGTTTAGTTCTTCTGCAGTGAGTCAGGGAGGATAGACCTCCTGGCTCTCTGCATGCCATCACCTCCCTCTTATTGCATTCTCCACAGGGGAAAGGTTAATGCTCAGCCCCTGTCTGTGTGTGCGGAAACGTGTGGGCTGACAATCATAAATGCACAGGAACGAATCGGAGAAAAAGGTCCCCTTCGCCATAATTCAGTCCCGTTCTCTGTCCGTGACTCAAAACAGGGTTTCCACATGTACACCTTTGCTTTGCATACTTTCTCTCAGTTTGCAAGAGTACAGTAATTGAGTCTTAACGGGAAGGAGACGTTCATTTGCATGTGTGCGTGTGTGTGTGCATGCATGTGTGTGTCTGTACACAGCAAACATGATGGTGTACGTTTAACACCCTAGGGCGTTTATATGAGTTTGTGGACTCATCTAAACACTGGATGTTAAATATACTCCAACATTTTTGCTGTGTGTGTGTGCATACTTGCCTGAGTGTGTGTGTGCATGTGTGTGTGTGTGTGTGTGTGTGTGTGTGCGCGCGCGTGCGTGTGTTTGGCTGTACACCTTTCATTCATTAAATCAAAACTAAAGATCACATCTGAATTATTAATGTCGCTCTGCAGGAATGAGAGAGGAAGTGCCAGTGGGGGGGCGGAGGCCAAATGCCATGGAGATACATGTGGAGTTCTCAGAAGCAGGGGATTGGCTAGCTCTCACTATAGCTCGCTCGTGTGTCAGACATCTCAGTAAAGCACGCTTCTCACATTAAGATACCTCGCTTGTCTGAACTACTTCTATTATAAACATTCAGATTTATTTGCTGCGCAGTCTACTTATTGAGCTGGGATATCTTCAAAAGCCAACAGTACAGGTTAAGTGCCTTCTTTTAGGTACACTTAAATGTCTCATCCATCATTCAATGCCCTGTGCTCTGCAGGTTTCTTCATTATACAAGCTTTTTATTCACAAGGGTTGAACCGCGATCAACAAAGGGAATGTTTAGGGTAGCGGCTTGTGTTATGGGTTCCAATCAAATATATGACTATTTTTAATTTAGCAGAATGAAGATAAAATACTAAATGATGTGTTGCAGTGGCAGCAGGGTACGAATGCTCGGTGACTAAGTTGAACACAATAAAAATGTCATCGTAAGAGAAACATGAAAGATGAGAAAATAGAAAAGCCAGGAGCGGCAGTTGAAGTGCTATGTAGAGCAGGCTTTAACCAAACGCTCAGACAGCCAATCTGGGAGATTAGTGTGTATTTCATCAAAGTACCGCAGAGTACATTAACATTATTACATCGAGGATATGGGATAGAGAGGGACGGGGGAGAAATGGGGGGATGGGTCAAGCGGTAAGAAAGAGTGACAGGTTAATACTGTAAGGAATAGAACGTATTAGGACTAGTGGAGGATGCAATGCGCAACACTCAGACAGACTGCACGTGCGAGTCCAAGTCAGCAATGAAGTAGGTTAACAGAAGGAAAAGCATGGGAGGTGATTTAGAAGGACGGGCGGTTTAAACAGCAGGTGTGTTATTAAACAGCACCTGTAATATTTCACACCGCAGTTCAACTGAGGCATAAGACTGTGGATAACTGCGCTAAGAGGCGCAGAGGAGCCGACACTCCGCTACAGGACCACTGATGCCGTTCAACCCTGTAAATCTTTAAAAAGGGCTGTACAGCCACGAGGACCTACTAAGAGAATGGCATGTTAGGCATCCGAAGGTAAAAATGCAATCAACAATTTATGCTTAATTTTCTATAACAATATCCACTTATGTTTTCGTACAGTCAAGCAAAATGGCAAAATATAATATCATGTCATTTCAACCTACTGGGGGTTTAAGACATGAAGTGGGTATTGGGTGGGAGGAGCTGAGAACCCACCAATGTGCAAGTTGTACCACTGATGTGCTAAAACAATAAAATGTTTTAAGAACTGATTCTCGCCATATAAACACCTTGCCTGTGTGAAACAGACCTCTTAATAAAGCTATATGATACTCTTACAGTATACGTATAATGTTATAAATATAAAATGATAAAGGAGATTCTCTGAATTGGAATAATGGGCGACAATGGTGCGACTACTCTAGTTACTGAGATCAGTTTTATCAGTGCACATTTGCAACTGCTTAAAAAAGTAATTGACAGGAAATATAAGCAATGGTACAAGAGTGTTTAAGTCTGATATTTGGGAAAAATTAATTATCTGCCCACCAGCAGAAACCTGATGGCTGTTTTCCCATTGTAATGCATGAGACTAGATTGTAATACCTGAGAAAATGCACAGAATTAAAATCACAGAGGGGTGTTCTATTGGAAAATAATTCACAGGATTGTATCAGGCATTTATTAACCTGACTTGAAAGAGCCATTGACTGACTTGTGTTTGGCATGGCAACGGAACAATTTCCCAGCATTTCATTTTTACATTCTGTGAGTTTACAATTAAAATGAGGATCCAAGCACATACTTATTCGCTCACACACACACACACACACACACACACACACACACACACACACACACACACACACACACACACACACACACACACACACACACACACACACACACACACACACACACATATATGCATACATCCCAACAGCTGATCAGATAAGAGTAAAATAGAGGGTGATGGGCAGAGAAAATTATATGAATTGGATGATGCTGCTTCATTTCTTCAGGAAGATAGTGAGGAAAATAGTATTGTATTAATACTGGGATATGGGAATATGAGTGAGGGAGAGAAAGATAAGGATTCAATATTAGTTTCTCCACAGTCAGGCTGAAAATAAATTTTTTGGTCTATAATAGATTTTAATTGATTGATCAACAGACAATGGGTGCAGGGTAGGAGGAGGACAGATGAGATGTAGTCTATGATCCATAATACGTAAGGAAATAGGGAGCTGTTGGAAATAGAGGAGTATGAAAGAAAATAAATGGAGGCGGGAAAGGCGCTGAAATAGAAGACATCCCATGTGTGAGTTAGTTAGATGGGAAAGAACTGTATACTTTGATAATGAAATGACTTTTCTAATTAAAATGACTTGGTGAGGGAGGAGGATAGAGGGAATAAGGGAGGGCTGCATGTCTGAAAGCTTTAGTTAAAGGTTTAAAGCACGAGGGGGTGTGCACTTGGCTGGGAAAAAGAGAGAGGGAGGGTGAGATAAAATGTGAGGCGATGTTGGGGGATTGCAAATTCAAAGAGGTTTATGAAACTGAGAGGGTTAGAGCGAGAAAGCCCCCCTTCTCTCCACCGCCCTCCCTCGCTCGCCCTCTCTCTCTCTCTCTCTCTCTCAAACACATAGCCTACTGACAAACACTGGCATAGTCTTTCTCTCACACACAGTCATTGCTGCAGTGAAGGAAAAATATTATGTAGACCTTTCGTTTTATATTTCTTATTTCGTTTCTGCTATTCTTCCTCTCATTTTCTGGCGGATAAACGGATTATACCAGAAGGCGACCCTTCGTTCTTCTGTTTCTTTTTAAAATTCCGTCGTCCTAATGCCGACTTGATAAGGAGGTATCATTAATATGAATCAGAAATAGGAGCTAATACTACAGTAGGCTGCCTAGTATTTATCGCGTTTATCATGCACACGATGTAACATACGGTAAATATAGTAACTTAAATAGGTTACCGCTTAGATTACTAAACACATTTCCGGAGAAAATACGTGAATATGTAGGTAAAGGAATAAGCGCATTGGCCACTAGTAGCCTAATGCATAGGCTAAAGGACAGACAGAGTTCCAAGGTTCCGTCGGATATTCTTATTTAGAAGGGGGCGAGAGGTAGGGTGGGCTGTTTTCTTATCTCTCCCCCTTTATCCCTCCTTCCACTTTTCCTTTGTTCGTCCCTTATAAGTAGCCTGCTGTGAATGACTTTGTTCTGTAACGCAACCCAATATTGAGTAGTTTTATCAGCTGGGGTAATTTTCAGCCAAAACGGCTCATATTGCCTACTCTTGAGGGTTAACCGAGAGCGGCAGACGCACTTGAAGCATCAATAGAGGGAACTGCATGTGAATCTCCGATAATGAAATGGCTAAATAATTTATCTCATGTTTTACGTTTTATAGCTACAAATACTTTTGAGCGACTAAATCCGCAATTAACGCACGCCTACCCCTCGTGTCATTAATAGGCTACTTGACCTTTTAGCTTATGTGCACTTTTACTCTCCCCCAGATCCTTACTCAATCGATAGCTTTCTTTAAAACGCAAGCAGTCGGGTATAATAAATCTAGGTATCCTACCTTTTAATGACACCAATGCGACTACTGCGCTACTGGAATTTGCATTGTTATTTTTATGTCCGCGAGGCTAACACGTGTTGAACATATTCTTTTGTTTAACACGGCCTATTTGTTGAATGCAGAAAGAGCTATCAAAACAATCAAACCCAGAACAATATTCGTCAATAAATTAAGTATTTCCGGTGTTATTACTATTATTAGATTGCTCACTCGTTTAAATGGGAAGATATTTTCTCCAATATTAGCAAAGTTAGACTTCTAGATTATACAATATTTTTTACATTTTGTAAATTTTTTATACCTTAACACTAATGATGTATAGATCATATTAAATGTAAAAGTCTAGCTTATCTTTTTGGGGAAATATATTTTAATGAAAAAATAATACAATTGCATAGCCTACTTTATATCCTACCAAAAAATTCTGACCTGTCACAACGGAACTGCAGTAGGACTGTTAGATATAGCTAGAATCGTATTTGCATTTCTTTTTTAAAATAGACAAATTTCGTAAAACTTCGAATCCTCGAACTCCAGACGACTTCAAACAATGGTGGTGTTTTGGCAGTATCTCAGGGGCGATAGATGCTTCAGGACCGGCCATGCCCTACTCTTCGCCTCGCTGACTTTACTTCTCTTCTGGACGTGCCCGGCTTTAGGGAAGAAGAAACTATACATCGGCGCCTTATTCCCGATGAGCGGCGGCTGGCCAGGTGGACAGGCGTGCCTCCCGTCTGCCCAAATGGCATTGGATTTGGTGAATAAAAGAACGGATATTTTACCGGATTATGAACTGGAGCTGATATACTATGACAGTATGGTAAGTCATAACGAGTTTTTAGTTTTCTGTTCGGTTATTTATTTATTTTAAACTAATATAATAGGCTATAGGCTAGCAAGTTAAATGTCTTTTTTTTAATGCTGTTATGTGTGTAATGTTTTGTGTAAGCCTGCGATGCATTCGTTTTTATTACAAATATTAGAATCAAAGTTACACATTGAATTGTGATTAGCCATTTTAGTTATTGTAATAATTCGTTTTTTGGAAGTATAGTTGTTGTGTCATTTAGTGCTAATGTTCTCATTAAGTTTAATATATCTTACAATTTTTTCTATTTTAACTCATTAAGCTGCATTTTAGAGCCAGTAGTTATTTTATGTCCAGTGTATCAGGTGTAACCTTTATACTTTTGTGTTCTTATTAATAGAATTCAGAATTGGTCATTCTTTAATGCATGCAACATCATTGTCTCACATGATCGTTTCAAAAATATGCCAATGCTGACACTGCGTGTAATGATATTGATCTGTGCTTTATAACCAGGCACTCTCAGTAGGGTTGGTAATTTATCAATCACCACAATAGAGTGTTTGACATTTTTTTACTACAATAGATGTCAGTGCTCTGCACTGTATTTTAATGACAATCACAGCCCAGTCACCAACACTTTCACACACTAGGCCTACTTTTTTTTATTACTCTTTCATTTTTTCTCTTTCATCTCCATAATTTTTCTCTACCTCTTTCCACCTGCATGCCTTATTAGTCAGTCACAGTGCAGAACAGATGCACGTGCACGTGCACGCACGCACGCACGCACGCACGCACGTACGCACGCACGCGCACACACACACACACACACACACACACACACACACACACACACACACACACACACACACACACACAGACAAGAAACAGTTAACAGTACTGTGACTGGTTAGTGATTGGGAAGAGCTTTGTTCTGATTGGGTGAAATGGCTCTGCAATGGAACCCCACTTCAAAGAACTGGGAGGGGGGAAAAAAGGAGAGTTGGCATGGTAACAGTTACTAAGGCAACTGGAGTTCAAACAAACACATAGCTGCACAGCTTTGACCAGGAAAATATAAGAACTATAAAATAATTATGTGAACATATTCACAGACTGTGGTTGATTTCACTAATATCAATTAGTATTTTAATCTGCACTTTGTTAAATGAATCAAGTTCCAGTACAGTTTTCCTTCAAATCAGTTAACAGACACACATTCCGAGGATAATTTACAGGATATAATGTGTACATAAATAACATTACAAATGGTGACAAACACCCTGCATGTTGACCTCCCCTCTCAGAACTCACAAAGACTGTATGGTTCTTCGCTTCAGGAGGTCTTTATAAAATGGAAAACTTATAAAAGTACATCAGTTTGATCTGAATTTTCTTAGTGCTGGAAGGTACAGTATATGCAGACTTCTTGTTGGCTAAGTTGAGCATAATAAAACTTGTTCTTTCAACCTGAAAATATTAACTGAGAAAAAAGTGATTATGTGACCCATTTTTGGTTTATCTGGATGTTTTCAGAATAGCCCAAACTTGGCTTCCATACCCATACATCTTGGCAATAAAAATAAAATTGGGTTTGTATTAACTTTTTTGTGGCTCTAAGCAATATAAAGCTAAGAGCATACTGACCAAAGTACTAAGCTATAATATCCTTTGGCCAGATTCAGATGATGATTCAATCATTTTAAATGCTTCTTTCACATTATTGTGTATTTCTGATGGTTATCATAAATCACTTTCATTTTCAGATTAATTAAAAATTATACATACTGTATAACTGCCATTGCCAAAATGTACTTGAATCTAGATATGCTGAGTACAAAAATATGATTATTATTATTATTTAGTATCACATCATTTTGTAACAGCTGGTCTTTTATACTGATAAAACTGTAAAATTATAAAAGATAAAAGTGTACAATTAAGACCACTTACATGGATACTCACAAGCAAACACACACACCATTTTGAGACTGTTGCACGGATATTTCAAAGTCGAGCCTGCAAACATTGATCAATTATTAACTGATTATTAACTGAGAGAGAGGGAGAGAGAGATACAGAGAGACAGAGAGAGAGAGAGAGAGCTTTATGAGGATGCATTTCACATGCATTTCAGTTTTTAATTGGCAGCTGTTACACATTGATCCATCTAGCTGTGACACCAAGGTCAGTCACATCCAAATTTAAGCCTATTATATGTAGCAAGATTAAAGTGTACCTTGTGCTTTTTCTGAAAGCAATCCATGCTCCACCATTATTATATGTTGATATATTTTATTTAATATGGATATCTAGGCCTAAATTTTAGCAAGGTGAAGTGCCCACTTATAGACATACTATATTTAAACCACCTATGAACATTTTCTTTAGTAGTATTCAAATTTGAAGATTTGAAGATGGTAAATGAAGCAAAGGTAGGTCCTGTTGTCAATTCCAAGGTAATTCTAAGGTACTATATTGTCAACAGTAATTCAGAAAGTTTGTGCATTACATCCTTTAGATTTATAAGCAGACAGAAGTAGACTGTTTGTGACCCTGTGAGAGTCTGGCGAGAGAACCACAGAACATATTGAGCTGACAGTGGCTCTGAGCAGAACCAGGGCAATTTCTAGAACAGTGGTTCTCAACCATGGTCCTGGAGTACCCCTGTGTATGCTGGTTTTCGTTCCAACCACAGTTGCAATACCAGAATTTAACAATCTGTAAATTTTTCTTAATGAGGTGTTTTTAATGTTTAGAAGGATTATTTAACCTCTTAAGCCACATTATGTTAGCAATATCTATACATGCCATGAATAATACAATTCCCATGTTGTGTTATATTGTGTTATATTGCAAACAATTACAAAGAAGAGGTACAACTGAGGTTAATAGGCTCCTAATTACATAATTGAACACAAGTTTAAGTTCCTTCATAATTCTTTCCTTAAACTTATTAACACAATGCAGGTTTGGCTCATTATCATTTGCTTTGTCTTTCAATTCTTCATGATTTACCAAACCGTTAGTTTTAGTGGCCATATGCTTCACCAAGTATGAGCCTATTGATTCACCTCAGTCTTTAATTTGATCAGTTTAATTTGATCAGTTTTTCCCCCTCTTTTTAATTGTTTACAATACAGCACAATGTGAATATTGGACTTGTATTCTTCATGGCATGCATAGCTATTGCTAACATAATGTGGCTTAAGAGAGTAAATAATCCCACTAAACATTAAAAACACCTAATTAAGAAAAATTAACAGCTTGCAATTGTGGTTGGAACAAAAACCAGCATACACATGGGTACTCCAGGAACAGGGTTGAGAACCACTGGTTTTGAAGACATGTAACAGATGTGACACATCTGTGGACCTCGGAATGGATCTACCTGTACATTCGTACGGAGGCGGCACCTATGCGTCAAGTAAGTGGAGGTTGTAGAAATGGCTCCGGCTGTCCAGATGCTCAGTGCGCGGACACGCACGTCACTTCGTAGTCCGCCTACTTCCATGGTGGACCAGCTGCACAGCGACAGACAACATCCTCAACAGCCGCCGACACCAGAAGAACAGAGCATTCCTGTCATTGGAATCACGGTTTCGCAGACGCAATGAAAGGTAACGGCCAGCCGGACCTCGCGTGAGCTTCCTCTCCCCCTTAGTCCTGAATCATCACGGATGTGTCCAGGCCCATCGGATGCAGGCTCAATTGAAAGGTCTTGAAGATGGCTCTGTGGGAAACCTGAGGCACAATCGGTCATTATTAACTTGAATTGACTGCTCAGATGTCACGTTTTTCCTAGGTTGGAGCTGTGTGCAGCGGTGAATGCAGAAAGGGGGCCTTTTGTTTGCCCCTATGCTGAACAAGTCAGGCAGTGGGACCTAATAGGCCTTGCTACACAGAAATGGCATCTCTGTGCATTTGTGTGAGGGACACTTCTTTACAGGGCTGGGAGGGATGTCTTCTCAATCATAAGGGTTTTCATTGCCTTTGGAGTCTGTTATTGACATTTGTCAACATGCGGACCAGAGTTGTGCCAATGAAAGTCAAGGAGGCCATTATGAGGCTGAGAAATAAGAAATAATAATATAAAAACAGTTGAAAAAAACAGTCAACTGTTTGGACCCTCCATTAAGAAAGAGAGCACTGGTGAGCTCAGTAATCACAAAGGGCCTGGTAGGCCAAGAAAGACCTCTATAGTTGATGACCGAAGAATTCTCACCATAATGAAGAAAACCCCCCAAACACCGGTCCGACAGATCAGAAACACTCTTCCTGAGGCAGGTGTAGATGTGTCAGTAACTACTGTCTGAAGAAGACTTCAAGGGCTACACTGCAAGATGCAAGCCACTAGTTAGCCACAAAAACAGGATGGCCATGTTACACTGAAGCACCTGAAAGAGCCTGCAGAGTTCTGGAAAAATGCCCTGTGGACAGATGAGACCAAGATTCACTTGTGTCAGAGTGATGGCAAGAGCAATGTGTGGAGGCCAAAAGGAACTGCCCAAGATCTAAAGCATACCACCTCATCTGTGAAACATGGTGGTGGGGGTGTTATGGTTTGGGCATGTATGGCTGCCACAGGTACTGGCTCACTTGTTTTCATTGATTATGTAACTGCTGATAGCAGCAGCAGAATTTATTTAATTAATGAAGTGTACAGAAACATCTTATCTGCTCAAGTTCAAGCAAATGCCTCCAAACTCATTCGACGGCGCTTCATCCTACAGCAAGACAATCATCTCAAACATTCTGCTCAAGCAACAAAGAAGTTTTTCAAAGCCCAAAACTGGAAAATGAATTACTGGCCAAGTCAATCATCTGATCTGAATCCAATTGAACATACATTTCATATACTGAAGAGAGAACTTAAGGCAACTAATAAAATACATTTAAATAAAGCATTGAATTTAATTGAACTAGCCCCAGAAATAAGCAGGAGCTGAAGATGGCTACAGTACAAGACCTGGCATCACCAGAGAAGATACGCAGCACCCGGTGATGTATGTGGGTCTGTGGTTCACCTCAAGCAGTCATTGCATGCATATGTTACTACTTTCATTTATGTAACATTAATACGTCCCAAGCATTATGGTGCCCTGAAACGGCGGCTATGTATAAAAAGTGCTGTAATTTCTACAAGGTGAAAGCAAAATGTATAACAATGCATGGAATGCCCTTAAAAGCAGAGAATCTGCACGTTAACCATGTGTGAATTGTTTGATTACAAATATACAATTTTGGAGTACAGAGCCAAATCAAGAAAAAAAAATGTCTTTGTCCCAAACATTATGGAGGGCACTGTATGTGCAAGCCGTAATAATGCTTGCATATGGAGTGGCAGGCAGAGAAGCAGTGGTCCATATTTTATAGGCTTAGGCGGGACTTACGCGAGTCAACAGTGTTTCGGGTTCTGGGCAGGCACTCAAACAACATTGATCCATTAAGGTCATAGTGTACAATCCCGATCTACTTGGTGTCCAATATGTCCCTGCTTCTGGGTATACCTCACCTGACAGTAATGGCTCTTTAATGGCTGTACACTGGCTCAGGCATGAACGGTGATCTCCCAACGGTTTTGTAAAATATGTACGGCGAAGAACACATGACAAATGAAGCAATACAGTTGGTATCATAAATCAATGTCAGCTATTCCACCCCTAGGGAGATTTATCCCCAATCTTACATTCCCTGAATATTACAAAACCACGGACAACAACAGGGATCGACAATCTTCCTCATATACAGGTCATCCTGTGGGCTTTGAGAAAGTAGGCATTGTGTGCCAAGTCGGGGAAAATGGCATTTGTGACCCTTGGGACTAGATAATGTCCCGTATGATGTTACACTGATGCTGAAGCTGACCAGAACTATAAGCTGAGCTACAATTCTGCTCACAAAGCAGGTTTATGGCTTATAATCGTGTCCTCTATTCTCAGTCACGTAACCCTTCTGTCCCTCGGCGCATTGTTGATTGCGGTATGGTCGCGGGAACGACTCTGTGAAGAGGGCCTCTGTTTTTTTTGCAGAGGGCCTCTTTCTTTTGGTTGACGGCGAACATGCCATGACTCTGTCCTGTCCCTCTCTCTGTCTCTGTCTCTGTCAGTGCGATCCAGGGGAGGCCACCAAGCTGCTGTATGACCTGCTGTACACAGAGCCCATTAAGATAGTCCTGATGCCCGGCTGCAGCTCAGTCTCCACACTGGTGGCAGAGGCGGCACGGATGTGGAATCTCATTGTGGTAATTGTCTCTTTATTTCTCACTTTTAGAGCTTTCTGCTATGAGCCGGGCCCTCCGGCTATCTCACATTGTCACCCAGGTGATCTCTGTCTCTGCCTCGCCCTGTTGGTTATGGATGCATGTCCTATTTCTCAGATTTGTTGCCTCGTGTGTGTGATAGACCATTGGCCTCTTGTTCAGCTATGCTTTCTCTGTGGTATACAACATCTGACACTGCTTCTATATAAGAAATCAGGCTCAAGATATTTTTAGAATCCAACAGCAGAACTGCAGTAGTCTGTGTTTTAATCCATGTACTGTGTATGCAAGGAGTCAATATTTACACTACATTTTGATGTGCCAATAGGAGTGGTATAATTTCACCACAAAGTCTTGATTTAACTGATAATTGTCTGAAATGTCCTTTTAAGTACTTAAAACTTCGACACACTCAATACATTTTAAAAATATTTTTACAATAAATTACTTTTTTGTTATAATTTATTCTGTCGGGTTTCAGTTGAACCGCAATGTAGGTAAATTGAGATTAACTGTCTAATTAATTATTGCTTACTTCGGGTGCAAAGAAGTGTGGTGTTGTGATGTGTAGTGATTCATTTTGAGACGCAGTGTTGTGATGCTGTGGCTTAATGTTTCTTAGTGCTTGGAAACTGACTTACAGCTTGCCCCAAGAGAAAATGCAACAAAAAAAAGCAGTTGAATAAATTATATCATTAACATGAAGACTCAGTAACGTGGTATAATGTTTAAAAATGGAAATGTACACTGGAATAATGGAAATGTAATCCAATTTACCAAGTGTAATGAAACCTGTACAGAAAATTAACTGTGAAATGAATACCATTTGAGCACAGCACTCTCAACCAGTGCAGAACTCTTCTTTTAAGTCTCAGAACGGTCACCCAGAAACAGTCACCCCTTCTTTTTAGCAGAAATGTAGAAAGATATGTTTTCATTATTTAATAATTTTATTATTGTGCACAGTAATTTGTCTAATAGAGCTGTAGTAAAAATTAACAATGAACTATACGAGAGCTTAGCTAGTTATGGACAGTTTGTTAAAGTGATACTGCAGTCAAAAACCGACTTTTCCCGTTGAAAACCGATGTTTTGGGTTAGATTATGATCATACACAACTGTTTATGTCCGAAAATCTCATGTTTAGTCAAAATAGTTTTATCTGAGTTTTTGTGTAGGCTTACCAATACGCTAGTTTCCGGGGATTCGTGACGTCACGAGATAAAAATGGGTGGAGTTGAGGTGATCCTAGGGGTGGTCTCGGCTGGGCACGTGGTATAAAAGCAGAGACCAACGGGTTTTTTTTCCTCTTTGAGACTGAGACCCTTACTGCTAACTAGTTCGTTCAAGTTCAAATGTGAATTGCTTTGTATTACTGCTAACGTTAATATTACGACTTATATCGACACACCCTTTCACTCTTTGACCGTATGAATATTCATAATATGACTATCACGGGTTCCAGTTCAAATTGTAGCGGTAAAAAAGGCCTTAGAAAAGCCTCTGCAGTATCTCTTTAACAATATTCAATTCAATTCAATATATTCAATTCAAACCAAAAATACACAACAACAAAGCTTAATAATAATATTGTGGCTTTAAAAATAAAATAGTTTTTCTAGAAATAGGCCAAAATATTAGAAAATCTTTTAAACAAAACATTTTGTGTGTAAATTCATAGTAGCAGGAAGAAAAACAGACAATTTGCTTGAAGAAAAAATAAGCATACCTCCTGGTTGATATTATCATAGATTATAGAAAACCAGGTAGAATGTAAGACATTCTTCTATTGACACTTTATAGTGACATAGTGACACTTTATACATTGTCAGTGTCATTCATAAACCATATATGTTCAATAATGGAATTTTCAGGAATGGGAAAAAAACTGATTCCACGTTCCATTTACCAGTGAGCATTATGGTTTTTTCATTTGAGGTTTTGAACTTTACAAGTTATTAATTTATGAAACTCTAACAGCAAATAGTGCTGAATGAGAACCTACACTGTGCATTGAAAAAATGAATTACATAAATTAAGCAAATCTAAATAAATAGTAAAGAAATATTATATTATATTTGATGGTTGCTTATTTTATTTTCTTCTCCCTTATTCCAGCCTTCCATGCCTGCACTGCAGATGTAGAATTGTATAAAACCTACAAAACAGACATTTTCTGGAGAACACTCAGTTGACTTTCTGCTCAAAAAAATTGCTGCACTAAAGCTCCTCATTGTCTTTGCCTGTCTGATCTGAGGGGGCAGCCAACGTTGAGCTGCGTGCCGCTGAAAATGAAATGAGCTCATTCAATACGGGGACTCCTTTATTTGAGGACATTGAGTGTATCATTTTCACTGTTTCCTAGTTGGGCAAATCGAACAAATCAGCAAATGCTCCCACACAGAAATATTGGCTGTGGTTTTCTTTGGTACTGCTGCTCTTGTTTTAAAAAAAAAAAGAAGTGCTTTACTTGATTTTCCCATCAATCGCCAGTGTCATCCTCATACTGTACCTGCACTCAGCATGCAGGCACCCCTGACTGCACCGCAGAGTGCATTAACTAATTCTTTAATCTCTCTAAAGGCCGTGTCGCTATTTATCAGTTGATTGATGTTTACAGTGTATCTGCGTGCACTCAAGAATTAAGAATGCCTGCGATTCACGATTGGATATCTGTGATTTAATTGCGTTAACGCATGATTTCTCATCAGGGCTCATCATTTAATTAACGGGAAATGAGAGTTTGCCCAGAAGAAAAAAAAACAAAGCCACAGAAAAGGGTTGGTTGGACATGCCAAGCACTTATTTGTGAGCCTGACAGGGTCTCATGTTGGCCCATTTTTGTTTGGTTGGTCCTTGATATGTCCAAACAAAGGCTTTCCTGGGATTCAAATTTATAATACTTATAGTTTTTCTAAGAATCTAATATAAATTGAAGTTTTTATTTAGGGCAACTGATATATTATACATTACTGTAACTATTTGAAATACTGGCTTAATGTACCAGAGTAAGGGAGATAATACACTGCACCATACTGAAGTACCGTGCATTTTTCCTTTCAAGGATATGACCCAACAACCCTTAATTTCAGTTTATTGGTATTTTTATTTTGTATTTAACCTTGTATTTATCCAGGCAAAACCCATTGTGACCCAAAGGTCCATTTTGGGCTGGGGTGGTAGAGGGTGAACAGCGAAATATTTTTTAGAACAAGAAACAGCGAAACAAGGGCAGCACAGCCAGTATGGGAGAGAGTCTCGCTTTTAAAAGGGGCGCTCCATTGGTGACGTGTGCAAGTGATTGGTTGAGTATAAGAACATGCGTTTGCTGAGGCACAGCGAGAGTTATTTGACGGAACCTGCTCTGCGCACTTCGCTCGCCACGCTCATTCTTCGCATTTAGCAGGCGCTCTTTTGGCAACTGTGTTGCAGCTGGATATATACTGAAGCAATTCAGGTCAAGTACCTTGCTCAAGGGTACCACAGCAGTGTTCTATGTGGGAATCGAACCCACAACCTTTGATTACAAGCCCAGGTCCTCATCCATCATGCTACATTGCCGCCCACAGTGTACATTTGCAATTACGTAAATCACATCAGTAGTTTCAGGTCTGTAATTGCCTTGCCACACTGCTGCTCACTTGAGTTTAAGATCCAGTTTTATTGGAGCATAATTTCAAGTTCTGGAAATGATAATAATAAAATTGAGCACTCATAAATTTCAGGTTTTACTTGTGGTAGGGTTAGTAGAAAAGTGTACAGAGTGGTTGAAAGAGAAAATGGATTAAGCACACTGTTCTCCTCTTCATACTCTCTGGTCCTCCTCTCTTAGCTGTCCTATGGCTCCAGCTCTCCAGCGCTGTCCAATCGACAACGTTTTCCCACCTTTTTCCGCACACATCCCTCGGCCACCCTGCATAACCCCACCCGCGTGCAGCTCTTCCAGAAGTGGAAATGGACCAAGATCGCCACCATCCAACAAACGACTGAGGTTTTCACTTCGGTCAGTAGCAATCGGCCCTGCAATTTATCTTTGTTTTTCTGAATTACTTTAGTGCCCAGTCAGCACTAGTGCATGCATTGTGTTTTCGCTTGTGTGTACACTACGTATGCACAATACATTATGTACCATCTGGTGCCAACTTATGTAAAGCATTTTGGACATTAACATAAATTACAATGTTACAGGATTGTAGATCTGTGGAATTTTCTAATCATTGCAATAATGTGTCAAAGCAACATTATGCCCAGACCTATAATCAGCATTCACTCAACTATTAAATTTACATTATAGAAAACATTTCACAGTGTGCATTGAAACTGGGCCAAATTAACCATTTTATACACTACCTTCACCTTTCAAATATTGTAATGAGTAGATTTATAAAAACAGTAGACTGTCACGAAAGACAAGTAAAACATGTTTTTCTTCTATAACACCATAGCAGTCTTCTAGCCCCAAGTTCTTAAGCTACATATTGTACTGTGATGTAGTCTAAAGGAATGAGTGTGTTCTCTTATGATGACAGGGTTATGGTGGCATGACCAGAGCACTGATAGCTGATGGAAAATTACTATGTTTCTTGGTGACAGTGGCTGGGAAATTGTACGGATTTGTAGCCTTGCAAAATGCAAATACGTGGGTGTCAAGAGTACAGAACATTGTCTAGAGTGTAGAACATGTGTCATGAGAAAAACACAAAACTAAGCTACACCCAAAATATACTTCATGGATAATCGCAGCAAAAAGCAGAAGATCGATGCAATTTTCAACAGTTATTCACAGTTATCTCAATAGATTAACTGTTCTTAGACATTTTATTACAATCAAGGCTATGTATGACAATATGACATTTTAAATGTTGTCGGAGCTTCTGATAAAGCAACCAGTCTCTCAAATGATAATCATTTTTCCTCTATCACACATTTTCTCTTTCTCACACACATCTCTCTTTGTTCCTAAACCTTCATTCTCTCTCTCTCGCACGTTTTCTCCATCATATGCTTTTTGTCCTCCTCACACTCTGTATTGTGCACACACACCGTCTGTCTCCTTCTACCTCTCGCTGGCTGTGTCCTATACGCACAGACGCTGGATGACCTGGAGCAGAGAGTGAAGGAGGCTGGGATAGAGATCAGCGTCAGACAGAGCTTCCTCACTGACCCTGCTGTGGCTGTCAAAAACCTCAAGGTGCTTTCGTGTTCAAATTCAGTTGGACAGCTTTGCCTCGTCCCACTGCATTCATTGCGAGTGTCTCTAATAGTTCAATTTACAAAAATAGCAGCTGAAACCAATAAATGCATCCTGAAGTCATCATGGGCATTTTGTTTTTAAACGGCTGACAGGTTTCTTCACTTGGGCTTCTGGTTGTAATACATTCCATCTGGCTTCACTTTGCCATTAAAGCCTTTGAAAACTGTTAGCACTGACAGCAAAATTCAATTCCATGCTTTCTTGCCCGTGACCTGTGATATGTCTGTTGTTCTCTTATATTGCTGGAAACGGCTTCAGCTAATGGTCTGCCTGCATCATTTTTGGCTTGCTGTACCTTTCATTATGCTGATAAACATTGAGGTGCCCTTTGAAATCAGCCTATATAACACAAACCAACCATTAATCATGCAACATCATATACAGCTCTAGGGTTCATTCTAATCATCTTTGAAATATTGAGTGCCAACTGTAGCTTTAGTTAAAATGTATGTGCTGTCTAGTGTTCCCTACCATTCAACTATATTTCAAATGAAACACGCTTGTTTCTCAGAAGATAAGAAAGATATACAGTAGGTGCTTCCAATCAGCTGTCAGATGATCCCTCATTGGAAGAAAACCCATCTTCACTGCACAAAGTGTTTCTGAACATCAATCTGCCATGTTGGAGAAGGCGTGCACCAGAGCTGATGCTTTCATCAGGGCACAGTATCTTTTGATTTTGTTTGTAATCATCAATGTGCTGACCATGCAGCAGTTTTGATTTTCTGGGAATTGCTATAGCACGCTGTAGAATTTATTGGTGTGGTTATACTGTATATACTGTGCTACATCATAGGCCCTGACAATGAAGTGCAATACTACAGCTCACAACCTTACTCAACGGTTACAATCTTAGTGATGTGTGCGTCTCCGTGTTGTTGTGTGTCGTATATATATTCTGTGTCATGTCTGATGTGTGTTTCTCGCATGTTGATTGTGTAGCGTCAAGATGCCAGAATTATTGTGGGCCTCTTCTATGAGACTGAAGCCAGGAAAGTCTTCTGTGAGGTCAGCTATTTCACCTACTCTCTGTAAATGTATTATTTCCATATTGTTCATAGTTATTTCTATATTGGTAAAATAAATAATGGAAAGTAAACCCACTGCAGCACGACTATGCATTTTTTATATGTGTGGTAATTTGGTATGATTCAAAAATATACTGTATTCTTGTATGACATGGCTAGGGTCTTTTTTTAATAGATAGAATATGTCTGTACATGTATTTATTGTTATTTTCTTTTTATTGTTATTTTTTTTATTGTTTTTCTCCTGGGGCAGGTTTTTAAAGAGAAGCTCTATGGAAAGAAGCATGTGTGGTTCCTGATTGGCTGGTATGCAGACAACTGGTTCAAGATTAAAGATCCGGCCATCAACTGCACTGTGGAGAACATGACAGAGGCCGTAGAGGGGCACGTCACCACGGAGATCGTCATGCTCAACCCAGAGACTGTCCGTGGGGCGTCAAACCTGGTGACCTCTCGCCCCCCCCCCCCCCCTTCATAAATGTTACATTAACATTGTAGTGCCGTTTGGACTGTGCAAAGATAATGGTTAACAAAGTGGCAAAGAGGCCAATTTTTATTGTGGCTGATTCACGTCAGATCAATTATTGCTATTTTACTGCTGATATTGCCATGCGATAATGGTGAAATTGATTGCCACTCTCAGTCCAGTCTGAGCCTCTTAACTAGACAACTTCCCTTGCTCTCTGTCAGTTTGCAGTCATTTTTGATACATCACAAAAGCTTCTGCCCACAGCCATGTGATTAACAGACTAGGGTGCCTATGCAGCTGTTGGAGTTATTTTCAGGCTGGTGTGAAATCATACAGAACAAGTAGAAACCAACAGTCTCAAAACTGTAATTGTACGTGTCATCACTTTTTGCTGACAACTTCGGATACGTCCTGAAAGAGGCGGAGGCACATTGATGTTATTTTAAATTATATTCTTTTAACCTTTGACTCATGATTGCATCATTGTTTTTTCTTTTCAAACACAGTTTGGCAAATTCAGAATTTGCCAAAGTTAATTCTCCAAAGAATGTGAGGGAAAAAATGCATTAATTTCTGTCAGTTAAAGACAATTGGTGCTGTAAACCAGGCCATTGGTTTATTGGATCATTATCTTTGTTTAAGATGTGCCTATAAATGAGTTCACTTAGTTCAATGATTTTACTTGTCTCTGTTTTATGACATCTTAATAAGACTCGATTTTTACCCAAGCAAATCGGATTACACATACCTTGTTCAAGGGCACAGCAAATTCCTCCCCTTGGGATTTTGACCCTGTACCATCTGGTGCCAAGAACATTTAGAGGTATAAACATCCCACTCAGGAGACTTGCTGTCATGCATACTGTTGGAAGATTGTTCAAAGTCAATGGAAGGAAGTTTTCAAATTTATTGAGCCTTTACTTTACCGTTTTCTATTTTATTACGGTGCTCCATATTTACTGAAGCAATTCTGATTAAGTACCTTCTGAAAATTGTACCACAGCCATGGTCCAATAAGTTTTCAAAGAGGAATCTGATTGGTTCTTCCTACAGTTCCCTGATCACTAAAGCCCACTAGCTCAATTGGTGTCAGCAATTCAGACAGGCAGTATATTTGAGAGGGGCACGCTGACATTAAGGTCACTGATATTCTCCATTACATTACATTACAATTATTTGGCAGACGCTTTTATCCAAAGCGACGTACAATAAGTGCATTTTGAAGGTCATTGACGCGACTACAAAGCAAATCCAACAAAGCACAACTTTCTCACAGCGTAGGAGCTATCCCCATTAATAAACATGAGTAGTACACACAGTTAGCTATACATTCTGAACTATAAAATAACCGAAAACACAAGTTAAATAGAAAACAAGCAAAAAACAGGAAGCGAGTACTATGGAATAGCCCTGTATAGGTAGTTTAGTCGAGGTGCGTTTTCAGACCACGACGGAAAACAGACAGTGTTTCAGCTGAGCGCAGCAGAGTGGGGAGTTTGTTCCACCACTGGGGAGCTAGGGTGGAAAAGCTCCGCAGTCGGGACGAGCGGGAGCCGTTAACATGGAGGGAGGGAAGTGCAAGTCGCCCTGCAGCAGCAGAGCGAAGTGGTCGAGCAGGAGCGTAGTGCTGGATTAGGAGGGGCCTGACCTTTTGGCAGCAGTGTAGGCCAGGGTCAGAACTTTGAACCTGATCCTGGCCACGACCGGCAGCCAGTGGAGTGACCTCAGCAGGGGGGTGACGTGCGAGAACTTCAGGAGGTTGAACACAAGCCGAGCAGCCGCGTTCTGGACCAGTTGTAGGGGCAGAATGGCGCAGGCTGGTAAGCTTGCGAGAAGGGAGTTGCAGTAGTCCAGACGTGAGGTGACCATGGTCTGGACAAGAAGCTGGGCGGAGTAGGTGGTCAGGTACGGCCGAATCCTCCTGATGTTGTACAGGAGGAACCTGCAGGACCGTGCCGTTGCCCTGATGTGTTCTTTGAAGTCCAGCTTGTCGTCCAGGACCACCCCCAGGTTCCTTGCGGCGGTCACCATGGTTCCGTCGACGGTGATGGACAGGTCTAGGAGCGGGGAGGTCTTGTATGGCATGAAGAGCAGCTCGGTCTTGTCGAGGTTGAGCTTCAGGTGATGGCTAGACATCCACTCAGAGATGTCAGCCAGGCAAGCAGATATCCTCTACTTTACCTATGGTGTAGAGGGAGGGAACGAGAGGAAGAGTTGAGTGTCATCTTAACTATGGTAAGAGAAGCCATGTGAATTAATAACCAAACCAAGAGACTTAGTGTAAATGGAGAACAGCAGAGGACCCAGTACAGATCCCTGCGGGACTCCTGTAAAAAGTGGATGAGGTGCAGAGACAGAACCCTTCCAGGAGACTTGGTAGGATCTATCTGTGAGATAGGATGTAAACCAAGAGAGGGCAGTTCCAGAGATGCCCATCTCAGCCAGTGTAGAGATCAGGAGTTTGTGGTTGACCGTGTCGAACGCTACAGACAGGTCAAGGAGAATCAGGACAGAGGAGAGGGAGGAGGCTCTGGCAGTGGCGAGTGCCTCGGTCACAGCCAGGAGCGCAGTTTCAGTGGAATGCCCAGTTCTGAAGCCGGACTGATGAGGGTCGAGCAGGTTGTTCTGGTGGAGAAAAACAGACAGTTGGTTAAGGGCAGCTCGTTCAAGAGCTTTGGACAGAAAGGGCAAGAGAGACACAGGACAATAGTTTCCGACATCAGAGGGGTCTAAGCTAGGTTGGTTCTCTTCTGTTGGTTATAGAAGTAAACAATGCCTCCTTCTGGCTGGTCACACATTCTCTTGGATAAAGGATGTATAAGATTCACTTGCAGGCAGTGTAAATGATGAGGTTCAGAAAGACATCAACTCTAGAGTAATATAAGCCACTTTTATACTCTTCACTCAGACATCTCAAGAGTTCCTGGCTCAGCTGATGTCTCGGTTGGGAGGGAAGAACCCAGAGGAGACTGGGGGCTTCCAGGAGGCGCCCCTGGCATACGACGCGGTGTGGGCCCTCGCCTTGGCCCTCAATAAGACTGTAGGACCCCTAAAAGCCAAGGGACGGAGACTGGAGGACTTCAATTACAACAACCGCGACATTACTGCTGAGATATACAGGGCGCTGAACACCAGCTCCTTTGAGGGAGTGTCTGTGAGTACCTGAAGGGGAGAGTTTAGCACACTGTATAGGCCAAAATAGTAAAACTGAGAGAGACAGAGAGAGAGAGAGAGAGAGAGAGAGAGAGAGAGAGAGAGAAACTGCCTTGACCCACCACAATAAACACACTGATTGTCTCTTCCTTTTCTTCAGGGTCATGTGGTGTTTGATGCCCAGGGTTCGAGAATGGCTTGGACTCTGATTGAGCAACTACAAGGTACCCTTCCATCTTGTCTAGTTCCAATCTTATTTGCTCAACTGCAAATCTTTTCCCACAGAGCGTATATTTTGTTGAGATACTGCTTCTCAAAGGAGACCACAACTCATCTCAACCGTGCTCAGAATGTAACACCCCCACCTGGATGATCCATGGCGACAAGTCATCCCTCTATCCCTCTATCCATCCCTCTAAGTTCCATAAACATTTACGTATGATTATACGAATGAGCCCATTGCAAGGAGACATATTGCCACTGTATAAGTCTTGGTATCTTTGTAGAAGAGAGCAACATGGCCACTGGCTCTTTGCCTGATTCTCTGCAGTACAGAAATAGATTGGGGCACTAGCTGGTCCTGTGGGAATGGCTCTACCTGATTCTTCTTACAGAAATTGGGCTAAGGTATAAACCTATGAGATTTCACACCTTGAGCCCAACCCCCTTGAAGTGCTTTAGAAGGATCTTATCGTGCACACGCTATTGCATTTCTGAATATAAGCATGTGTTTTTTTTTTTTGAAAAGAAGAGAAAATGTAAGCTCTGAGTATTACAGTAGATGTGTGCAAAGCCCTTCAAAGAAAACTGGCATTATAGACAGAATATGCTATCTGGTCCTAGAGATGGATCCTGGTCCTCATTCTATTATAGATCTAATCTTCCACACTTTAGCTCGCCACCAATTGCTCCAGCTCACTAATTAAAGCCTTATATGGAGCAAGAGCTATAAACCAGAGGATCTCCAGCAGACAGCACACTCCTAATGGTTTGAAACATGCTTTACACACAGACCACAAACAGTGCAGTGCCATTGAAACTGCCATGTTATCTGAGAGAAGTCATGTTTTTCCTAGAATAGAATTATGAGGATAGTGAACATGCATAAAAAGTTATTATGTTTCTCTAAATATTTAATTAAATGCTGCAAGTCTCACAAAAGGCTCTCATGCATCTTTTCCAAATTTGGAACAATTTTTTGAATGCCTCCAAAACCCATGCAGTAGTTTTTGCTCTTTTCAGCTTATGTTGTACATGTCAAAAACTCCAATGTTTCCACAGTTAATCAGATGGTCATCCGATTAAACCATTTATTTACTATTGCTTAGTTACATTATTTACCAATGACTGGTTTACTTATGGCTAATTTATGTTCTTATTATGATTTATTTATATATTTACACAGCACACAGCCTCATGCAGGGCAACTCCCATACCTTACTTTTTACATATTATTAATTTATACAGGTGCTTATTTACTAAATGTACTTCATTTACTTTTATTCAATGTCATAACACAAGAAAGTGAGAGAAATACAATGAATACAGTACCAGTGGTCGCACACCTGCAAGCACTCAGAAAGGTAATATTAATAAGGAGCATTGTGGCGGTGGCTCATCGATCACCAGGCAAATATTGGCTTTCCTGATTTGGTGCCTATGTTCCCATCCCCGAGTCTGTGTTGGGTTAGTGTCCCTTTCATCCCCGAGTCTGTGTTGGGTTAGTGTCCCTTTCTGCTTTGTGTATTGGACAGTGAACCAACATTCTGTCTTTTTGGCAGTGTTGTCCCACCCCTGTAATTGCACATAAATAATGTTGGGTTGATTTACGATGCTGTTGACTCAGGTTTGGAATCTAATTGGAGTACTGCTGGTTTTTACAGCGGAAATGCTTTACTATTTGTCTTTGCTGAGTTAATGGATTCCAGTACCTACAGAGTAGACCTTTACACCTTTACAGAAGAAAATATGTTTGCCTGAAATAGCTTTAGACTATATTTGGCTAATATACGTAGATCAATGACGTAATTATATACTACTTGCCTGGTATGGGGTAGGAACTGTGTCTGAACCTGCAGTGTAATTTTGTGGATTTAAGCATGAAAGTTTGATACTGGACTTTTCTCATTCCAAGCAATTATGATGATTAAGAGGACAATACGCTGCAATAGAGCTTCCTGTCTTGTACCCCCCCCCGCCTCCTCCTCTCTGTCGGTCTCTATCTGTCCTACTTCACTGTTATTCCACTTAAGTGTGCTGTCTGAGTATAGTGCTCCTGTCCTGTAACGTCATGTCCGTCATTCAGTGTGTATGTGTGCTAACTCACTGCCTCCCCTCCTCTTTGTGTAGGAGGCAGCTACAAGAAGATCGGGTACTATGACAGCTCTAAAGGAAATCTCTCCTGGTATGGGAATGACAAGTGGATAGGTGAGGCGGACTGATCGCTCATCTCCCTGGTTACTGGCTCCACCCTTCTTAACTTTCTGTCTGTTTTACTCTGTGTCCACTCAACCGTCTTGTCTCCCTTTTTGCCTATTTCTGCTGGTATGAACAGTGCTCACTGTTTCTATGGTCAATATGGCTTTAAATACCGAAACAATGAGTGTTTTCTTCTTGTGTGTGTGCATGCGTGTGTGTGTGTGTGTGTGTGTGTGTGTATAGACACAGGTACATATATGTAGATTGCTTGGTCTCCTGTGAGTAGGATAATTATTTATATTACTATTTACACTCCTTGTGATTTACAAAAGCACGTACTAAAATGTGCTCATTGCACCTTAAATTACTCAACCAAACATACCGAAACTGCGTATCAGCTCCTGACGACTGCATGTGCTTGAGACCGCTGTCACATTATGCACTTAACGTAAAGCATGTGGGATTAAAACAGAAACAGCTGTATAGCTGAAAATGACAGTAAGGCTTTAGGTGAATAAAGTGGCTGATACTGTACACACTGACTAATACAAGGCATCAGTGACCAGCTGGTGATTGGATCTGTGTATACCCGCCCCTCTCGACAGGCCACAAAAATTTGATTCTGCACCAAAGAGCATTTAAGGACACCCTCCAGGACCGCACTGCTCATCAGGTTATTACTGAAACGGAATATTACAGGTTATGACGTTTTGATGCTATTCATGCGTTTTGTTACAAATCTTTGAACTGTTTCTTTGGCAACTAGGGTCCACTGTGTATTTCACTGCAGTATTAGGAATAATTAGATTACTGTGGGATTTGCGTGTGAGCTGTACACTACAAGTGAAATCATTATGATAGTCATAAGCATAATGACCACAATAATCAAATTTTTTCCCTTGGCTTCACCTCCCAGAGCTTAGTAGGTCTGCAGAGATTTGAGCCTCATTACATGAAATTCTCCCGTGTCACGATTGCACTTATGGAATGTAGGTAGGATGGTCTCTGAGTTAAAAACAAACAATCCGAGAGCTCTTTCACTTTGTAAATGAATTCATTTTGAAACGTTTAGGATTAAATAGGACTGTGATCTATTCGCCTTGGACACATACAGAAAATGACTTGGATTTGGTTCAGTTTAACATTGGCTCCTGTAGGGGAATGTGACTTGCATTCACACTTGGATGGCTGTAGGGTCACAGGGTAGTATTTGGCATGCGTCCGACTCCACATCTGATTGAAGCTGCTCTTGCCGGGCTCGCACACTCTCCTCTCTGTAGAGATGACATTGCATGATGCCCTTGTCCTGGCACTTGTGCTCTGAAAACCAGGCCAAAGGAATTGCTAAGGAGGTCAGTGGAAGTTCTGGAATGAATCAACAGTGCCTGGTTTTCAGAGTCTCAAAAGAAAACCTAACCCTCCTCCATACACGCACACACACAAGCACATACACACACACACACACACACACACACACACACACACACACACACACACACACAGACGTACATATCGTCCCACTCCTCATTCCTGTCCCCACTAAACTCTCCTCTAATTTTGCTCTCTTCGTGCACACTGTGCCCCCTTTCCTCACTCTCTCACTCTCTCCCTGGTCGCCCATGACAACCACTGCGGCTCAGCTCTCCTCCCATCGCCGTGGCAACCGTTACGGAGCTCGGTCACCATGGTAACACCCTGTCCTGATTCCTTCATCAAGGACAGAGAGAGGTTTAAACAGTACATACCCACTGACTGACAGGAGGTGTGGGCACGCACACGCACACACACACACACACACACACACACACACACACACACATTCATCAGTGACTCCACTTTGCAGACAGTTGTTTCAGTTGTCACTTTCTGCAGTCCAATCCTCTGGCATTCTGTAATCATCAATACAACATCTACACATCCGACAATTTAATACCATGCTAACACCCTGATGCCAACACCCTGTCAGTATTATACTGTCGAACAGTACGAACATCCGGGCGGTTTGCACCGACACCAGCACCCTGACATTTTTAAACTTGCAGACACTGGCACACTGGCGGTTTTACACTTCTAAACAAACTAATACCACCGTCATGACAGTTTTACGCTTCAAAGCACAGACAATAAAACATACGCTGTTTTTCACTGTGGAGCAACACAATAGACACTAGCACTGTGAACTGCAAGGGGGCAGTATTGAGTATATGAGTATGGGATCTGCTGTGGTGGCAGTGTTGAGTATATGGGGTCTACTGTGGTGGCAGTGTTGAGTATATGGGGTCTGCTGTGGTGGCAGTGTTGTGTATATGGGGTCTGCTGTGGTGGCAGTGTTGAGTATATGGGGTCCACTGTGGTGGCAGTGCTGAGTATGTGGTGTCTATTGTGGTGGCAGTGCTGAGTATATGATGTCTACTGTGGTGGCAGTGTTGAGTATATGATGTCTACTGTGGTGGCAGTGTTGAGTATATTGGGTCTATTGTGGTGGCAGTGTTGAGTATATGGGGTCTGCTGTGGTGGCAGTGTTGTGTATATGGGGTCTGCTGTGGTGGCAGTGTTGAGTATATGATGTCTACTGTGGTGGCAGTGCTGAGTATATGGAGTCTACTGTGGTGGCAGTGTTGAGTATATTGGGTCTATTGTGGTGGCAGTGTTGAGTATATGGGGTCTGCTGTGGTGGCAGTGTTGAGTATATGGGGTCTACTGTGGTGGCAGTGTTGAGTATATGGGGTCTGCTGTGGTGGCAGTGTTGTGTATATGGGGTCTGCTGTGGTGGCAGTGTTGTGTATATGGGGTCTGCTGTGGTGGCAGTGTTGAGTATATGGGGTCTATTGTGGTGGCAGTGCTGAGTATATGATGTCTACTGTGGTGGCAGTGTTGAGTATATGATATCTACTGTGGTGGCAGTGTTGAGTATATTGGGTCTATTGTGGTGGCAGTGTTGAGTATATGGGGTCTGCTGTGGTGGCAGTGTTGTGTATATGGGGTCTGCTGTGGTGGCAGTGTTGAGTATATGATGTCTACTGTGGTGGCAGTGCTGAGTATATGGAGTCTACTGTGGTGGCAGTGTTGAGTATATGATGTCTACTGTGGTGGCAGTGTTGAGTATATGGGGTCTGCTGTGGTGGCAGTGTTGAGTATATTGGGTCTATTGTGGTGGCAGTGTTGAGTATATGGGGTCTGCTGTGGTGGCAGTGTTGTGTATATGGGGTCTGCTGTGGTGGCAGTGTTGAGTATATGATGTCTACTGTGGTGGCAGTGCTGAGTATATGGAGTCTACTGTGGTGGCAGTGCTGAGTATATGATGTCTACTGTGGTGGCAGTGCTGAGTATATGGGGTCTACTGTGGTGGCAGTGCTGAGTATATGGGGTCTGCTGTGGTGGCAGTGTTGAGTATATGGGGTCTACTGTGGCATGATCCCTGCAGGGTTGTCAAAATAACCACTTAAAAAGCCTCTCTCTGCCTCTCACTTCAGGTTCTGGCCCCCCAGCAGATCAGACTGTTGTAATAGAGGAGTTCAGGTTCCTGTCTCAGAAGCTCTTTATCTCTGTGTCGGTGTTCGCCGGGCTGGGAATCCTGCTGGGGATTGTGTGTCTCACCTTCAACATCTACAACAGCAATGTGAGGTAGCTAGACAAGAACTTGCCTTTTTTTAAAAACATGGTTAAATGGAACTGGCTGTCCAGTCCGATCACTATGATTGCACACTGCTTAACCCCACCCCTGCCTTCTGTCTAACAGGTACATCCAAAACTCGCAACCTTACCTGAACAACATGACAGCGGTGGGCTGTATGATGGCATTGGCCGCTGTGTTTCCCCTTGGGATTGATGGACACCATGTTCACAGGGCACAGTTCCCTGTGGTTTGTCAGGTAATGCAGTGGACCAGTGCTGTGGATGGATCTCTCATATCGACTTCACTTCCTGTCCCCTCCCCTCAGTGCATTTTAAGCAGTTTTGTACCCCTGTGTATTCCGCATTAATGCACTGGATTTGTAGTAAGTCACAGTGCAAATGCTTCCCTGCTGTCGTTTATGCTGCACCTTTTTGCTCCATGATTTTTTTATCTTTCTCATTTTGCCTCTTGTTTCACTGCCTCTCAGTCAACATCAAATGTTGATCGCTGTAATGGCACAAATAACATGTCTGACAATGTTTCTTTCTTTCTTTCTTTCTTTCTTTCTGTTTCTGATGTCAGTTTCGCCTGTGGCTCTTGGGTTTGGGCTTCAGTCTGGCTTATGGGAGCATGTTCACTAAAATTTGGTGGGTTCACACCGTCTTCACCAAAAAGGATGAGAAGAAAGAGAAGAGAAAGGTAAACCAATCAGGCGAGAGAGCCTACAGGCGATGGTAGTGACACACATGCTCAATAACAGCACTATATTTTGAAAATTACTTAGCCATGTACATAGTAGGAGCAATCTTTCTCCATTATACTGAAAAAGGGGCGAGATCTGGAGTCCCTTATTTGGGCAGAAACAAACTCGTCACACTTGAGAGGTTTATCACATTGGGAGAGGGCTGCCGTATTGGTCAGGAGCAATAGACCTACCAAGTGTGACATACTTTTTCAGCCCAAATAATGGATTCTGGATCCCGGCCCATTCTCAGTATAATGGAATGCTTGTTTTGATACAGCAGAGCAGACATTCTGACGATGGATCAATATCACAGGCGATCACTTTTCATTAAAAGTGGAAACGAAAATCGTGATCGGGATTAATTTATGAATAATTGTGCAAAACTAAAAGTTTGAAGAATGTATTTTTACATAATTAAACAGAGGAGCTGGTGCACATTTCAATCAAGAGAAATATTTGGTGTTGTCTGTATGCTTTGTGTTTGTGTGAGTTACCTTATTCGTTTCTGCAGGAGTCTTAAAATAAACTTGCTGTTCAAAAGCGGCTTCAATATTGCAACGGTTTACACATGGGAAGCATGGTCACATCATTTACAATGTCGCTAATGCGATTCAACCAATATGAAATCATATGTTTTATAAGATCATTAGTGCACAGCACTGCTGTAATTTAGAGGGGTTCATTAAGGTATCCTGAGTGCATATTTCGTTGTGTAGTATGTTGTTGTATTGTATGTGAAAATGATTATTGGTCCTTCTCTATCCCAGCAGCACCTGGAGCCGTGGAAACTCTATGCCACTGTGGGCGTGTTATTGGCCATCGACATCCTGTCACTAATGATCTGGCAAATCGTGGATCCTTTACACATCACAGTAGAGGTGCGTTGAAATTTGACCCAAGGGTTGTGATTGTGTGTCTGTGTGATATTATGATGGTTCACTCTAATTGCCTGTGTGTCTGGGGAAAGCTTTGAAGCCGTCAAATTAACACTAGCAGCCAAATGATTGACAGGAGACGAGGAGCCATTCGGAGCTCATTAAACTTGAATGCTGGCCATTATCAAAGACAAACAAGGCATCCAAAGTCATTCATCTGTTGTGGCCGTTACGTATTTACTGAAAAGGTCATTTTCAGTAGGCGTAGTGTTGCACCTCTTTTGCAGCAGTGTAATTTATCTGCTTGCTAGCTGAAAAGTACTACCATAAATTAACCAGCGACGATAAGGATTTCTTGTTTAGAATTTCAGAACTGTATTGAATTGACAGTTTGCAATTGTGGCTGTAATTGACTTGACTCCCTTTGGGTGATTCTCTTTTTTAAGTAGTCAATAAATCATTACAATGGAAAAAATACTGTATTGGATTGACATGAACCACGCCACTATATCGGATTGATGTGACCCCCACCCCCACCCTAAAAATAAATAAATAAAAATCTACAAAATAGTGTGAAAATTTTAAGCATCTTGGCAATAAGAGTAAGGCCATCGAAGCTACATCCAGGCAAAGCTTTTAGCTAATAATAACGGCGGCATTATAACACTGATGGTATAAAAACAAACAAGAACATTGGAAACTAAAATAAAAGCCCCACCCACCCCATAATAGGAAAACCAATCAGAGCTAAAGGCTCATATGTGCGATGCCCCCCTCAGCAGCTGCCTCCAACATTCTGGTTTCACAGTGGCTGCCTTTTCTTTTCTCCCGGGACCTGTTTAGTCTGTGTTCTCCTGGTGTAACTGCCGGGCCGTGATCACCGCCATTCTTCTTTATCAGTCTGCGTCTGTATCTCTCTCAGCGCGCCTCTGTCACCGTTAGTCCGCATGTGGGTGTAACGTGCGTGCGTGGGCACCGCTGTACCACAGTGTAGTGCTGTTTTTTTTGTGGTTCTGTACCGCTGGTCAATGTGTGGATGCTGAATACTGTTATAATAGCGCTGGTCAATGTGTGGATGCTGAATACTGTTATAATAGCGCTGGTCAATGTGCGGATGCTGAATACTGTTATAATAGCGCTGGTCAATGTGTGGATGCTGAATACTGTTATAATAGCGCTGGTCAATGTGTGGATGCTGAATACTGTTATAATAGCGCTGGTCAATGTGTGGATGCTGAATACTGTTAATACTGTGTAATGTGATCTCCAATGCTTATCTTATACTCCTCCCCCCTGAGTAGAAATTCACTAGAGAGGCGCCAAAAGGAGACTTGGATGTTCTGATTCAGCCGCTCCTGGAGCACTGCAGTTCTGAGAAGATGAACACATGGCTTGGTAACCTACTTTTATTCCCACAAGCTCTTTCTCTCTCTCTTGCTCTCTATTGCCAAAATGAGTGACTAAAAGGGTGGAATACATAAACTGTGCCATGAAATCGGCCCTTCCCTGACTATTTTGTTGCAGGCGATACTGTCGGTACCTTCCATTGGAAGTCAATATTTGAATTCATTGGAAACTGGGCTGTGACCTTGAGCGTCATCAGCACAGTGACCAATTTTATCTCTGGAGCGTCTCACTCCAGGGAGAGGAGACAGCAGGGCTCACTGATTAATTTTTCCTCTGGGCAAACAAAACTGTCCATCCTGAAATCACGAGGCGAAACGGAGGGGCCAAGGGTGTGATGATGCTATTACATTTTTGAAAATGATGACTGCTGCCAGTAACTGTCTGCAATTTGCTTTTCAAAAGTGAACCAGTAACCTTGAAATGTTTTTTATCAAGGGCTGAGAATAAAAGGAACAATTTGTTATGCCAGTGAGGAAGGGGTTTCAGGTGTTGAAATGACTGCGTTTAACCTACTTGGGAGGTACTCAAATTATCGTGTATTGTGATGTAATTGTATACTCAGAGTTATGAACATAAAATAAAATCGCACAGCTCAATAAAGGTACCGTCATCAAAGCGCAATATTTCTCTGCGCAGAATGTATACATTACAGACGAGGGGAAAGTACGTTCAGCATGAATGTCAAATGACAGAACACAACGCAATGTGACTGCCTAATACCTCCCCCTATCTTCCCCCCTCTCTGCTCTGTCCATTAGGAGTGGTGTACGGATACAAAGGCTTATTGTTGCTGCTCGGGATATTCCTGGCTTATGAAACCAAGTCGGTCTCGACAGAGAAGATTAATGACCACAGAGCAGTGGGGATGGCCATCTACAATGTGGCTGTAAGTCTCCCTGCTGTCTGGACCTGTCCCCCTGTGCTTCTGAGTCATTCTGTGCGGCGCGCTGATGGAGAGGCCTTGTCGTTGTGAAGAGTGGACACATGCAGGCCTCACCCTGTATTCATCAGTTAGTGACTGCTGTGGTGGCAGAGAGAGGAGAACACTGCCAATGTTCAGCTGGCCAGCTTGCATCCTGCTAAATCATGTACCTCGTTCACGTTGAAGATGACTGGAACAAAGTGTACTACAAAGAGACCCGGCAGTCAAAAAAAAAGTCTTTCAGTGTCAAAGGAACGGAAAACTCCTAGATGCTGTTTTGACGAGGGAATTTTAGCTGAAGGACACGGTTTAACTGCTTTTATGAAAAGTGTGTACTTTGATTGTGTTTACACACTGTTATGTACTTTCCGAGGCTCAGTGATCATTGTGTACCTTTAACTAGGTAGATATGGACTTATATTTATTATACACTTTGTGTATGGTTGATAGGTAATTTTGTTTGCTTGTGTCAACGGAATCAAATATCCTATATTGCAGGATAAAAATATATTATCGTATAACTCTAATCGGTCAGGATATTTACAGTATACAGTATTCTCCACCACATACGTATCTATTATTAAAAGGCCATATTGTGCATGTTGTAAAATTAATTTCATTCTTTCTTCTCTCACTGGACACCTCTGGTGTTAGTTCTGTTATGAATCTCTCTCTCTCTTTATCTCTCTCCCTCTCTCTCTATTTTTTCATTAATATTTATTGTATTTTATTATTTTCTCTCTCTCAGGTGCTGTGTATGATCACGGCTCCAGTCACCATGATCCTCTCTTCTCAGCAGGACGCCTCCTTTGCTTTTGCCTCTCTGGCCATCGTTTTCTCTGTCTACATCACCCTAGTTGTGCTCTTCATCCCCAAGGTAGGTATCCAAGCCATTACACACAGGATGAGCGTTAGCATAGTATTACCAGTGCTATTTTCTAGCATTAATTCACACTTTGTCTTATGTTTGTTTCTGTGCAGGATGATTGATAATAGTCTTGCATATAGGCATTGATCAGCTAATGCAGCGTACTGTACATTCTGGGATTGATCAGTCCGCCGTGTGCTTTAATTGTGGGAATGAATCATACAATTTATGTTCTCAATTTGCCAGTGCTTTCCAACATAAAAAGGCCATGGGCGCAAATACCAAATCCCAAAATGGATGAAGGATATCTTGAGACATCCTACGTCAGATTGTAAAAATTCAATACAAATCACTTAATACAAATCTCACCATAGATACTATATAAGATTATATTGAGTGGCCACGGAGTATAACATTTAAGATGTGCAAAAACTAACCAGTGGTGAAATGCTTTTGAGCTAACATTCTCAGTTTTAGATCACCTCTAATACATACCTCTAGCTATCTAGCTGTTATAACAAGATTGCTTGTTGCATTAGCTTGCTGTGAAAATGACTCAATGTGAGGTGACAGACAGCAAGTGAAAGCAGAGCCAGTTAAACCTATACACCTACACTTGTGCTTCCTTTGTTTTCTTACTGAATACTTGTTCACGTTTGATAATTTTTTCTTGAGATACATTTTGAAAATACGGTAGAACTAGTTTACTTAAATTCAATTTAAAGAATTCATCCATCTTTTGTGAGTGTTGGAGCATTATTTCTGGCTGCTAACTTTTTGCTTCCAATTTATTTTCTTTAGCTGAAACATGCCAAAAGAGTTGCCAGGTTGCTATGGATACCAGGAAAATCAAGTGATTGTGCAGTGACGAGCATTCACTGTTTCGTGATTTATTTTCACAGAGAGGAAGAGCACATTGTGTTATTTTATAACAGGATTCATTGTTAATATTGTGTATGATTTTGAGGCTTTCATGAAAAAAAATATTTAAACTACATATACTGTACATATACATATGCATTTACAACTATACATATGCATATATGGAAACAGAACTACTGTTTTCTTTATGCACACTTTAGATGCATTATGGCACATCTGCTCTGTGATTGGTGTACAGGTGGATCAGGCATAGATGTTCAGCTTTGATGGTTAAGACTGTCATGTGCAGTGCCCTCCACTATTATTGGCACCCCTGGTAAAGATGAGTAAAAAGGGTTATAAAAAATTCACCGTTTGGTGAATTAGCTTAATCTCACACTGAAAAAATGAGAAAAATCCAACCTTTAATTGAAGTCAATTTATTATGACAAAAAAATCCCTCATCAAGAAATAGTTATTTTTTAACAAAACCACATGTGCCACAATTATTGGCGCCCCTGCATTTATACATAGAATAAAGTAATCATTTTTAATATTTGGTCGCATAGCCTTTGCATGCCATGACATCCTGATGTATGTGACCCAACAACATCAAAAGACTCTTGATATCTTATTTTCTGGTACTCTTACAAGCCATACTATAACATCTCTGCATTTCAATGGATTTCTATGGGAATTGGGGGGTGGGACTTGATTTTGCTGTAAATTATGCTGGAACAGTATGGAATACATGGTTGGTAAAATAGCTGTAAGTCATCAAGGGTCTGAGGTATCAAATGAGCCTCAAACCATCACTCTGCTGCCAGATATGCAGTAGATATGGATGGATCACTTTAAGGGTTGTTTCTCCTGACAAATTTTCCTATTGAAATCTATGGAAAAATAAGTCAGGAGAAGAAACCCTTCAAGTTATCCATCCATATCTACTGTATTTCTGGCAGCAGAGTGATGGTTTGAGGCTCATTTGATACCTCAGACCCTTGATGACATAGAGCCATTTAGCCAACCATGTGTTCCATACTGTTCCAGTGTAATTTACAGCTAAATCTAGTCCCACCCCCCAATTCCCATAGAGATCCATTGAAATGCAGAGGTTTTATAGTATCGCTTGTAAGAGTACCAGAAAATAAGATATCAAGAGTCTTTTGATGTTGTTGGGTCACAGACATCAGGAAGTCATGGCATGCAAAGGATATGCGACCAAATATTAAAAGTGATTACTTTATTCTATATATAAATGCGAGGGTGCCAATAATTGTGGCACACATGGTTTTGTTAAAAATAATTATTTCTTGATGAGGAATTTTTTTCTCATAATAAATTTACTCTAATTGAAGGTTGGATTTTTCTCATTTTTTCAGTGTGAGATTAAGCTAATTCACCAAATGGTGAATTTTTTATAACCCTTTTTACTCGTCTTTACCAGGGGTGTCAATAGTAGTGGAGGGCACTGTATCTACTTAAAGGGTTTCAAACTGGAAGCTGGTTTTAGTGGTGTGGTTGTACAGTTGGACCAGGGTTGCTATGTGGCTGTATATGTGTAGGGGGGGTCAGTCTCCATGTTATTAAATGTACATTAGATGGACAATATAATTATAAGTTAATTTGTTTACTATAGCTGCACAGGTGGATTTTAGGAGGATCAGTCTCTATCCTCCTGTAGATATGCACATAGCCTGAGACCTTGAGTGTGATCCATTAAATAGATTTTAGTTGTACAGCACATAAAGATATGCAGGCTGATCAGACTCTCAGTGGTACTGATTCTGAAGATACGCAGGCTGATCCAAGTCTCTATGGTATAGTAGAAGTACAAGCTGATCCGTCTCTATGGTCATTTAGATGCGGAGATTAATCACTCGAGGGGAGTGGCAGTCAGAACAGCAGGACACCATGAAGACCGGCTCCTCCACCAACAATAACGATGAGGAAAAATCGCGCCAACTGGAGAGGGAGAACAGAGAACTGCAGAAGATCATACAGGAGGTGCCTACTCTCTCTCTCTCTCTCTCTCTCTCTCTCTCTCTCTCTCTCTCTCTCTCTCTCTCTCTATCTCTCTCTCTCTCTCTCTCTCTCTGTCTCTGTCCTAATTCAATTCTGTTTAAATTACATTCTATTTCATACATTCCTACCGCAAAAGCATACACATCACATGTAACATCACAATACAATTTCAGAAAATAAAAGAAGAAAAAGGTGAGCAACAATGTACTGTGAGAAATAACTAAATATTGAATGAGAAACGATATAAATGAGTAATCTGACGAAATCACTATTTCGATCTATCTCTCATATCTCTTTCTCTCTCTCCTCCATTTTCTTCCATTCTCTCCCTCTACATCTGTCTCTCCATCTCTCTCCTCCATTTTCTTCCGTTCTCTCCCTCTACATCTGTCTCTCCATCTCTCTTATCTGTTTTCTTCCGTTCTCTCCCTCTACATCTGTCTCTCCATCTCTCTTATCTGTTTTCTTCCATTCTCTCCCTCTACATCTGTCTCTCCATCTCTCTTATCTGTTTTCTTCCATTCTCTCCCTCTACATCTGTCTCTCCATCTCTCTTATCTGTTTTCTGGGAAGCAAGTCCTCATCGGCGCTCAAACAGTAGTTCCATTTACCTTTTCGTTCTGGCAAAAAGTATGACTATTGTTTATTTCAGATTTCTCCTAAAATGTTATTGACTATGTGGGAATACAGAAGATCAGACCATAAAGGGCCGTAAAAGAGATACAGATACATAGAGTCAAATGTATCCATTGAATCTGCTTCGTGTCTAGTTTGAGGTAGAAATACAATTGCGAATTTTGAGGTCTCTGTATTATGCATATGTTGATGTTTTAGACAGATATTAACTGTTATTAACTTTTTGTTTTTCCCAAATCTTGAATTTTCATATACAGTGTACTCTATATACGAAAGGAAAAACATTGGCAATGGCGTATTGGGGCTGTATGTACAGTACTTGTTTATTTCGCCACAGCACATGAGTCCCCTCTCTCTCTGGCTTGCAGAAGGAAGAGAGGGTGTCCGAACTGCGCAGCCAGCTGGCTGAAAGGCAGGCGCTGCGCTCCCGTAGACGGCCCTCCACACAGAATCAGAACCACAGCACCCCGCCGCCCCCGCCATCGCAGAACGACCCCAAATCCCTCCTGCCTCCACCTGGGTACCCGGTCCCTTCGTCGGAGAACCACTCCCTGCCCCCGTCTTTCTCCAACTCCTCAAACCTTTATCAGCCCGACAGCAAGATCGGACGCAACCACTGCCACACCAGCCGGCTGCAGCTGCTCTATAAGTGAGCAAGAGAGGAGGGAGCTGCGTGGAGACGGACAGAGGACAATGTTATTACGAGAGGAGAGCAGTGAGAGGGAACGGGGGCGTTATTTGTGGGGTGCGAGTATTTAGCGAGGAGATAACGAGACGGTGTAAGGTGCACAAAAGGAATTTGTCAAGAACAAATTTCTCTTTATTCTCTTTCTCTCTGTGACTTAATGAAATGGAGTATTACCCTGGGCAGTTGCTGAAAATTAATTGAATTACATCTGATATGTTTATGATTAGTGTTTGAAGGTTGTTAGCTCTCAAAAAAGATCAATGAGCATTAAAATGGACCCTGGGATAGTGCTCAATAGAATGCACCAGCCCTTTACCAGGGCTTGCAAGGAGTTTCTTCTTTGGTCTGCTTGGTTTGTTTGTGCTCCAACACTGTCCTTGTGTTTAGTTAAACAATTGTTGACTTTTTACAGAGGATGTCAAATTAGTCATGAGCTGCAATTCGATTTTACATTCAAAAATATAAGGACAAGATACTAATTTATTTTGTTTTGTTTCTATTTGTATCAAATTGATTTACCTGTTGCACATTCTTAATTTTTACATATACACTACGAACCAGTGGTGTGAAATGAGACAGATCTCAGGTCAGTTCCCAGTATATACTGAAGCGGTGCACAAAATATAGTACCCTTTTGGCCCATGATTGGGAAACAAACAGATACCACCTCATAGGCCTCTGGTCTGGAGCATCCCAGTGGATGAAGAAATGTTGGCCATCCACTGTTCTTATCATATTCATTGCATTGTCCTCAGGATAGGATAAAGTAACACGTCGAAAATAAATCAGCGAGCACAGGTTTATCTCCCCCTGATCCGTGCTGTTGTTTATTTTAAAAATCAAAGTTAACTGCAGCACTTAAATATGTGTTGGGGAGTTTTCCTCACCTAACGAAAACTGTTTTGGTGTTTAATGCAGCTCCATGAAAATGAATGTGTCCCTTTGGCAAGAGGTGAAAGTCTCTTAAGTTTCAACCTTAAGAGTAAAACATTGCAACAGTTTGATTCGAGTTTAAGCACCTTAATGGTATAACAGCAACACTTTGTCTCATGAGGAAAATTGTTCTCATGGACTAAACATGTATACACTGCATATCTGCAACCTGCTCTAAGTCTGCTCAACTGAGAATTACACTACATTTTGGCTTGATGAAGAAGTTGTCGGATCTACTTTTACCATTTATGAACCAACCGAATCGGTTGGTAAAAAGAATTGTTAGTATTAGTGTCCCAAGTAATAAAGAGAAGCAAAGAAACAATTTTCTTGATCTGACAGGTAATGGCATTAGGGATTAAGGCCTTACAGTTGCAATACATACTGAAAGGCATTTCACTTCAGGCAGTCCATCAGCATCACAGGTTGGAGAAAGAGATTAGAAAATGTCTCATTTGCGGATGAACGTACTATATAGAAATGTGTTTCACAACATACGAGAAGAACTCCTGAAAAAAGAATTCCTCCAAAGTGGGAAGTATATCTAAACATGCAGCATATCTGGAATAGGATTCTGTCTGTCACAGAGGTGAGGCTGAGTATTTCCACAGACGCTTTGTGCATACAACTAGAAGTAATATTCACCCAATACCTTCCAACGTCGTCAATTTGCATATTTTATTTTGTTCTCAGCCCCTTTGTGTACGTCTTTTTTTTTTTTTTTTGACCGAAATGCAGTTTCAAATCTGTGAACATCGAGACTATTTCATTTTACCAAGCCTTTTTGCTCTTTACGTGCCTATTTTTTAATTTAATCAGTTATTCACCTTTGTTTCTTAGAAACACAGATATTATATAAATGTATACAGGTACAGTATGAAGGCCATTGTTATCCTTTCAGTTAAGTCTATTTATACATCTTAATTCCCTTTTCTACACTGTTCTTAATCATCTTTCTTCTCTGAACATGTTTTGTTACAAAATCTTTTTTGATCTGTTCATTGTCCTACCCATCTTCCAATGTATGTCTAAGACAGAAATACTGATAGAAAGGTGCACATATATATATATATATATATATATATATGTGTGTGTGTGTCATTATTATAATAAATGTATTAACTTTCACATATGCAGATGTATTCCTCTGTGGTTTCAGAAATAAATTTATATTTACTATTGCAATTGTTGTTCAATATAAGATTATGTGGTATGCAACAGGAATGGTTGTTATAGTACAATAAACTCATTGTTTTTCACTGAATGTATCCATAATGGCTTTGTCATTATTCTCTGTGCTCAGCATCCATTTCTTTTAATGCAAAAATGGGAAGGTCATTAGTGGAACTCTTGGCACAATGATCCATTTGTAAGATTCCATGGATGCATAGTCTATATTAGACACACAGGTGTCTATTACAAGCTAACATTTACCACTACCTTTAAATCAAGGATATTTAACTGTCATTGTTGAATTAATATGAATAAAATGCTAATTAATTGTCCAATAAATGTAGAGAACATGAATACATTTATTACTGGTTGTAGCCAGTTGATATCCAATTGACATAATGCAATATTAATGATAGTCAGTTGGCCATCAATATTTCTGTTTGGATGTCTCTGATAATGACAATTTTAATATTCTGTCTAATACCAGGCTGTGTGTCATTCATTGTCTTCAATTAATTTCAAAGCAATACCTAAGTAACACTTGCATGCTTCATACACTTGCATGCTTCATGGAACTAATTAATAATATGCTTGTGACAGAAGATGTTGTTGTTAATGATAATGATGAAAAAATATCTAATATAACAGCAAAATCTTGAAATTCTGAACACTTATCCAGGAGTTGTGAATCTAAGTGGACTATTTGTAAGTTTACCACAAGATGTCACTAATAGTACTGCACAACTTGTGTGGCTGGTTCAGGCATGTCGCAGGTGCTTGATTGACCAGAGGATTCAGTGCTCGTGTGAATATATAGAAACTCGTGTGAATATATAGACACTCAAATCTGAATATATATAAACTCGTCTGAGTATATATATAAACTCGTCTGAATATATAGACACTCGCCTGAATATATAGATACTCAATACTGAATATATAGACACTCAATTCTGAATATATAGAAACTTGTCTGAATATATAGATACTCAACTCTGAATATATAGACACTGAAGTCTGAATATATAGGAACTCAAGTCTGAATATATAGACACTCAAGTCTGAATATATAGACACTGAAGTCTGAATATATAGATACTCAAGTCTGAATATATAGACACTCAATTCTGAATATATAGGAACTCGTCTGAATATATAGACACTCAAACCTGAATATATATAAACTCATCTGAATATATAGACACTCGTCTGAATATATAGATACTCAATTCTGAATATATAGACACTCGTGTGAATATATAGAAACTCGTCTGAATATATAGACACTCAAATCTGAATATATATAAACTCATCTGAATATATAGACACTCGCCTGAATATATAGACACTCATCTGAATATATAGATACTCAATTCTGAATATATAGACACTCGTGTGAATATATAGAAACTCGTCTGAATATATAGACACTCAAATCTGAATATATATAAACTCGTCTGAATATATAGACAATCGCCGGAATATATAAACACTCGTCTGAATATATAGACACTCAAGTTTGAATATATATAAACTCGTCTGAATATAGAGACACTCAAATCTGAATATATATAAACTCAAGCTCAGGCACAATAATTGGACGGTCTTTTGGGTCTTTACATTGTGCATAAATATCTTTTTTTGTTTTATTTTCAGTTTAAACCTTTGATAAATACGGCATAATGTAAAGACACCTAATGGGTCTTCCAGAACGCAGAAGCCGGAGCAGAAGAAATGAATTTGTCGATCGCATTTAGGCCTAACTAACTGTGTTACTAGTTTTGTATTTTTTTATTTTATATCCACGGCAGCTTTATCCATGGGTGAAAGACTGTGGTGTAGTTACTTTTATATTCGAGATTCATTTTTACGGCGTCAATAACAAATCATGTTATAATAACCCTTGTTTTCGTCTTGATGTCATTTTAAATAAACATCAAATCGCGTCAATAAAAGCATGACATTCATAAACACATGAATAGTAATTTGCGAACAATGTTTACCTTAGCACAACACTTCGTTTCTCTGTTACTGCCTTTGAAATATTTTAAAATAACATTTGGAATGTCCGTGGTTACTTTCAGTGAGTAAGGGAACGTCTAAAAAGTGCTATTACAGTTTTTCTCAATTGGTAATACACAAATCCTGAAACACTGTCTACATTGTCAAAACTGTAAATACAATCCCCACAACAGTTAAAGTGTTTGGCACAACACTATATTTCACCTGTAAAAGGCCCTAAAACACTCAAAATGTTCAACTCATCTTCCAGAAGTAAATACATTTGTCCATAACAAATTTCACCAAATGAAAATCTCTCTTTGTCATTGTATAAACAAACACAGACAATATGCTAAGTATTAGAGTCACACATGGTCATAGGAATAGATATTTCTAAGCATCAATTGCACACTGATGTGCTCAACTGAAAACACTACTATGAATGGAAAACACTGAATATATCAGTAGGCGAGTGTCTATATATGTAATGTTCCGCTCCCTTCCTGTTCGTTTTCTGTATTTTCCTGTTTTCCCTCCGTGTCATGTTGGATCCTTTTTTCCGTGTTTTCCCCGCTGCTGCGGTCTGGGCGTTTCCTTCCCTGTCTTGTTCGTTTGGTTGTCTCACTTCCGCCTTTTCACTCCGTCCCCCCTCGTTGCATGCATTCCCTCACCTGGTGTCTTGTAATCACTCCTGCTGATTTTCCACACCTGTCCCTTGTTTAGTTCTATTATTAACCTCACTATTTAGTCCTTCGGCTGGCTGCCAGTCGGCGCCAGTTCGTTAACGTTCGTCACCCGGTGTTCATGCTCGTTGTTTTCCTGGTCGTGTTAAAGAGAACTACTCGCTTGGTCGGGGAATATTATCCCCGTGCAGCTTGGGTTCGGCTCCTAACTACAGTCTGGTAGTTAACCACCCCGTCAATTCTTGTCGTGCATGCAGCTAACCTGTTTCCCTTCTCCTCCATCTAACCCAGCTCCCATTCACCCGTGGCAGTGTTCGTTTCCCCCCGTTATCGTTGTGTGTGTTGCGGTACCTCCACCTCAAGCTCGTGTAGGCTCCGGGAGAGCTTGCTACCTGGCTACCCTCCAGTTGTTCCTGTCCGACCGAAGAAGCCAACGAGTTCTTCGGCACCGGCTCCTGGAGCTCTGGAGACAGTCAGCTCCTTCCGGACCTACCGCAGCTACGCCACACAACCCATCTCTGCCGTGCTTCACCAACCACCTCCCTCTCAAACCCTGCACCTCCGTGAGAACCTCCCGGTCATTCCCGTGCCTTCCCTTGCACTAACCCTACCTTTTGTTTTTGTTCTGTACCGGTGCAGTCAATCCGGTCCAGTTCCTGTCCTGCCGTAGTGAGCCGCTCCCCAGCAATTCCAGTCCAGGTGTGAGTCTCGCACCTACCTGTCCAGTCCAGTTCCGGTTTGGAACAAATCCGTTCCAGACCATTGTTCCAGTGTGGACCTCCCGGTCCAGTTCCAGTCCAGTCCAGTTCCGGTTTGGAACGAATCCGTTCCAGACCCCTTGTTCCAGTGTGGACCTCCCGGTCCAGTTCCAGTCCAGTCCAGTTCCAGTCCAGTCCAGTTCCGGTTTGGAACAAATCCGTTCCAGACCCGTGTTCCAGTGTGGACCTTCCGGTCCAGTTCCAGTCCAGTCCAGTTCCGGTTTGGAACAAAACTGTTCCAGACCCAGATTCCGGTGTGGACCTCCCGGTCCAGTTCCTGTCCAGTCCAGTTCCGGTTTGGGAACGAAACATTCCAGGCCTGCCAGTCCAGCTCCGGCTTGGAGCAGCCCGTCCCGGGCTACATACTGTTCCTGTGTGATATCGTGTTTTTTCCCCTCTTGTACAGTGTTGGGACTACCCCAACACTTAATTTATTAAACACCCTCTTTGTGAATCTGTCTCCTGGTCGTTGCACTTGGGTTCGTCCCGTTTCTGGTTCTTAACAGAACGAACTGGCCAAAAATCATGGACCCAGCCGACCTAGAGCAAATTCGCCACGCCTTCTCCTGCCAAACTGCGGTCAGCGACCAACAGGGCCGACGTTTGGATGACGTGCTGGAGGTGCTGAGGGTCATCACGGAGCAAGTAGCACAGCTAGCTCTTCACCAGCCGCTTCCGCGTATTCCTGTGGGCCCTACGCCGGACCCGCCGGTGGATCCTTCTGTGCCCACTTCTCTCCGTGAGCCCCGCGTTCAACACCCAGAATTATACCGCGGGGAATTGGGAAAGTGTCGCGAATTTTTGATGAAATGCGACATTGTATTCCGGATGCAGCCCTCCTCCTTCGCCTCCGACCCATGTAAGATCGCCTTCATTATGAGCAGTTTGGGAGGTGGTGCCCTGGAGTGGGCTACATCCATTTGGGACAGCCAAGCCGCGCTCTGCATCAACTTCGCCGCCTTCACTGCTGAGATGCGGCGAGTGTTCGATCACCCTACCTGTGGGCGGGACGCAACACAACGCCTACTTCGGGTCCGTCAAGGAAGCCGCAGTGTCGCGGAAATGGCAATACAATTCCGTACCCTCGCAGCGGAGTCCGGATGGAATGACACCGCCCTTCAGGGGGCTTTCCGCCAGGCGCTTAGCGAAGAATTAAAGGACCAACTTGCCACCCGTGAGGAATCAACGTCACTCAATTGCCTTATTAGCCTGGCCATCGCTATTGACAACCGACTCCGTATCCGGGCCCGTGAGCGAGGGGGGAACTCCGGTCATCAGCATCAACTTCAACAACACACTCGCTCGCACCCTTCTGCCTCTGGATCCAGGGCGGCGTCTGGTGTCTCTGAGGAAGAGCCCATGCAACTGGGCAGAGTTGCGGTCAACGCCGAAGAGCGCCAACGTCGCCTGCGATCAAGATCTTGTTTTTACTGTGGCAAACCAGGCCACCAGATCGCCTCATGCCCCATTCGCCCAAAAGAATAGGCTCGCCAGTAAAACTGGGCGTACTGACGAGCCCAATCATACCTTGCCATGCAGCTCAGAATCGCCTGGTCTTCAAGGCCACTCTCCTTTGGGGGGACAAGTCCGAAGTTTCGTCGGCCCTTATCGACTCTGGGGCCGACGCCAACTTTATGGACATCACCTTCGCCAGGAGGGCCGGCATCCCCACGGATCTACTACCCTCTCCCATCACTGCCTTTGCGTTAGACGGGAGAAGTCTGGGGTTAGTCACCCACTCCACCGTTCCCGTACAGCTCGTGTTATCCGGCAATCATAGGGAGAGTATTCAACTTCTGCTCATTAATTCGCAACAATCCCCCATAGTTTTGGGTCAGACCTGGCTCCGCCTTCACAACCCTCATATCGACTGGCAAGCCGGTCGTATCCTGGCGTGGAGCAGCCACTGCCTGGCTAGCTGTCTCCGTTCCGCTCTCCCCCCTCCGGGGTCCAAGAATTCCAGCACCAACTTACCCGAACCCGATCTGTCCAACGTCCCCAAGCAATATCACGACCTCTCCCTCACCTTCTCCAAATCACGCGCTCTGTCCCTACCTCCTCACCGACCCTACGATTGTTGTATCGACCTGCTGGCAGGAGCCAAGCTCCCGTCGGGTCGTCTCTACAGTCTGTCGGGCCCGGAGAAACTCTCCATGGAGGAGTATATTCATGAGTCCCTCGCCTCGGGCATCATCCGCCCCTCCTCTTCTCCTGTTGGTGCTGGGTTCTTTTTTGTGGGGAAAAAGGACGGCTCACTACGGCCCTGCATCGACTACCGAGGGCTAAACCAAATAACCATCCGCAACAAATATCCTCTTCCCCTTATTAATACTGCATTTGAACCCCTCTCGCAGGCCGTCATTTTTACAAAGCTCGACCTCCGTAATGCGTACCACTTGGTGCGTATACGGGAGGGGGATGAATGGAAGACTGCCTTCAATACCCCGTTGGGCCACTACGAGTACCTAGTGGTCCCCTTCGGCCTTACTAACGCCCCGGCAGTCTTTCAGGGCATGGTAAATGACGTCCTGCGAGACCTGTTGGGGAAAACTGTGTTTGTTTATATCGATGACATTTTGATTTTTTCTAAGTCCCCTCAGGAGCACATTCTCCATGTCCGGGAGGTTCTCCAGCGTCTGCTGGAAAACCAGCTCTTTGTCAAAGCAGAGAAGTGCTCCTTCCACGTCTCCTCAGTCCCGTTCCTCGGCTTCATCATCGAGGAGGGCAGCATCCGGGCGGATCCTGCCAAGATCAAGGCGGGTGACAGAATGGCCCCAACCCACCTCTCGTAAGCACCTACAACAGTTCCTTGGTTTTGCCAATTTTTACCGTAGATTTATCCGTAATTACAGTGTCATTGCTGCTCCCCTAACCAAACTCACCTCCACTGCTTTTTCTTTTTGTTGGAACTCCGAGGCTCAGCTCGCGTTTGAACGCCTTAAGACTCGGTTTTCCTCAGCCCCTATTCTTTGTCACCCTGACCCTACCCGCCAATTTACGATTGAGGTGGATGCCTCCGACACCGGCGTGGGGGCCATTCTGTCCCAACGAGCCGCCTTGGACAACAAGCTCCATCCCTGTGCTTTCTTCTCCCGGAGGCTGTCCTCCGCCGAGCGGAACTATGATGTCGGGGATCGGGAGCTTCTGGCCATCAAGCTGGCTCTTGAGGAGTGGCGCCACTGGCTGGAGGGGGCAGGTAACCCCTTTATTGTTTTAACTGACCACCAAAACCTCATTTATTTAAAATCTGCTAAGAGGCTTAATGCCAGACAGGCGAGGTGGTCATTATTCTTTGCCCGATTCAATTTTTCTGTGTCCTACCGCCCCGGTTCCCGCAATATCAAGGCGGATGCCTTATCCCGTGTTTTTTCCCTTCCCTCCAGTCCTGCTGACCCCGAGTCCATTCTACCGGCTTCCTGTATGGTGGCTGCGGTCTCGTGGAGGATTGAGGAGATTGTGAGGTCCGCCCAGACTTCCCACCCTGACCCCCGTAGTAACCCTAACTCCTCCCTGTTTGTTCCCAACCCCGTCCGCTCCCAGGTCCTTGAGTGGGTTCACGCCTCCTGTCTGGCGTGCCACCCAGGTGTTGCCAGAACGACCACCCTCGTCAGGAGGAGTTTTTGGTGGCCCACGCTCAAGGAGGATACCCGTGCTTTTGTCCTGGCCTGCGCGGTGTGCGCCAGGAGCAAGGCTTCCCACCAGCCTCCCTCTGGTCTTCTCCTTCCCCTCCCTGTTCCGGGCCGTCCTTGGAGCCACATTGGCGTAGACTTCGTCACCGGTCTACCATTGTCAGAAGGCAACTCCGTCATTCTGACAATTGTGGACCGGTTCTCCAAGGCGGTTCACTTTGTTCCCCTCCCTAAGCTCCCGTCCGCCCTCGAAACTGCGGAGCTCCTGGTGTCTCATGTGGTCAGGCTGCACGGGATCCCATCCGACATTGTGTCGGACCGTGGGCCCCAATTCTCCTCCCAGGTGTGGAAGGCGTTCTGTGTAGCCCTGGGGGCCTCGGCCAGTCTGTCGTCTGGTTTTCATCCCCAGTCTAACGGCCAGGCAGAGAGGGCGAACCAGGACCTGGGGGCCGCCCTGCGGTGCGTCACTGCACGCAATCCCGCCTCCTGGAGCCGTTTTCTTCCCTGGGTAGAGTACGCCCATAACTCTCTTAAGAGTGCGTCTACAGGGTTGTCCCCGTTCGAGTGCTCATTAGGCTACCAACCTCCTCTCCTGTCGGCCCAGGAGGCTGAGGTAGCAGTCCCCTCCGTCAAATCCCACATCCTCAAGTGCAAACGCGTGTGGAGACTTGCACGCACCGCACTCCTGCGCTCGAATGCCCGTTCCCAACGTCTGGCGGACCTGCACAGGACCGCAGCCCCTAAGTACAGAGCCGGTCAGCAGGTCTGGCTTTCTACTTCCAACATTTCCCTTCCCTCCTCCTCTAAAAAACTTCGGCCCCGTTTTATTGGTCCCTTCCCTGTTGTTTGTCTCATTAACCCGGTTTCTGTTAAACTCTCCCTCCCCTCCTCCCTCAAGGTCTACCCCGTTTTTCATGTGTCACAGATCAAGCCTGTCGCCTCCAGCCCCCTCAGTGCCCCTACCCTCCCTCCTCCACCCGTCCGGGTCATCGACAACGCCCCGGCCTACACGGTGGACCACATCATCGACATCCGCCGTAAAGGTCGGGGCTTTCAATACCTCGTGGACTGGGAGGGGTATGGTCCTGAGGAGCGGTCGTGGCTCCACAGGAGCCTCATCCTGGATCAATCATTGATCCAGGATTTCCACAGTCGCTTCCCTCTTAAGACCAGGCCGCCAGGTACGCCAGGGGGCGTACGTTGAGGGGGGGGGTACTGTAATGTTCCGCTCCCTTCCTGTTCGTTTTCTGTATTTTCCTGTTTTCCCTCCGTGTCATGTTGGATCCTTTTTTCCGTGTTTTCCCCGCTGCTGCGGTCTGGGCGTTTCCTTCCCTGTCTTGTTCGTTTGGTTGTCTCACTTCCGCCTTTTCACTCCGTCCCCCCTCGTTGCATGCATTCCCTCACCTGGTGTCTTGTAATCACTCCTGCTGATTTTCCACACCTGTCCCTTGTTTAGTTCTATTATTAACCTCACTATTTAGTCCTTCGGCTGGCTGCCAGTCGGCGCCAGTTCGTTAACGTTCGTCACCCGGTGTTCATGCTCGTTGTTTTCCTGGTCGTGTTAAAGAGAACTACTCGCTTGGTCGGGGAATATTATCCCCGTGCAGCTTGGGTTCGGCTCCTAACTACAGTCTGGTAGTTAACCACCCCGTCAATTCTTGTCGTGCATGCAGCTAACCTGTTTCCCTTCTCCTCCATCTAACCCAGCTCCCATTCACCCGTGGCAGTGTTCGTTTCCCCCCGTTATCGTTGTGTGTGTTGCGGTACCTCCACCTCCAGCTCGTGTAGGCTCCGGGAGAGCTTGCTACCTGGCTACCCTCCAGTTGTTCCTGTCCGACCGAAGAAGCCAACGAGTTCTTCGGCACCGGCTCCTGGAGCTCTGGAGACAGTCAGCTCCTTCCGGACCTACCGCAGCTACGCCACACAACCCATCTCTGCCGTGCTTCACCAACCACCTCCCTCTCAAACCCTGCACCTCCGTGAGAACCTCCCGGTCATTCCCGTGCCTTCCCTTGCACTAACCCTACCTTTTGTTTTTGTTCTGTACCGGTGCAGTCAATCCGGTCCAGTTCCTGTCCTGCCGTAGTGAGCCGCTCCCCAGCAATTCCAGTCCAGGTGTGAGTCTCGCACCTACCTGTCCAGTCCAGTTCCGGTTTGGAACAAATCCGTTCCAGACCATTGTTCCAGTGTGGACCTCCCGGTCCAGTTCCAGTCCAGTCCAGTTCCGGTTTGGAACGAATCCGTTCCAGACCCCTTGTTCCAGTGTGGACCTCCCGGTCCAGTTCCAGTCCAGTCCAGTTCCAGTCCAGTCCAGTTCCGGTTTGGAACAAATCCGTTCCAGACCCGTGTTCCAGTGTGGACCTTCCGGTCCAGTTCCAGTCCAGTCCAGTTCCGGTTTGGAACAAAACTGTTCCAGACCCAGATTCCGGTGTGGACCTCCCGGTCCAGTTCCTGTCCAGTCCAGTTCCGGTTTGGGAACGAAACATTCCAGGCCTGCCAGTCCAGCTCCGGCTTGGAGCAGCCCGTCCCGGGCTACATACTGTTCCTGTGTGATATCGTGTTTTTTCCCCTCTTGTACAGTGTTGGGACTACCCCAACACTTAATTTATTAAACACCCTCTTTGTGAATCTGTCTCCTGGTCGTTGCACTTGGGTTCGTCCCGTTTCTGGTTCTTAACAATATATTCAGAATTGAGTGTCTATATATTCAGACTTGAGTGTCTATATATTCAGGCGAGTGTCTATTTATTATGAAGAGTGTCTATATATTCAGAATAGAGTGTCTATATATTCAGGCGAGTGTCTATATATTCTGACGAGTGTCTATATATTTAGAATTGAGTGTCTATATATTCAGGCGAGTGTCTAAATATTCAGGCGAGTGTCTATATATTATGACGAGTGTCTATATATTCAGAATTGAGTGTCTATACATTCAGACGATTGTCTATATATTCAGACGAGTGTCTATATATTCAGGTTTTGTGTTAATAATTCCTGTTTGGCACCCCATAATATGCATATATATATATATATATATACAGTACAGTCAAGCCGGAAAGTCTGCACACCCCTTTCACCTTCTCCACGTTTTATTACGTTACAGACATATTCTACAATAGATTGAGTTCATTTTTTGTCTCAGAATTCTACACAAAATAGCCCATAATGACAAAGTGAAAACAGGTTTTTAGACATTTGTGCTAATTTATTAAAAATCAAAATGTAAAATATCATATGTACACAAGTGTGCTATGACACCCAAAAGTGGGCTGAGGTGCATTTTGTTTCCACTGATACTGCTTGAGATGTTTCTACAACTTAATTGGAGTCCACCTGTGATAAATTCAATTGATTGGACATGATTGGGGATTGCCAACACCTGCCTATATAAGGTCCCACAGTTGACAGTGCATGTCAGAGCAAATTCCAAGCCATGGGGTCAAAGGAATTATCTGCAGACCTCAGAAACAGGATTGTGTCAAGGCATAGATCTGGAGAAGGGTACGGAAAAATCTCTGTAGCTTTACAGGTCCCAAAGAGCACAGTGGCCACCATCATTCGTAAATGGACGAAGTTTGGAACCACCAAGAATCTTCCTAGACCTGGCCGCCTGGCCAAACTGAGCAAAATTGAACTTTGTGGCCTGAATACCAAGCGACACGTCTGGAGGAAACCAGGCACCGCTCATCACCTGGTTAATACCATCCCTACAGTGAAGCATGGCGGTGGCAGCATCATGATGTGGGGATGTTTTTCAGCAGCGGGAACGGGGCGACTAGTCCTGATAGAGGGAAAGATGAATGCAATGAATAAAAGTACACCGAGATCCTTGAAGGAAACCTGCTCCAGAGCGCTCTGGACCTCAGACTGGGGCGAAGGTTTACCTTCCAACATGACAACGACCCGAAGCACACAGCCAAGAGAACAAAGGAGTGGCTTCGGAGAAAGTCTGTGCATGTCCTTGAGTGGCCCAGCCAGAGCCCAGACCTGAATCCAATTGAACATCTGTGGAAAGAGCTGAAAATGGCTGTGTACCGACGCTCCCCATCCAACCTAACGGAGCTTGCAAGGATATGCCAAGAGGAATGGGCAAAAATGTCCAGAAACAAGTGTGCCAAGCTCATAGCTTCTTTCCCAAGACGCCTTGAAGCTGTAATCGCTGCCAAAGGTGCAGCAACCAAGTATTAGGCTAAGGGTGTGTACAGATATGTAACCCCTAAATAACCTATTTTTGTCAGTAAAATAAAATTGCATATTTTCTAAAAACCTGTTTTCACTTCGTCATTATTGGCTATTTTGTGTAGATGTTTGAGGCAAACAATGAACTCAATCTATTGTAGTATAAGTCTGTAACGTAATAAAACGTGGAGAAGGTGAAAGGGGTGTGCAGACTTTCCGGCTTGACTGTATATATGATTATATACAGATGGGTGATAAATTAAAGGAAAAACCAACATAAAGTGTCTTAGTAAGGTGAGCCACCACGAGCCGCCAGAACAGCTTCAATGTGCCTTGGCATAGATTCTAGTCTCTAGAACTACTGGAGGGATGGAACACCATTTTTCCAAAAGATATTCCCTCATTTCGTGTTTTGATGATGGTGGTGGAGAGCGCTGTCTAACATGTTGGTCCAAAATCTCCCATAGGTGTTCAATTGGGTTGAGATCTGGTGACTGCAAAGGCCATAGCAAATGATTCACATCATTTTCATACTCATCAAACCATTCAGTGACCCCTTGTGCCCTGTGGATGGGGGCATTGTGATCCTGGAAGAGACCACTCCCATGAGGATAAAGGTGATCACTCAGAATAACTTTGTATTGATTTGCAGTGACCCTTCACAGCATAACAGTCACCAGACTCCCTCACTGTAGGGGTTTTCCTTTAATTTCTCACCCGTCTCTATATATATTTTCCATCATTACAAAAAATAATTTAGTGTTATCATTGGTCTTTTTGTACCTCCTATGCTCCTTTCCTTGTCTCTGTTCCCACCCCTTTTGTGGGAACTTCTTTTTATTGTCATTACATTTTATTTCAAAATTCAAAATTCCTTTGACAAATCAAATAAGCTAAGCATATAAGTTGATATGATTCTAAAGTCTGTGAAATTCTACCGAATGGCGTCCTTGAAAATTATCTCAGGTTTCTATATCTTCTACATCTAACCTTTAACTTTACTACAACAGATATTCTACATCCGCGCTTCTACTGGCTCGCATTGCTATATATTTGCCATACTGTGATCCAGGCAGGCAGATTGCGGTTCATCTGATAGTCTCACCTTCTGCTCAAAGCCTACTTCTCTGAGACAGTACTTCCCTTCAGTTTCCATTTCCTTTTGTGGGTCCCCCTCAGCGTACTTTCCTATTTCACCAAAATCTTCTCATGTGCCATTGCCTATGCTTACATACGCCTCCTTGTTTGCAGTTTAGGAAGTGCTCGTGGCTTCTGACATACATACAGCATGCTTTATGACCTGTGCCTCTGGGAGGGATTTACGAATTCTCCTACCGAAGCAGTCTTGCCACCTGTTTTATTTCCCTCTGTGTGCTTTCCCTGGGCCAGTCTTTGATTTTCCCATACAGTTGCCCGAGCAATCGCAAGGGGTCGCACAGCGATCGCAAGGATGCTTGCATTTCTCAAAGGGGCAAGAGTATGGCAAGAAAATGGCAAGGCACAAGGATGATAGTCATTTTTCTGCTGAGCCCAAACTTGAGTATCTGTTTCTTCTCTATGTTCTCAAGGTAGCAGCAAAACCTTAAAGATATTTCACAGCAGCAAAAAAATGTTCAACGATCTTGTAGGATGTTGCAATCTAACAACCTGAGAGATCTTCGTAACTTTGAAATAAAAGGAATGATCAAGGGCTATAATGTCTGTCTTTGAAGATGATAAAAGGAAATCAGAAATATGCCTCTAAACATGAAAAAGGTGTAAACAACCACAGTGCAGCTGGTGGACATCACCACCACCTCAGAGAAGAAGTGGGCTCGTCGCGAGACTAGGGTTGGCTGGGAAATTCCCTGACTTCGATTTTAGCCTTGTCACTGAACACAGCCACAAAACAGAAACAATTTGGGGAGTTCCCTTTTTTCCGCCCAAAAACTGTGAGGGTGGTTTTTGATAGACACTTGCATGTTTCATTTCTATTAAAACAGGCTATTAAAAAAGGACACAAAGCATGAAGGTGAACACAACTAAAGCCAAGGGCCCTGCACTGTAGGTTACACACACAGTATTAAACGTAGCCAATACAAAAAAATCCAGAAATATGAAAGTGATTCAGTTGAATAAATATTTTATCCACCAGTTAAGCTCTGAAAATGAGAAATGCGTTTTTCTTGATCATTCAAATGACTTTTGTTTATTTAATTGGCTGCCTAACTAGTGAAACACTCACTTTCCTAAATGCAGGCACTCATGGTTCAAACTATAAAGGGGTAGGACTAAATCTGGGTGTGACTTCTCTGTTAAGATGTGACGGGTTTATTTTGGATTACACTGGCTACATTCAGTTGTACCTGGTGGATGGATATTCAAAGAGAATGTGCTCTGTGGATAATTACATTAGAAACAGTGCACTTTATATCATTGTTTTGTTGTGGAATTACTGAAATGAACTCTTTTTTTAAATTAGGTTTTTAATTGTGTTACTGTAAGAACTGAGAACATATTTGTAAGGTTAACCCTGTTTCCACAACACCTGAGACAATAAATAACATATAATACATACAAATTGTTTATACAGATCTTATACATTCATCATTAAAAATAAATCACAGACAACAATGACAACAAATTAAATAAACAGATAAATATAAAAACCAAATATACATTCAAATGAAAATAGCTTAAGGTTGTTCACTTATATAAATAGACATAAATATATATTTTTATCAATGTATAAACCATGGTATATAAATATTTTCATAGAATAGTATGAAGAACAGGAGAAGTTAATACATACAATCATGTAATAGTGCATCGTATTATACTAAAGAACAAGGATCATACAATCCTTCTAAACATAATGCACAAAGTAGCACATAGTGCCATTTATAAGAACAACAATAGTAACAATAGTACATTGTGATGCAATTTTCAAGAGTAGGTGCTCTCTTAAACTGCTGAAGTTTAAATATGTAAAATAGATTCATTTTGAAACTTTAAATAGTCCATATTCAGCATAGATACCCCTATAAAAAGTGTCTGCGTTTTAATATAAAACAATTTCCTTCATGTCAGTCTAACCTTGACTATAACTCACAACACACCTCTAAATTAAAGATATGCAAAGTAATCTGAAGTGACACTTTTATCTTTTTAAACACACACTCTATCATCACAATCTTCAAGCTTTTTTCTAAGTCTTATCTTGGCTACTTGATTGTATTTCTCTTTTTCTTAAAATGTGTCTTTTTAGTTTCCCTTTAATTTAATTGACTTTCATACATGGTTGTCTGTCTGTTTCTCACAACGCAAACACACCAAAGAATGTTTTCCCCTCGTCTCCATCCACATCTTCCAGCTGATTGGTCTCTGTCCACAGTCTGTCCTCGCTCTCTAAACTAAAGATGGCCCCCATGTATACTGCATTATACAAATGTCTGCTTCTGTCATGGCCCACAGCATCTCTCTGGCACATTGTTCTTACTGCACTGAGCAGGGGCTTCTGGTCATTGTAGGAATCTGACCAGCGCAATATCATGTGGCTAAGGGGTTTCTTCATGCGCCCAACTGTAGAGCCGCATTGAACTCGGAACGAGACTTGGCTGTAGACAAAGTACAGCCCATTTTGTGGAATGATGATCTCGTTGTTTTTCAGTTTGAGTCCCCCCTGGAAGAAAGAATGTCCATCCCCATCTCTCCACAGCACAGAGCTGTTATAGACTTCCCGGTTGAATTCGCCTGGAGGGAGAAAGAGATGGGATTTAAACAGTTGCAGCACAGAGCACTGTTATTACTCATTAGCACAAAACCACATTCCAAGCCACTAGTGAGTAACAACTATACAGTAGGTTTTACCTCACCTTTAATCTCTGAAGCCAGGTAGGAGGCATTTCCTTTTTTTAAAAGAGCGTGTATGGGCATTTATTACATTTAGTGTGGGGGGAAATTTTGAATAGATGCCTTGTGGTATTGTAACTTTGATGCATTTCCGAGAGAATGAAGCACAGAATATAATTACGATTAGTATTCCTGGTGCCATGGACACCCCTGCCTTTGTTACATCCATTCATACAGCAAGAGAATTAGTGAGCAATTACGTTTAACACATTGGCACATAAGCATTTCCTAACCTGGACCTTCTATTCTCATAGCAAAGATATTCCAACTATCATGATACCAAACTATACGCTACAACATACAGGTTTTCTTACCATGCAAATGGATGGCAGCCTTCACATTTGTAGAGATTTGTTTTAAGTGCTGCTGGTGCTCTGAACAGAAGGAGAGGGTTGGTTAGTAATCGAATGGACTGGTGTGATGCACATCTCTCATTAGATTTATAATCAATTTTTAAGAAGAATAACCCAGTTAATTAAATGAATGTACTCACCATTTGGTTCGTTTCCATGTTCTTGAGTCTATGAGAGAGAAACAAGGGGGATTAATACAACACAAAGAGAGAGAGAGAAAAGGAGAGAGAGAGGAGAGAAGCACACAGAAGTATGTAGACTGTTATCTGTTCATATCTATTCAACGTTCTTCATTGCAACATTATTCTGTTGGCGTATCACATGGCCAGCTTAACAAATTCCATGCAAAATACAACAACAAACAACACAACTCTTTCATGTGCCAATCCAACTTCCCACACCAGAGGGTCCCCAATACCCCCCATTTGCTTGCTTAAAAGAATCAAGAAAAGATATTGTACAATGATGCTGAGCTTACCGGTCTGTGGCAGAGGAACAGCAGGACAGCGATCCCACACAGTGCCACAAGTGTCAACGCCCCACACAGCCTCCACGCCCAGGCGCCCGAGGGCTTCCGTGGCAACTGCACAACCAGCGCGGCGTCCCCGCTCTCCACGTCCATCAGTGTCGCCGTGTATCCCTCCATTAGCAGTCTGAAAACTTTCACTGCTATTGTCTTTACGCTATGCTTACAGGTGGGATGGGACCAAATGCAGATGAAGATTATCAAACTAATGATTATCTACTGACAATAAATAGACCAATATAAATAAATAAGTAAATAAATATGGTGTTTTTTCAATGTTTTATTTGTTCCTAAAAGGGTTAGACAGCATTTGTGGAGACAACTGTTGTCCTACTCCAGATGCAGCTATAAAGATATAAAGATATATAGTATACGTATATATAGCAGAGTTCTGGGGAAACTCCAGTGACGTGGAGACTCAGAAAAAGAGGTTTGTCTCTTGATCCGGAGGATTTGGTTGCACAGGGAAAGCGAATGTGAATTTCTGTGTTTCAGAACGATTCCTCCCCCGACACAGACACGCACACGCACGCGCGCTCACCCACGCACACAGATACCCAACTCCACCCACAAGCACCCTCTCGCACACACCTCCCACTGTCTCTGTTTTAGTCATACGCAGTGGCATGCACAGTGGAGTACTGACACCCGACACACCAACCACAACCCCCCCCCCCACCCCCGCCCTCCCGCACTCTGAGCTCTCACTGCTCCATGTATAACCCAACCACTAATCTTCCCTATGTACTTCTCTCCTTCATCCTCTGCTTCCTCTTTTTCATTATTTCTCATTTATTGACTTTACTTTTTTTGGGGGGGGGGGGGGGGGGGGGGTGGGTATTTGTCACATTGTGCTGACGGCTCTGGATGTTGTTCCCCCTTTGTTATTCTTGCCTTTTAATCTCTTGGTTTCTATTTCATTTTTAATTTTTAATTTTCCTTTACTACTGTCTGTGTGCTTGTTCATGTTGGAAATGTTACACGCATACATTCTGACTTTCTAAGTGTGATTGCTTTTATGAAAGAGAATGGATTTCAGAAAAACCTGAATGCACAATTTGTACCACTACTTACTATTTAAATATAAATATTGAATAGCGTTCAATATAGTATCCTGAGAGTAGAGTATCCGGTTTGTCAATGTGTCATTCGTTGTACACAGTACATGTGATGAGTGGTTTAAATTCCAACAATTACTCAAATATTTTCAGCGTAGGACAATCAATCTTTTTCTTTTTCACTATTGGCTGGGAACACAATCCAGGGATACTCAAATTTACCTAAAAAAAGTAAAAAGTACTTTTGGTTTTCTTTTCTACCTGATAGTTGATCAATTAATGCCACTGATTGGCCAGAGATTTAACTCACCTGGGGTCGTAGGTTTAAATGACCCCTGATTACAGGGGAAGAATGAAAACCAGCAATACTACTGGCCTGGAGGGCCAGATTTGAGTATCCCTGCCATATTTTTTCAATACTGCAAATTAAATCTAATCTATTCATCTTTCCATCAAGGCCACGGTGTGGAGCAGTGCACAATAAAATGTCCAGTGTTCATTCAACATAGGGAGCATATACAGACGGGGGACAAATTAAAGGAAAAATCAACATAAAGTGTTTTAGTTAGGTGTTGGGCCAACACAAGCCACCAGAACAGCTTCAGTGTGCCTTGGCATAGATTCTACTGCTAGTCTAGAATAGATTCTAGTCTCTGGAACTCTATTGGAGGGATGGAACACCATTCTTCCGAAAGATATTCCCTCATTTGGTGTTTTGATGATGGTGGTATAGAGCGCTGTCCTGTCCAAAATCTCCCATAGGTGTTCAATTCGGTTGAGATCTGGTGACTGCAAAGGCCATAGCATATGATTCATATCATTTTCATACTCATCAAACCATTTAGTGACCCCTCGTGCACTGTGGATGGGGGCATTGTCATCCTGGAAGAGACCACTCCCTTCAGGATATAAATGTTTCATCATAGGATAAAGGTGTTCACTCAGAATAACTTTGTATTGATTTGCAGTGACAAGTGGACCCAAACCATGACAGGAAAATGCCCCCCACAGCAAAATAGAGCCCCCCCTCACTGTAGGGGGTTTTCCTTTAATTTGTCACCTGTCTGTATGTATTCTGTATGAATTGATTTAACACTGAACATTTTACTGTGTTATCAGAGCAGTGACTCGCATTTTGAGTGGAGTGGAACTTAAACACTGTCAGCAAATGAATACCTCTACCACAGTCATCACAATATATCCCCATTTCTTACCTAAGATTCTGAGTTTGCCCAAAAAAAAAAAAGTAACCGTAGATCAGTTCTGTCTTGTATCCATTTGTCATGGTTCCTTTCAGTGCTGTTTTCTCTCGGTTTGTCATGTGGTTCACTTCCTTCCTTCCAATCTCAAAAGTAACATAGAGAGGAAAACATTAATGTCACCACTATTGTCTTGACTTCCGTTCCCTCGCCTACTCACTATTACTCTGTACCCCTACCTTTCCCTTATGGTGTTTGTTCTGGATAAAAGCATACCAAATGTGTACCAGCCAATCAGATCATCTTGCAAGAGCCCCATCAAATCCTTATCCTGCTAATTGATGGGGATGTGATAAAAAATAAGTATGCAGTCACACAGGAAGACACATGCATTCACAGGAAGCAAGCATTCAACTATTTAGGCATGTGGCACATACAGGCATATAATTACCCATGCAAGCATTCAAGCATGCACATACTGTATATACATACAGTACATACTGTAATACACATGCTGGTGCGGGTACACATGCACACACACACACACATGCCCAAATACACACTGGCACTAACATACACTTATAACACAAATGCACATGAATACACACACACACACACACTGGCACTAATATACATATAACACACACACACACACACACACACACACACACACAAACTCAATGTAATTACTTTTTTTTTTTTATTTGCAAGGGAGTTACAAGCATCACCTGTTTCACTATCTCCTTTGAATTCAGCTAAATGCAGGCTCTGAGATAAGAACGTCCTGAAGTTTAAAGAGAACTCCCACACTGTGTTTTTCCCACACCGTCCTGCCGGAGAATGATCATTTAGTGGTATGAACTCTGCTGGTCGTTTCCACTCTTTTCCCTCTGTGGCTACATGGCCTACACATGCACCTGCTCCTGCACCTCTCAGCTTCTCCTCCCACCCGTCTCTGTGTTTTCTGTGAACTGGGTTGTATAATGCACAGGCCAGGCAGAAGTGACTATTGTGGTTACCCCCAGTGACTCAAACAGGGATGCAGTTATAAGACGTATAATTTGCAACAAAATGAGGCTGGCAATGTGTAATAGTGATGTTGCAATCTCAATCCGCAGGTGGAATGTAGCTGTTGTACCACTTGAAAAACTATTTAACCTGAATTGGAAAAAATTGTAGCTTTCTTGATTAGGAGAAGGGCATCTGATGAACAAAAATATCATAAAATGATATCATTGCATATAGCAGTAGAGAGTTGGTTTCTTGGTTTCTGTAAAAAATGTGGATGTTTCTCATTGTCAATTACATATATTTATATTTTAACTTTTCCAAGTTATACCAAATCACTGCTCATGAAAAAGTAAGAAAGAGAAAGTTAACACTAACCCAGGACAGGGAAATTCTGGATATGTTTCCCCTTGGGAAACTATGTTACCCTAGAGACAGTTTCATTTTATGTTCTTCTTTATACATATTAGTGACATTTACAAACATTCTCAGTTGAATGTGAAAGGGAAAATATGTTTATTTCAGCTCATCACCAGTGATGTAACACTGACTTGGAGCTTTCAAGGCTGTAACAGCAACAAATGAAATGTATTTTGAACAAAAACACGGATATACGGAGGAAAGAAGTAATGGGCACCATATTAGCAATAGTGTGTAACACTATAAATTAGACATATTACAGCATAATACTGACCAATAAATAGCCAACCCTCAGTTAACACAGACATAATGTACAGCAATGTAGACATACTGCAGAGATAATGTAAGGGAAATGTAAGGGAAAACAATTAGCTAAACAAGAAAGTGAATGTTACTCACTACTACATAACATATAGTGCAACACAAATAACAGACATTTGCGTTCAGTATATTAACCCCTGTGTACAGAGGCTTAATTTTGCCCATTTTTACCTGTTTTGTACTGTTCTGTTTAAAGGCTCACACGCATCGGCATTCTCATCCTGGTTTTAGTATCTGAAACACCTAAAAACCCTGCCCCCTGTCTACGGTTTATCAGTGTATTCAAATGATCTCAAATGATAGGCTATTGATGTATTTTGAATTGAACGTGACACCCCAGTGACGAGATGGTGACAACAATCTCAGAAATCTGACATTCAACTCTGGCACCTCCTGAGGTGACCGAGGTGACGAAACAGCTGAGCATCTGTAAACGTGGAGAGATCTGGATCTAGAGAGACCCATTGCCTGGTGTATGCAGTCTTTCACCTTTTGCGTTTGTTGTCATCTTCAATCGTTTTTGCGTATTATGCCATGTAATAGAATAGAATAAAATAGAATAACTTTTATTTTCCCGTTAGGGAACTTCAGTTGTAGTTTCCAGCAGTAAAACAGACAGACAGTGGGGCAGACCCACAAACACGTTAAATAAAGACATTCAATTGAATCAGATGTTTCACATTATAGTGAAGGTATGTATGTGTGATTATGATTAAAATTACTATTATTATTAGTATTATGATCAAAATTATATTGTATTAAATTAATTGAATATTAATTATGATGAAAAATATTAAGCAATAACAGTTCATCTGCCTTTACTGTCTTGAGATGTCCAATGTCACTAAGCAGTGTAACAGCTGTAGGGACAAAGCTGTTTCGGGCTCTTTTTGCTTTAAGGGGCAAGGACCATAATCTTCGACCTGATGGAAGAGTCTCAAAAAGAAAGTTCAGGGGATGTGATGGAAGGGCCATAATCTTCTTTCCTTTTTTCATTGTACGCTCCTCATACAGATGTTTCAGCGGTTTTTGTTGGTTCCCTATGATTTTAGTAGCCTGTACGGTCACCCTCTCCAGCTTCAGTTGCCTGATTTCACTTAATGAGCCAAACCAAGCTGTTAGGCTAAAGGTCAGCACTGACTCAAGGAGCAGGTATAAAATGCTTGCAGTACTGACTGGCTCACGTCCAAATTCCTGAGTTTCTTGAGGAAATACAGCCTTGACTGACACTTTGCATGCACTTGATGACAGTTTGCCTCAAAGGTCAGTTTATTATCAATGATGGTACCCAAATATGTGTACTCCTCCACTCTTTCAACTGTTTTGACTCCCATGGTAAAGGGCCTCAGCAGGGACGGCTCACACCGGAAGTCGATGGTGACTTCCTTAGTCTTCTCCACATTCAAGTCCAGGAAATTGACTTCACACCATTGTTGGAACTGGCTGACAGCAGATTTAAGCTTGTCATCAGAGTTGGATGAGTCCACAATTACTGTATCATGTGAATACTTGATGAACGTGATCTCAGGACAGTTGCTTTGGCAGTCATCGGTGTAGTGTGAATAACCCTGGAGAAACTACCGAGCCTTGTGGTGAGCCAGTAGAGATGGTCTTGGTGCTGCAGTGGCCTTTATAGCTAACCCACTGAGGTCTGAAAGACATTAGCCAGAGGATAAGATGAGGGTTGAGGTTCATCTTCAGCAGCTTTTTAGCCATTAGGTGTGGTTGGATTGTGTTGAACGCACTAGAGAAGTCTACAAACGCCAGTCTGATGTAGGACTTTGATGTGTCCAGATGGGATTGGACCAGGTGAAGCAGTGTCAGGAGAGCATCATCATCTCCTGATGATGATGATAGGCGAACAGTGGAGGGTCTACTATGCTCTGCACACTGTTGGACCTGTGAGAGCACCAGGCATTCAAAACACTTCATTATAACAGGTGTTAATGCGACAGGTCTAAAGTCATTGGGTGCAGATGGGTTGGCCTTCTTTGGCACAGGGGGGATAATCAATGACTTCCCTAGTGCTGGAACTATGTGCTCCTCGAGTGAGCGGTTGAACAGGTCACAGAAAACCTGCGGCAGTTGTTTATGACAGGATTGCAGAACATGATTGCTCATGTTGTCTGGACCGATGGCTTTGTTCAACTTCACCCTTTTTAGCACCCTGCTAACATCCTTGATGTTGCTGCTCTCCTCAGTTAGAAACAATACTTCTGATGTTACATCATCCCTTTCTGCTTTAAAGCCATGCAAGTCAAATCTACTGTAAAAGAGGTTTAGGGATTCAGCAAACTGACTGCAGTGTTCCTTAGACTGAGGGCCCGGGACGTTCTGCTTAGTAGAAATCCCTGAGAGGATCTTTATTCCTTTCCAGGCATCTCTCAGCTGCCCCCCTTGAAACAGATTTTCCACCTTCTCCCTATAGGCTCTTTTTGCATCCTTAATTTGTCTATTCAGCCTGGCCTGAATCAATTTTGACTCCGATTGGAAGGCTCTTTCATTTAACGTGGTTTTAAGCTCCTTTGTTATCCAGGGCTTATTGTTTGAGAACACTTTCACTTTCTTAGATGGAACAATAGTTTCTTAAATAATACCTATTAATACCTTTGGAACTGCAAATGTTGACAGCAGTCCTGCAGGAACACACAACTGCAGGAGTGGGAGTAGCAGCAGGAGTGACAGCAAAGACAGCGGAGGGAACAGATGGAGACATGGAGTCAGGAGGAGACTGTTGGTCAGAGGAAGTGGTAACAGGAGAGAGAATGTGTCCATTATTGTAAATATACCCATAGTTTAGGTCACAATTAGAGTAGTATGCCAAAAAAGGCAATTTATCAACAAACCAGTCAAACTAACAATGTATGAAAACATGCACACAATTTGCAGGGTCATATGAATTGCTCCAACTATCTCCTACATAAACTTACGCCAGCCCATGGATTACTATACTAGCTGCTATGCCATTTGTTTATTTCCCATTAACTATGCTGGTGCAACCAACATAATTAATGGCTAGGCTGCACATTGGAAGCTTCTACTATGTAATATTTAAGCAATTGAAACATAATCACTGTGGTGACGTCACAGCAACGAGACCGAAGGTCGAGTTGCGGAGTACTCTCCGCAGGGATTATATCCAAGAACGCACAAATCCTCGAGTGATCTATTGCTTTTATACAACAATGTTACCATCACGATTTGAAATGGGCAAATCCTGTGCCCGAATCCGGACCAGGTTTTTGCTAAATCCACCACTCTCCAAACAGTACACCAGACAGAAGTAAAAGGTAGAAATTATGTTTTATTGTGTACAAAACTTCATTAGAAATTGGTCACACGAGCACAATCTGACAGAGGTGCCTATCTGTGGGTCCCTTTTCCCTCCCCGTCTCCCTCTCTTCAATCCTGCCGAACGAAGCCGACCCCTCCCACACGTAAGCGTGCCTCCCCACACACCACACGCAATACACACTATCACTCACCCCACAGGTAGACACACTGTGCTCGTTAGGCTTTACTTAGGTTACTACAAAAAGGGCACGCACTCACACTAGTGATCACCCCTTCAATAGCCCAACTCGGGGGTCTGCCGGCCACCCGGCCCCACAATGCTTACGGGGGGAAAGCCCACACATGGACAGACACGGCGGTATTCACAGTCATACAATAACCAAACTAACTATCATTCCATGCCACAAACAATCAACATTAAACACGTAAAGAATAAGTGTTGTGGAGTCCTCCCCACTCTGCAACCCTGGGAGGACCACAATTAATATTAAAAAAAACTAAAATAAACACAAGCCGTCCAGCCAAAATAATCACACACACACACACACACACACACACACAAATACGCAACAGGACAGCTTTGGTCATCCTCGGTGGTCGCCAACGGACTGTCCACCCCTCGGGCGAATAACGGGAGACAGGCCGTCGCTGCACACCGTCGCCCTCATCACACTCGTCCGGTTAGATGCGGAACACCGACTCTGACAGGGGAGAAAAGGACACACCCGCTGCCGGTCAGTTCCCCGCTTGCCCCGGTCTGAGACTCACACACATGCTGCAGCTTTGTATACGGCGCGAACACGTTCCTTACGGTCTGGGGAAGTCAGTTCCCCCAGCAACAGCTCATCACCAGATCTCCCTGGTACACCGGCTCCAACACGCCGATCAGCTCTGCCGTCCGCCGTCTTTGTTGGCCGTCAGTTCCGGGTATAACGCCGTTGTTTAGTTTGTTTCTTTCTCCACAGTCTCTGGCCGCTTCAGCTCACTCCCGCTGTTTGCCGCACTCAGGTAAGTTCACTCAGGTAAGTGAACACACTTACTGCACACTCACACAAAAGAATAAAACTTGACCAACCAAACAAACAAAAAAAGAAAGAAAGATCTCCACCGCCACACACTCAGCAGCTCAAATGCAATCCGCCCTCTCACACTCGCCTCTCGTCAGATCTCCCGTTTAACCCAGGTGCGCTCAATATATTACCTCAGGGAACCCAACCCCGGCGTTCTCCTTACAATCACCCAATTCCCCAATGAGTACCATCCATTCATCCAATCCTCCATTCGTCCAATCACTCAAGCATTCACTCAATTCCCCAATCATTCAATCCGGCTACGCAATTATCTCATCAACCACCGCAGGAACCCCACACATTCCCTCTCTCATTGAGGGACTGTGAACATGTTACATTACCATAAACGTTTAGTAAGTAATGAAAAAATATTGAAACAATAACTTTTGATTAACTCATTCTTTATTTCGGATTCGCCAAATTGCTAGCACCCTGCGTCTACGCAATGGCAGTGAGGTTATTCTAAATACCAGCACTGGTGGAACGCGTCTTGGCCAATCACGTTACTTGCTCGAATCTCATTGTTGTATAATGTGTTGTATAAATTCCTAGTACAATTCAGCCCTAATAAATTGAAAGCTCACCACCAATGTCATTACTGATGGTATGAAATCCAAGTCGGCTCGGGCAGGGACTTTATTCCACAAATTCCCCATACTTAATCATCCAGCCTTATTCAGGTTTAGCTTAGCTTATAGCTATAGCTATTATTGCAAGCCTAATAGGTAGTTTGCTAACTGACTATAAGCCAGTGGTTCTCATACTATGTCCTAGGGCCCCCATGTGTATGCTGGTTTTTGTTCTGACCACAATTGCAATCCCAGAATTTTAACAAGCTGTCAATTTGTCTTAATTGGGTGCTTTTCATGAGGAATTATTTACCCTCTTAAACCACATTATGTCTGAAATAGCTATTAAGAAAATTATGTCAGAAATAAATTAAGAAAAATGAACAGCTTGTTAAAAAATTAGGAATATTAGAAAGGACATCTCTGGCTTTAATAATGTCGGCAAGGTTATGACTTTATTCCATACTTTATAAGAGATTTTCATAGATTTTCAATTATGTGAAAATAATAATTTATTAAAACCTTTCTTAATAAGTGAGCAGACAAAGTAACAGTTTAATTGACCTATATTCAGGACCTTGTGTGTTTTTTTTATTGTTGCTGTGATAGTATATAATTTTTTTTTCGTGGTGAAAAAAGAACTGTAACCAACTCTAAAATATATTTAAATGTCCGGTATCTTCAACCTGATTCGTTCTCATGTAGATCACACTGTAGAGTGATCAAGACACTTTTATGCAATACGGAATAACGGTGGCACTTAATATTAACCCATAATAAATTCATAATAGTCCAACTGGCGCTGAAGAAGATGATATACAGTTTTCCATTATACCACGCTTTCTGATGTGATACAGTAGGAAGATGCTTGTGATGTCGACTGTGGTGCCTACGCCACTAGGTGACCTGAGCAAACAGGTTAAAACTTCATATCATTGTATCAGATCTTATTGATTTTTGATCTGGCTCTTCACACTGAAAACTTAAGAGCAAGAGGTTTATCAGCAGCCGAAAGAACCTCAAACCATGTGCGCTTGAGCATTGCTTTGAGAGCAGAGGGAGTCAAATGGAGAGGGGATTTTAGAGTTCTTACCAACATTGTTGTGGTTTCCTGTTTTTGAATTGTTTGTCAACCTGTTTGCGTTCTTGTGTTCATGAGCAAATGGTTCCTCCACCGTGATTTACACTTCAGGTACATTTATGTTAATGTCATAGATAGATTTAAAGAATGATGGGCATGTCACACAAAAAATACAAGAAACAAAAGATATGAGGATGTGAATAAATATGTCGTAACTGATATTATTTGTTCTTGCCTGTCGATGAATTTGTATAAATGACAGCAGTGCTGTGGACGTAAAGCTGTTGTATAGAGAGTAGCTCCATCCTGTGGTCAATTGCAGCAATAGTCATTGCAATGGGAAAAAAATCAAAATCAAAAAAGTGTGTGCGTGTCTGTGTGTGTGTGTGTGTGTGTGAGTGTGTGTGTGTGTGTGTGTGTGTGTCTATGTAGCGGGTGTAGCTCGGCTAGTTCGCTAGTAAGCACAGTGAGGTGCAGTAAAGCGAAGGCCTTGTAGCAGGTTACCGTGACAACACTCTCTGGCGACGCAACCCTCAGGGTCAAAATAACGACGTTATCCTTAGCTATCGGCGATGTCGTCTTTAGCTGATTGGTAACGTGTTCGCTTGATAGTGAGAGGAGCGGGGTTCAAATCACACCTTGGACTTCTGAGTAAAAGTAAGCTTCTCTCTTTCTATACGGTTACATCTATACATATATAGATTCTTCAGCAGAAGCAGGAGATAGTTTTATAGTTTTCTGATGTTCCTTCCATCAATGAAACATTGGTGAACATGGGGTATACTATGAAGCAGGATTACTGAGTTACCAGGATAACTGCACTGAGTAAAACCCGGAACGGCACTTTACTTCAGTCCATGCTCTAGATTTGGGAGGGTTCCGGGTTTTACTCAGTGCAGTTATCCAGCTAAGTAATCCTGCTTCATGGTATATACCCCCCAGGTTTACATAGCCTACATAAAAAACCCACATCCCTGAACTTTCTCCTTCGGGTACTCTAATGACCTTAAAACTACTCATTGCTGATGCAATGACTATAGAGGCAATATAAACATTTAAGCCATTAATCTTCTACAATAGATACTAGTTGTTCTCAATTAAACTGATGTGACTTTGTTTGATATGAGTTCTTGCACATTAGTCCAGAGTAACATGTCCAGTTTATATTAGTTTTATTATTTTCAGTCAAAAGCACTGATACATTTTCCTATCATAAATTGTTCATTATGAAATACATCAGTAACACAGTTTTATATAAATATGATACCTGTTAAATTATTGGTCTTATTCTTTTTGAGAATTTGCACAAACTGTAAGAACTGTTTAGACATTTTAACAACAACAACCACTACAACAACAACTACAATAACAACACATTGTTCCAACAAAATCACATTTGCATTTGCATAACATGTTAAGTAAATAGCTTAATTTGAGAATCTTTCTGGCTTCTTTTATGGAACGACCCTGTTTTAAATCAGTATCATATCACATTATCCAGTCCCCTCCTGTTCCTTTAGCAGTAGGTCAGGAGCATCATTTCCAGGGGGGATGGAGTTAATTTGCTTCATGGTCTAAATTTAATTTAATTTACTTTTACTTATTTCTTTTTTTCTGTTGACCAACATTATTATAATCAACATTTCTATAATTCTGGCATTATCTATTTTCCCGTGACTCACTATGGATTCATCAGGAAGAGACCCCAGTAGCTATTTTGTGCGTTCAGTCTTAAAGGCATACTTGGACTGATCTTAAGTCTAAAACTATCTCCTTTCTTACATCTAATTGTCTGGGAAATAGATATGCTGCCTTCTTCTTTCCCCCAGCCCACTGCTTCACTGAGCGACCTCTCTGCCTGCTTTCCTGGAATGACGTTCCTGATCAAAGTGACCGTCCTCTTGACAGGCTCCTGCTTCCAGCCAAAGGTTACATGGGCATAGAAATGGCCGAGCCCCTCAGACTCGACGTAAACTGAGTTGTTTTTGAGGACAAGCGCACGTGAGGTGTCGGCAGAGTGAAGTTCTTCCTTCATGGTCAAATTGGAATCTGAGGGTCAGAGGGGCGGGAGAGAGAACACAGAGCGTTAAGCTCATCATCACTCAGAGGAGGAGTTGGGACACAAGGCTGAAAGTGATCCAACCGTCCCCCTTAGGTAAATAGAAGGGTGGTCTGTCTTTCTGCAGCCTCCCATCTCTAAGTCTGCCTCCACACACAGAGTAAACATATAAGCAGAATAAACTCGACAAAAGATGTTTTAAGTACCCAACTGACAACAGACATCTTTGCTCTGTCCTCCCGGTCTAAATGAACTCGTTTGTGCTTGCTATTTTTATTCAGCGTACTTTACTGGTTTCGGATTACCGCGGTTTCCACATCTGAGCCTACTGAGTGAGTCACACAACCCACTTTACAAAGGGGCAGAGAAAGAAGTGGGAAGAAGAGAGAGTGTGAGGGGGAAGTAAAGTACACTCTCAAAAGAAATGATTCCAAAAGGCTCCTCTCTGTCTTCATAGAGGAACCCTATCTAGTTCAAGGGTTCTTTTTCAGGCAAAATGTTTCAATCTGTGAGCTTTCGCACTTTTCACACCTACAATAGAGGGTATCATAAACTAAAAAGGGTTCCCCTATGGAGACAAGCCAAAAACCCTTTTTGTATGTGTGAATAGTGTGTATGGGCCCATATTCTGAACATACAGCCTGCATCAGGTTTTGGTTTTAATACTTACTGTAACAGAAGGCATAGGTTTTCTAGGCACCTTGGGCCAACATGTCCTGTTGTACATGACTTGTACTGCACTTGTATTTGAACTCCTTGGGATTGGAAACCCCGACCACCCTGTCTCAATGCTCACAGATGACAATTGGAGATCTCCCTACAAAGATGGACAGTGTAGGTACACAGACTAAATGTTCCTGAATTGGGGTTCGTCAGACGGGGTCAGTAAAACCACAGGATTACAAACACAGCTAACGTGTCCCCTTGTTGGGAGTATTGGGAATGCCAAGCAAGGAAACTGCGGAAATATGACATCCCTTCAAAGCAAGTACATCAGAATCTAATTTAGTCCACAACCACAGCACACATCGTTCCTGTTGAAGGGCATAGTTCCCTCTAAATCTCCTAAATAAAAGAAAAACTGTTACACTTTACCTAATTTAAGCATATAGCCAGGCCTACTGCTGCTTGGCCATGACATGATTTGCAACAGAATTGTTTACAGTAACTGATAGAATGCCCCATCCAGCTGGTGTGAACATAAATCTAAGAGGCTCACCCTCCTAGCCTTATGACTATATGGAAATTATATTCTGTATCTAAATTATTTGGCAATATAGAAAATGAGGGATGTAGTTAGAACTGTAGGACTCATTGACATTGCTAACCTGTATAAAATTGCTGTCATTTATTATGATTACTATTATTAGAAGATATTTAATTTAAGAGAAATTTATTATAGTAATTGCACTGTTCCTATCATGTTAGGCTTTCGATGACTGCATTAAAAATGTGTGCTTTTATACCTTGGGTGCCGGTGTGATAAAAAATGTTTTTACCCATTATATTTTCCTACTTTTCCTTCCACTCAGTAACCATATCACCACCACTTTATTCTGAATATGGTTTGTTTCTTGAAAGAGGAGAAGCCATTGGCTCCCTGGTCCCCTGTTCCCAGCACCAGTGCATCCAAGCATAAGACAAGAGGAGTGAAGGATGGAGGCCAAGACCTGTCTAAAGCTCAGTTTGCTCGTCATTCAAACCCACTTCTACACTTTTTCAAAATAAACCAGTGCTATTTTGTGACTCAGTATCAACGCAGACATCAATGTTATTGAGTATTATGGCAATGGTCAAGGTTGAATAGCAGAAATTCAATTGGGAAAGCTAAAGCACAAAACCTTCAGAGCCATCAGCAATATTTTCATCATGCCGCAGCAATGGTCCCCCTGAACACAAGAGAGGGCCAGGATAGGCGAAGGGAAAGGAGGGTGAAATGTGGAAGGATGGAATTTCATTGCGACGTGTCTTATTGCATTAGTGGAATAGCACACAGAGAGTCTTATTGTATTAGTGGAATAGCACACAGAGAGTCTTATTGTATTAGTGGAATAGCACACAGAGAGTCTTATTGTATTAGTGGAATAGCACACAGAGAGTCTTATTGTTTTAGTGGAATAGCACACATATAGTCTTATTGTATTAGTGGAATAGCACACAGAGATTCTTATTGTATTAGTGGAATAGCACATAGAAAGTCTTATTGTTTTAGTGGAATAGCACACAGATAGTCTTATTGTATTAGTGGAATAGCACACAGAGAGTCTTATTGTGGAATAGCACACAGATAGTCTTATTGTATTAGTGAAATAGCACACAGAGATTCTTATTGTATTAGTGGAATAGCACACAGAGATTCTTATTGCATTAGTGGAATAGCACACAGAGTCTTATTGTATTAGTGGAATAGCACACAGAGAGTTTTATTGTATTAGTGGAATAGCACACAGAGATTCTTATTGTATTTGTGGAATAGCACACAGAGATTCTTATTGTATTAGTGGAATAGCACATAGAAAGTATTATTGTATTAGTGGAATAGCACATAGATAGTCTTATTGTATGAGTGGAATAGCACACAGAGAGTCTTATTATATTAGTGGAATAGCACATAGAGAGCCTTATTGAATGGACAAAATGGATGAAAGTCCCTTCCTTCCCAACAGCTTCTTTCAGTTAGGGACTATAACTTACCCATTATTGTTATGTGAATGTGGGGAAAGGGGCGGCCTGCAAGGGAAGGCAAAAACCATTTAATTGAATTGAGGTTTCTCCATTCATGTTACATTACATTGTGTATATCTTTAACACATATTCCAGTTTGCTCACATGTACATTGCTCACAGTTTAAATATTTATATACAGTGCCCTTCACAATTATTGGCGCAGTAAATTTATTTTGAGAAAAAAAAATCCCTCATGGGATTTTTTTTCTCAGAATAAATTTACTTAAATTAAAGGTTGGATTTTTCTCATTTTTTCAGTATGAGATTAAGCTAATTCACCAAATGGCGAATTTTTTATAACCCTTTTTACTCATATTTACAAGGGTGCCAATAATTGTGGAGGGCACTGTATGTACACAGGAGGGTAATTACAAAAGGCAACTTAAAGGGATAGTTTGGAATTTTGGACATAATGTCTCATTTACGACTTACCCATGATGTAGTTGATTGATGGAAACCATTTTCAGCTAATTCCATGCTGTCCCTTCTTTTGGACATACACACGTTGCTAATGCTAGCGCAACTCTAAGGTAACCGGTAGCATCCACTACCAAACGCACTTAAACACTCCACAGTACACCCAAAGCAAATAAAATATGACAGCAGTCTATCGGGGTTATTTTGAGTGTTTATACCATCATTTTTTAAGTCAAACTATCATTGAATCCTTTAGTTTGTGCTGACCTAATATTCTCTGTGGAAGTACGGCGGCGGAGCAAACGTGGCCTTTGCAACTTGTTGCTCTTCTTTGTTGTTGTAGTCGACCAGTGCCGGTGCTACATTCGTAGGTAACGTAAAGTATCGCTCCGCCGCTGTACTTCCACAGAGAATATAGGTCAGCACAAAGTAAAGGATTCAACGATAGTTTGGCTTCAAAAATGATGGTATAAACACTCAAAATAACCCAGATAGACTGTCGTCGTATTTTATTTGCTTTGGGTGTACTGTGGAGTGTTTAAGTGCGTTTGGTAGTGGATGCTACCGGTTACCTTAGAGTTGCGCTAGCATTAGCACTGTGTGTATGTCCAAAAGAAGGGACAGCATGGAATTAGCTGAAAATGGTTTCCATCAATCAACTACATCATGGGTAAGTCGTAATTGAGACATTATGTCCAAAATTCCAAACTATCCCTTTAAGTTCACTTAAGAACGAGCAGTACCTCAACTGAGATTCAAAACGTATTCTCACATTGTTGCAGTAGCTATTGTATATTTCTGTAGGTTTGCCAAAAAGGTTTTCACTTTTTTGAGTGTATACTATAATGTGTCTATTGTGATACATTTTCATTTAATACCTGCTGCTCCCTCACACCTTCTGATTGAAGCATACAGTACAAAACATTTCATCAGTTTCATCCTTGCACACACTGTTATGCTCTGTCCAACTACATGATATCCAGGTGTTATTGGGACAGTGTCAGTTCTACCGTCCTGTGATCACTGCGCACTCTGTGCTGATATTTGGGACCTGCGAGGGAGAGAGGATACACTGTACTCACCAGCTCTTGAGGCAGGCGTAGCAAGCTGGGCTTCAGCTATTAAATCAGAAAAGAAAACTTAGTTGTGTAACCAATAAGCTTTTCACATGCATATTTCTACATGTTTATATTGTATGTTGTATTGCATATACAGCTTGAAACATTGGTGCAGTACACTCACACCAATTCACACCAATATTTCATACAGTAAAAATATCGTAAAATCCCTACAACTCACGGCCATTTTGTTGCATATCATTATGCTGGACCTGAAAAAGATTAAATCAAATTTCTCAAGAAAATACTGCGTATGGACACTAGATACAATTGAATCAACTGAGATTCCTAACAAACAAACACACAAGCAAATACACGCATACACACACACACACACACACACACACACACACACACACACACACACACACACACACACACACACACACACACACACACACACACACACACCTATGCACGCATACACGCGCATAAACATAGCAGTATACTGCCATTATCATGTGGTTACAGTGTGATCCACATCATTAATCAGTAATTCCAGGTTAATTACTAATTTTCTATTTTCCAATCATCATCTAACACCATCTAATGAATCACTTGTGAATAATTGCACTGTATGATACAATGAGTATATAGCGGTACATCCATTCACTCCTTGTTCATTCAGCTTGCATATTACTGTAAGTGGTCATAATCATAAGCACCAAATATTTAATCATTATAATAATTTCAGGCATAATAAATTAAATAACATGAGTAACTAATAACTATACATTGTTTTCTTTTCACCTTTTTACTGCGAGTAAGTCTTTGTGAGTGGAATATAGTGACTTACCGGGTCTTGGGCGTTTTGTCGTGCAGTTAGCTGAGTTACAGATATGACCACCACGGCAACGGACAGCAGACCACACCACACCAGTAGCAGCACAAACCTTTGGCTGCACATCTTTGAATCACTCATTGGAAGAGCAGGAACACTGGCTACTGGTCCCAGTGATACATCAGCACTCTGGTCACACAGAGGGGTTGATTGTGATGTGACATTGGCAGTGGCAGTGGCAAAAAGGTGTTGGGGTTTCACCTTTGATATTGCAGAGGAGGTGTTTCCCCTCTAATAACAGAAGTATTTTGGACTTTTGGTAGAACGCGCAGGCATTATATTGCAAAAGTGCCTTCAGGCATTATGTCGCAAAATCACGAACATAACTTTAACACTCCCTCTGAGATACATAACCATACATGCTTTATGATCACCAAACTAACACATGAACAGTATGTGCACATTCAGGTATATATTTGTTTCAGAAACAAAACATGAAGCATCGTTTCCAAAGAGCTGAGTTGCACTCATAAAACGCCATTGGAGTCAATTAAAGAAAACCAAAAGTAACTAGAAATGTACAATTGTATCCACTTAGATTGTATCCAGTTTACAGATAGGCTTTGGAATGTATGGGTAGAAAGTAAAAATGGTAAGTGAACAACCACAGAAATTCTACAAATGAAATTTCTATATTTTAAAAGATAGTAAGGACAGAGCAGCTAAGGATATATACTTGAGTTAACTCTATTTACTTTGGCCCTCCAGAGGCAATTTCCACCTGGTTTCTACTAGTTTTATTTAAATGTCAACAACTCAAAAAATATTCCCTGCACATCCATGGTTTAAAGTTCGAATTGAAGAAGAAGCTTTCAGACATTTGCAACAGAATACCCTGACAGATGCAGTACCCTACATTACATTATATATTCACCTGTTTAGACAGTGCCACAAAGTACATCATGTTATGTTATTATCATGAAGTCGCCTTACCCTGGTGTCTTGTAGTGTGGATATGTCAATGTTTCATGCTGTGGTTGATAAATGTTTGCTCTAGAGTACTACAGGATTTCCCCTTCATGGTGGCTGAGAGATGAGTAGAATTTTTTTTTTTCCACCACTGTGGTCGGAAAAAATGCACTACTTTCAGCAGACTGACCAGGCTGTACAGACAAAGTGAGAATGAGTGGACAGCACCTGGCATGGTCATTTCAAACAACCTTAATTCCATGTTATTCGTACAGTTGTGGTAAAGTGTAAGTTACTGAGAAAGACTGAGGGGAGATGAACAGGTGAAGGGAAACTGACTGTTCATTGAAGGGACGTCCATTACTGTAGACTACATGCTTATACACCAGAGAACCTGAACACTTCACACACTGACACCACTGATCACCACATTGTGTTAACACTGAGCCAAGAGAGGGGGGCCTTAATATGGAATGTCCATGCAAATCTGACCCAAATAAATGTTGCATTAATACTGCACTGCCAGACCCTGAGTCCATGTGTTCAAGACCCAATACACTGAAAGACAAATGGAAAGTATAACAATTAATAATACAAGCCAGTGAAATTTACCAAATCAGGATAATTCAATAAAAAGTGTAGAAAGAAACTATAGCTGATTCCGTGTAGCCTGTAAAAACCTCAAGGGTCTTCCCCAAGCAGTGCTGAGAACAGGACAAACAACTTTCCATTTGTTCCCCATTAAGGCTATAGTCATACTTTTCCTTTTCTGCCTCACGTGTTTTAAGTCTAATATTGTACAAAGATGTTTGAACTCAGTGCTTCGGAGTATTTTTCAGTGTGCTATCCTTGTGACATCTTTTTGAAAACATAATCTTCATTCTTATTAAAATAACTTATATTTTTTCCCTACTGTCTCACCTCAAATTTCTCTCTCTCTCTCTCTCTCTCTCTCTCTCTCTCTCTCTCTCTTTTCTTACTTTCTCTCTCCTCTCTCTTTTCTTTCTTTCTCTCTCTCTCTCTTTTCTTTCTCTCTCTCTCTCTCTCTCTCTCTCTTTTCTTTCTTTCTCTCTCTCTCTCTCTCTCTTTTCGCTCTCTCTCTCTTTTCTTACTTCTCTCTCTCTCTCTCTCTCTCTCTCTCTCTCTCTCTCTCTCTCTTCCCTGTGTCTGATGGTTCGATTCTCCGGGGCATCCCCATTTTTTCTCTCTCCTGGTATAGAAAAGGTCATTGATGCCCCAAACAAACACATACAGAACCTGCTTGGATGTATATAGGTGCTGTCCCAAGACTCCAGCACAGATACACAGACACATGTAGAAATATAGAACAACAAAGAGGTGAGTCCAGCACACCAAGCTCAGGTACATAAGTGCGTCACCTCATGTTTCCTCAGAGACTTTCACTTGTGCTGTTTCCAGCCTGCAACAAATCAAACTCAATGCTTATGTATTATTTGCCTACTTTTTCAGTTTGGGTCTTACAGTTTTTCTCAATCGCTTGGATGCATTTCTGGAAACTCTAACCTCATTCTCTTAACAGTGCCTCAAAACCCCACACCATTAAGGCAATTGGCCAATACACTATTTCACTTCTCATTGTGTTCACACAGAATGCAAAACACTAAACGCAGTTGTCATAGTGTAGATGCAATCCTCATTCCAATCGACATTCCAGTCGAAACAGATTGTTTTTTTCTCAATTGGCTATGTACATTTCCCATTCGCAATGACACAGTTGTTCATTGGGTAAATCATTGCATGCAAAATACTATGTATAATGAGCATTGTGTTTGTACAAAAGATAAGGCCAGCATGATGGGTGATTGGAGTGAGTAACTTCCCTTCACACATTTGAAGAGTGACGGAGAACACATGCTGTCAATTCCATCCCACAGGTGCAAATTGTGAACACAATACTCACAAACATATATAAATGCTAAGGGTTCCAGTGCAAAAAAATGGAGCAAGAAGCAGTGTCCCCAGAGGGACGATTGGTTGTGCAGCAGTGAAAAACAAAAAATACAAAATAAAAAAGTAAAACAACCATACTATAGATGAAAAAGATACATAATAAACATGTTTTATCTCGTAATTTGTGTGTCCAGGAATTGTTTTACATTGACAGCAACACTTTGTACACAATATCTGTCCAGTTTTGATGCAAATACTTTGCATTTTGAGTGTCAGGGTTTAAGCAATGATCAGAAGGTGCTATACATTTGGTGGCATTGTTGTAGCGATTGACTGACTTAGTGTCTTTTGACGCATGTGGTTATCATTTTGATTGTTGTAGTTTCTTTTGAACGGGTGGTATAGTGTTATGAAAAATGATTTTACTGTTTTGGGGATTGCACTTACAGTTTTGGGAATGAGGTTAGAGTTTCCAGAAATGCATCCAAGCGATTGAGAAAAACTGTAATCATTCTCTCTCCCTCTCCACCTCAGCTGATGTGTGGTGAGCATTCTGGCGCAAAATGGCTGCCGCTGCATCACCCAGGTGGGTGCTACACATTGGTGGTGGTAGAGGTGAGTTTCCCCCTTGTCACTGTAAGCGCTTTGAGTGTCGCGAAAGGCGCTATATAAATGCAAGGTATTATTATTATTATTATTATTTTTACTCAGGTCCTGTTCACCACTATTTATTATTTTTGTGTGTTACAGCTCTGTATATTTTTCTTACTGTATAGGGGTTGAGGATGATAACAAGATATATGTTCCCAAAACAAATTATGATGTGAAAGGAGGACAGTCTCTATCCTGCTTTTTGTATAACTAAAGTGTATAAGTATGAAGGCTTGTTTATGTTAACTTCAGAATGGACACTGACTGCCAATGATGTTTGTTCTCCATGTGCATGAATAAAACTTCTTGAGTTTTTGTAAGGGGGAGGCAAATGGTTCGGAGGAGCAGATGCAACTAAAGGGATTCTTAAAGTGTTCAAATAAGAACACCAATGAAGTGGACAGAATCCGCGAATGTCATGGTTTTGACAGCCTCCTTTTATTTCTGTAGTTGTTCTTTCTTTTAGTGGTGCTAGGGCACTCTAACGGATTTTTCACCATCCGTTCCGGGTTTTCGCCCGGTCTTTGCACTTATTCAGCGCACCTGTTCTAGGTTTCCTGCTGCCTATTTAAGCTCTGTGCTTCCTGTTTCCTGTGCTTCTATGTTGTCTTTTGTTTCACAAAGAAAGCCGGTACGGTACAGGCCAGACAGCTCGAGTTGGACCACTGTACCTTCACATAAAATTGTGACGCAACGCGAGACTTGACTCGGATGTCTTAGAGTTAGATAGGAAGTCTCCTACTCTGTTTTTCTTCCTGTCTTTGTTTTGTTGAGTTATCTGGCTCTCCAATCTGAGACAGTTCTCTTCACCATTTCTGTTTTACCTCCTGGTAATACTGCTTTCATTTATGAGAGCGGGAGGTTCTTTCTTTGTGTTTCCATTTTCTAAGCGCTCAAGTATCTGAGCCTTTTTCACCCGCGCAGGGTTGTTATTTATTGTGGCAGGGTGGGCGTGGTTAGTCTCTGTTTGCAGACAGAGAGTGAGCAGAGCGGCTCGCGGACCCTGAGCCACAGCTGTCATGAGTTAGTCAGGACAACGCGATAAGTAACGATGGAATGATTGTTTGATTGTTGCCTGATTGCTTTGACAGTGAGCCTGGGCTTTAAAGGAGGGAAGCGGGAGATCAAAGGGGGCTGGCCGATGACGGGAGAGGACTGGGAGGAAAGGTCCACGAACACCGTAGCCAGCATAAGTGTGTAATACGAGCACTAATTAAAAGTGTTACTAACAAAGCCTTGTGTACTGCCTGTTCTTCCCGAGGGTGGCACTCGATCCTGCCACAGTGGTGGCCCGTACGGGGAACAAAGCAGGAAGGACAGACAAGAAATGAGCACAGAGCAGGAAAGAACGGAAGCGGGGCAGCCGGTCGTGGCACTCGCCCGTATGCTGGAGGCAATGGCGCTCATGCAGGAGAGACAAGCTGCAGTACACGCAGAGCAGATGGAGTTTCTGCGTGTACAGGCCACCCTCCAGACGGAGGCACTGCGACAGCTAGCCACCGACGGGGGGGCAGGATCCCGGGATCAGCCCTTCCGACCCCAGGTAAAAATACAATTATCTAAAATGACCGCGGATGACGACGCCCAGGCCTTCCTGGACAGTTTTGAGGTGGCCGCAGAGGCGTGTCAGTGGCCCAGCGAGGAGTGGGTGGTACGCCTCCTGCCCCTGTTATCGGGGGAAGCCCAGCAGGCGGCGCATGGGTTGCCGGCGGTAGCTCGGGCTACCTACGACAACGTCCAGAAGGCCATCCTGGATCGGCTGGGTTTCAGCCCCGAAGAGCAACGGCGCCGGTTCCGGGAACAGCCGGACATCCGGTCCGCCGCGGGAGTAGTGGAGCAGGTGGTACTGGAGGCATTTATGGGCGGGCTGCCAGAGGCGACAGCCAGCTGGGTTCGCTGCCACCGACCCACCAGCCTGGAGCTGGCTGTGGCCCTGGCCGAAGACCATCTGGCCACTGTGCCCAGCAGTCCGCCGCAAAGGCCACCGGAACCGGCTCCAAGGAGGAAACCTCCTCCTCGCACGGGCCCAGCGCCTTTTTCCCGAGACCCCGCTACAACCCACCCCAGAATTAATTCTCCATTTCTTCTCCCTCCCTCTACAGGCTCAGGCTCGGTGGCGGGAGGGTCCGACCCACAGAGGGCTCCGCAGGCGTCTGGACCGGGGTGTTGGCGGTGCGGTCAGCTCGGTCACCTGCGCCGCGACTGTCCAATGATGGAAGTGGGGCAGGTGGTCCTGGTTGTCGGGCCGCCCTCTCTCGCTCACGATCCAGAGGGGGCGTACTGCATCCCGGTAAGGGTGCAAGGGAGTGAACACCGGGCGTTGTTGGATTCGGGGGCTATGCAGTCCATGATTCGGCAAAGCCTGGTTCGACCCGAGGCATTGATTGAGGCACCATGGGTATCGATTAGGTGCGTGCATGGTGATGTGAACAAATATCCGGTAGTGCCGGTCAAAATTTATTATAACGAACAAATGCATATAGTTAAAGCCGCGGTTAGCTCCCGGCTGTCGCACCCCTTAATTTTGGGCATTGATTGGGCGGGGTTTCGTAAAGTGTCAGGGAAGCTGTGGGAGGTGCGATCCCGACCGGTAGGGACAGGTGAGGTGTGTGCTGCTGACGGTGATGACGCAGGGTCAGCCGACGCGGTCGAGGGGGGGACGGAGCCTAGGGAGCCGCGAAAGGAGACTCCCCTGGTTTCGGTGTTTCCTCCCACGGAGGATTTCCCACTCGAACAGTCTCGGGATGACACCTTACGCTTTGCCTTCGATCAGGTGATGCGTATTGATGGTCAACAGGTGCGACCTGAGGCAGCTCTTTCTCACCTGTATTTCTCGATTATTAGAGATAGGTTATATTGAGTGTGTCGGGACGCTCAGACAGGGGAAGAAAATACCCAGTTGTTGGTACCTAAAAGCCGCAGGGAAATGGTTTTCCAAGCGGCTCATTATAACCCCATGACAGGACACTTAGGATATGAAAAAACACTTAACCGTATAATGGCCCAATTTTATTGGCCGGGCATTTGGGCAGACGTACGTCGGTGGTGTGCGTCTTGCCCGGAATGTCAATTAGTGAATTCCCCGGCCGTCCCAAAAGCGCCGTTGCAGCCACTTCCATTAATAGAGGTCCCGTTTAATAGAGTGGCTATGGACCTCATCGGGCCATTTGAACGGAGCACTCAGGGATACCGATTCGTATTAGTTCTGGTGGATTATGCGACCCGGTATCCCGAAGCAGTTCCGCTGTGAAATATCTCGGCTAAGAGTGTTGTGCAGGCACTGTTTCAGATCATCTCCCGCGTTGGAATCCCGAAAGAGATTCTGACAGACCAGGGCACATCGTTTATGTCACGAACACTAAACGAACTGTACGCGTTATTGGGAATTCAGTCAATTAAAACCCCCAAACGGATGGGCTCGTTGAGCGCTTTAATAGGACTTTGAAGTCAATGATTCGGAAGTTTGTTCACGAGGATAGTCGGAATTGGGATAAATGGCTAGTCCCTTTACTATTTGCAGTGCGGGATGTTCCCCAGGCCTCCACGGGATTTTCTCCCTTTGAACTAATGTTTGGGCGGAAGCCCCGGGGAGTCTTGGATCTTGTTAAAGAAACCTGGAAGGAAGGTCCAAGCTCTAGTAAAAACGAAATACAGTACGTCATGGACCTACGAGCAAAACTCCATACACTGGGGAGGGTATCACAGGAGAATTTGCTCAAGGCCCAGGAGCGGCAGCAAACGCACTATAATAAAGGGACGAAACTCAGACAATTTTCACCGGGAGATAAAGTACTGGTATTACTTCCAACCTCCAGCACAAAATTGCTCGCCAAGTGGCAAGGGCCCTTTGTGGTCACACGGCGAATAGGGGAGGTAGACTACGAGGTGGTGCGTTCCGATAGGGAAGGAGCTAAACAAATCTACCATCTGAACCTATTAAAAGCTTGGAAAGAGGTGGCGGCTGTCTCACTGGTGACGGTGGATCAGGAGAAAGATGAGCTGGGGCCGGAGGTACCAAATTCACCCAATCAGACCCCGCCCCTTTTGGATGGTCATCTCTCGCCAAGCCAGCAGGCAGACCTTGCCCTGTTGCAAAAGCAGTTTGCGGATGTGTTTTCTCCCCTACCCGGACGCACTAATCTTGTAACCCACCATATAGAAACCGCCCCGGGAGTGACGGTACGTTCCCGTCCGTATAGACTGCCGGAACACAAAAAAAAATTGGTTCAGGCAGAAATAAAGGCCATGCTGGAGTTGGGCGTAATAGAGGAGTCGCACAGTGCTTGGAGTAGCCCCATTGTTCTGGTAGGGAAACCAGATGGGTCTATCCGGTTCTGTGTGGATTACAGAAAGGTGAACGAAGTTTCACAGTTTGATGCTTATCCAATGCCTAGGGTCGATGAACTCTTGGATCGGCTGGGCACGGCTCGTTTTTTTTCGACACTGGATCTGACCAAGGGCTACTGGCAGATTCCCTTGTCGCCAGAGTCCAAGGAAAAATCGTCTTTCTCCGCTCTGGACGGTTTGTACCAATTTCAGACACTTCCATTCGGGTTATTCGGGGCTCCAGCCACGTTCCAACGCCTTATGGATCGGGTGCTGCATCCGCATGTCGCATATGCTGCAGCCTATATTGATGATATTATCATCCACAGTAGCGACTGGGCACAGCATATGCGGCATGTGGGGGCGGTGCTCGACTCATTGAAGCGGGCGGGGCTCACGGCTAACCCGAGGAAGTGTGCAATTGGCAGAGCGGAGGTACGGTATTTGGGGTACCACTTGGGAAGTGGGCAGGTGCGGCCTCTAGTGGACAAAACCGCGGCGATTGCGACCTGCCCCCGGCCCAAGACAAAAAAAGAGGTGAGGAGGTTCTTGGGGTTGGCCAGTTACTACAGGAGGTTTATTCCTGCCTTTTCGGAGCTGACCAGCCCCTTGACTGATTTAACTCGGAAAGGTGCCTCAGAGCCGGTCCAGTGGACGGAGTCGTGCCGGAGGGCGTTTGAGAAGGTAAAAGAAGCACTCTGTGGGGAGCCGCTGTTGTTCACACCTAACTTTTCTCTCCCTTTCACCCTGCAGACAGACGCGTCGGACAGAGGGTTGGGGGCGGTGTTGACCCAGCAGGTGGAGGTCGTCGATCGCCCGGTGCTGTACATAAGACGCAAGCTTTCGCAGCGGGAGACGAAGTACAGCACCATTGAAAAGGAATGCCTCGCTATCCGGTGGGCGGTCGGGTCCCTCCGGTATTACCTGCTGGGCCGCTCATTCACCCTCTGGTCGGACCACGCCCCCCTCCAGTGGCTCCACCGCATGAAAGATACCAACGCGCGAATCACCCGTTGGTATCTGGCTCTTCAGCCATTTAATTTTAAGGTGGTTCATAGGCCGGGGGGCGCAGATGGTGGTGGCGGACTTCCTCTCTCGCCTCGAGGGGAAAGGGGGGGGGGGGGGTTGGTCATCGGCCAGATGGCACCCCGGCCTAAGTCGGGCGGTGGGGGTATGTGGCAGGGTGGGCGTGGTTAGTCTGTGTTTGCAGAGAGAGAGTGAGCAGAGCGGCTCGCGGACCCTGAGCCACAGCTGTCATGAGTTAGTCAGGACAACGCGATAATTAACGATGGAATGATTGCTTTGACAGTGAGCCTGGGCGGGAGATCAAAGGGGGCTGGCTGATGACAGGAGAGGACTGGGAGGAAAGGTCCACGAACACCGTAGCCAGCATAAGTGTGTAATACGAGCACTAATTAAAAGTGTTACTAACAAAGCCTTGTGTACTGCCTGTTCTTCCCGAGGGTGGCACTCGATCCTGCCACATTTATTTTTTGCATTTCCTCTCTCTTTTTGAGAGCTTGCTGTTTTCTCTCGTGTCTACGAGTTCGCCCGCCTTATTGCGGGTTGTTTTTTCGTTCTTCCTTTATTTCCAGTCTCCCTCTTGTATTCTCACTGCGTGAGAGAGGGAGTCTGTTTCTTTTCTGTTTTCTGCCTTCCCTCCTACGAAGTATTCCTTTGTTTTGTGGTGCTTCTTCCGAGCACTTTCTGATCCCTACTGTCGCGCCTGGTCCTCCGACCCAGCCCCTTATAGCGAATAGGGAAGAAAAACAGAGAACGAAAAAACAGCTCCTACTCTGAAAACCGGAGAGCAATACAGAGGAGACTGAAAAAAGGGAGAAATAATAGCGACCCGAAAATAATCAGGCGAACGAGGGAAAATACCTCTCACTCTCGATTAGAGAGAAAACAAAGAAATAAAGAGAGGTAGAGAGAAACAAAAAAAGAAAGCTGTCTCTGAGAGACTAGAAAGGTAGCAGGAGCGAAGGACAGAAAATGCAAAGGAAAGCGTTTCTCTTTAGAGTGTCTATCTATACCTTACCGGCTTAGTGTCAAAATGAGAGAATAACAAGCCAGCACCAGAAGAAGTAAATCCTTTACTTAAATAGACACAGGAAATCTAAAACAGGTGCACTCACTAAGTGCTGGAAAGAAAGGAAACCCCGGTGTGGAACACAGAAAAATCCGATAGTTTGCCCTGTCGAAAAGAAAAGAACAAACGACATGACAGTTTCACCAGTCCGAACCTCAGAGTGGTCTTATTCTACAACAGTGTTCATCATTATGAAGGGATCAAATCTGAGGGTATAATCTGAGGATACACTATAATTTCACTTTTTTTTGGTTATATCTGATCACCTTTAAGTTCATATTTTGCGTAAGGGCTCTCACTTTATTTTCAAAATGAATCGAACTCCTGTTTTGGGGTTTGGTCAGAGCAGATGTGTTAAACAGGTTTCATTTTTAAACAGAGCTTGATACTGTTGCTGAGAGGGGTATTTCCCTGTATCATGTGCATGTATGCCTTCATGGCCATGTAATCTTTTTTTGCAAAAGCCTAGCTATTTTATTTAATTCTTTGCATTTTCAGCTGGCTGGTTGACTGCATGATTGATGTTGATTTTACCCTTGGGGTGAAGAACAAGATTCCTGATTTGCAACATGACTTTTTGTTATGTGAGCATCGCCTCTGCAGCCATTACAATGGATTTGTTGATGTCATTGAGCCGATTGAGCCGTCATCTGGAGTAAAGCTGATGTTCTGAGCTGGCTCACTTCCTTGGGAAGTTGCTGGGGGAATGTCTGACATTTCAGAATGTGCTGAATGGGTGAATTTGTAGTGGAGACCCAGCCATTCTCAAGCAGGCCTACTTGACCAATAGAGTTGGTAATAATATTGCAATTATTAAAAGAGCAGGGATAACAACAATGAAGATAGCCTTTTTGGATAGATAGATAGATAGATAGATAGATAGATAGATAGATAGATAGATAGATAGATAGATAGATAGATAGATAGATAGATAGATAGATAGATAGATAGATAGATAGATAGATAGATAGATAGATAGATAGATAGATAGATAGATAGATAGATAGATAGATAGATAGATAGATTACAAAGATTGTTGTAAGCAGCAACAAATATAGATCAAATAGGCCAAGCACAGCACATGGAAATGCATGAAGACTATCAGTACCACTAAACAATAGGGCAAACTTGCACAGCAGAAACAAATACAGCACATGTGAAACTTACTCTTCTTTAAATTCATTAAAGAGATACCCTGGCATTTTGTTTTGCTCTGCCAGGAAGGGGAAAAAAGCTGAAGCAGGGGTGTCTGGAGTACGGGAGATATCGTTATTCACAAGACAGGGCTGGAGGATAAGGCTATGATTCACTTTGTCTTTTACTTAAAGCAATAAGTGTAATACACATTGAGGAAAGTGAATCAAAGGTGAATGAAGATTTTATCTTTTCTTATAAGCTATGTAGTCATTAGTTATTTACAATCAAACAGTTGGCAACTTGGCATAAAAACTTGATTTTTTTACTGTAAATAAATATTATGGTATACTGGTATGTGAGTTTTATTTATTAAGGCATGAATATCTTTTGAAAATAGTCACGTATTCAAATTCTGTTCTTCAAACATTGTGAGCTCAAATAAAAAAGAGTCATAGGCTTTACTACAAATCTTTAGAAAAGCTTATTCCAAAGAGTGAAAAGTCAGCATTCTTTCTCCACGTCTCAAATTATGTAGTGCAAGGCTACTCAGGGAATCCACTTTTCACAAAGGAATTAACAAGATTATGTTCCATATTTCTATAAATCATGGATTGTCAATAAGTATTGCTGTATTGTCAGTCTTCAAGAGTACTTTCATTATTGTACTGCCAAAAATACCTTTCTTTGTCAAAAATACCTTTTAACACTATAATGAAACATGGCCTCACTTTCTGGTCATTAAAAGGACACTGTTTCCGAGTCTCTGTCTAAAATGGAACTTATTTCACAGTAATGGATGGGATTTCCACCACTTGTTTTGTATTCTGGGCAACTTCCTAAATAACCTGAGCCCTGGCCTGATTCAAGCCAATGTGAAGCAACATTGAAAATATTATTTTAGTATCAGAAAAATGATATGAAAATATTATTTTAGTATCAGATCCAGAACATTTCTACCAAGATTGTAAATTTTAAATGTATATCCATGAATGTAATTGTGACCCATTTCAGAGAGAGTTTAAAAAAAACCTGTGATAATCATTCATGAACATTAATAGTTTCACCGACTTAGAATAGGAATGTACCCAGATCGCCATAAATTTCAGTTCTCTCTCTCTGTTTCTTTCTCCAAAGGTTAAGTGGGGTTTTTTTGTAAGGTGGCAACACTCTCCCAGTCAGTTTCACCAGTCCCTGTTGTTTTTTTCTGCAAGATGTGCAAAGATTTGCAGAAAAGGTTCCTGTTTTTTGTTCTAAAAGCTTTGCACGTCTTGCAGAAAAAAACATCAGGGACTGGTGAAACTCACTCACATAACTCACCATAATATACAGTGCCCTCCACTATTATTGGCACCCCTGGTAAAGATGAATAAAAAGGGCTATAAAAAATTCATTGTTTGGTGAATCAGCTTAATCTCACACTAAAAAAATGTGAAAAATCCAAGCTTTTAAAAAAAGCTTTAACTTTTTTTAACAAAACCATGTGTGCCACAATTATTGGCACCCCTGCATTTATATATAGAATAAAGTAATCATTTTTAATATTTTGTCACATATCCTTTGCATGACATGACTTCCTGATGTCTGTGACCCAACAACATCAAAAGACTCTTGATATCTTATTTTCTGGTACTCTTACAAGCGATAATATAACATCCAGAAAATAAGATATCAAGAGTCTTTCGATGTTGTTGGGTCACAGACATCAGGAAGTCATGGCATACAAAGGATATGCGACCAAATATAAAAAATTTAAAGGCACAGTCAACTTAGTGTATGTAAACTTCTGAACCACTGGAATTGTGATAAAGTGAATTAAAAGTGGAATAATCTGTCTGTAAACAATTGTTGGAAAAATTACTTGTGTCATGAACAAAGTAGATGTCCTAACTGACTTGCCTACACTATAGTTTGCTAACATGAAATCTGTGGAGTGGTTAAAAATTAGTTTTAATAACTTCAATCTAAGTGTATGTAAATTTCCGACTTGAACTGTATATCTTAAAACCCATCAGACAGTCTTGTGTGATCACTTGCCTGCCCGATATGTTCAACACTGAAATGTATGCTTTGTAAAGCTTCAAAAATACAACCCAGCACCTGCGTTTGAGTTGAGAGGTGGCCTGGATGGATTAAAACACAAACAAATGTTTCAGAACCACATTACCACAGCCAAAATGTTTTAATGACATACCCACTATTGCACCGGCAAACCCATGTTGATGCAAAGTCCTTTATTGAAGACGACAAAATCACCAAACCAGGTTGAGGTGAAAAATATTCCATTTGCACAGGATGAAATGAGCAATTCCACTTGTGCTCAGGTGCAATTGCTCTACCAATTTGCCTAAAACAGGGCTTTTTACCACCCCCCCCCCCCCCCCCCCCCCCATAAAACAATTTCATGGTTGCTTATTTAACAAGCATTTCAAAAACCCAAGCATTTGAAAGATCCATCATTCAAGATAAATTTTCTCTGAATATTTCATGCTATTTTAAAAGCACCATTACACTCTAGTTCTAACACCAATTCATTTGTAAAAAGTTTCAACAGCTGTGACAATTTTCACCAACTGAATGTTGAGGTTGTTTGTGCACAGGGCTTTGTAGGCATGTTCACCAAGTTCAATGTGTAATGTGTCTTCACATAAACTACATACCAACATGCTTTGATGCATATTCAGAAAGAGACATATGATTGGTAAAGCCATGAGTTTGCCTGTATGGAGGTGTCTCTGACTGCTATGTATGGTCATGTTAATAATGTCTAATTCTTTTTTCATTCCCTCCCACCCACATATATCTCAGAGTTTTCCCCCAATTTCAGGAACTCAAACACCCCCTCCAATTATTCACAACCTACAAACACTTTCTATCTGTTTTCCCCACTGTCCTACTGTAAACATATAAGTATGAATATTACTCATTTCTTTCTGTGTTGTTTATGTGGGAGGGTTTTTTTTTAAAGGTGCATTTTGTGGGGGAAATACTGTTAGCTCATTTGTAGTTCAGATTAAGGCCTGGTCAAAATGTATGTTCTCATGCATGTTACATTGCTGGCTTTCAAGATCCGTTTCAGCATATCTGTGGTGATTAACATGATACACAATACACAATAACCACAGTACATTTTTTTTTAAATGTGCATTTTGTGGGGGAAATACTGTTAGCTCATTTGTAGTTCAGATTAAGGCCTGGTCAAAATGTATGTTGTCATGCATGTTACATTGCTGGCTTTCAAGATTTGTTTCAGCATATCTGTGGTGATTAAGGAAGAATGTCAAAAACACTTAAAAATACATGAATATCCACTCTTGAATTTGTATGCCAAAGCTGGAATATGTTGCTGAAGAACCATGTTTTCTACTCCTCATTGACCAATGCTGTGGTAAGTGTATGTATAGTGCATTTTGCAGTTGATGTTGGGTTTTATTTGCAGAGATTCCCTTGTGTCTGAAATTGTAAATGAAAATGCAGTATTAGCATAAAATAAATAAGGTAACTGTTAACCATAATCGTCAATACACTGAGTGATGGCCTTTTGAGAAAGGAGAGACAGAGAGACAGAGAGAGAGAGTGTGTGTGTGTGTGTGTGTGTGTGTGTGTGTGTGTGTGTGTGTGTGTGTGTGTGTGTGTGTGTGTGGAGAAGGAATCTGATCTAATTCTGATATTCTTTTCAATATAGAAAAAGAATATTATAACATGTGCTAATGTGCTATTTGAACAGCCAATTTGTACTAAATATGCACCGTTATGTACTTTTTAAACAGTGTGACACAGAAGTCTCATTTTTAAAAATAGAGAAACCTGGTTTGCCATGCATCTTTATTTATAGCACTGGCAGCTCACAACAGTAGCTGGTCAATGACCATGCCAAGATAAATCAAGTGCACCCAACAGTAACATTGGATTTCTACATTTTTTAAAGTGAGAACATTCTATGTGAAACAGAGTTGGGCAGGGAATCCAACTTTTTTCAGGACTGAAAATAAAGGATGAACTCATGGCAGTTGCCTCTAATCTCTTTTTTTTTTTTTTTATCCAAATGCTGGTCATCTCCTGTCTCTACTACTGCAACTCCCTCGTGGCTAGCCTCCATGCCTCTGCCATCAGGCCTCTGCTGTTCATCTGATCTCCAACCTCCCCAGCCATCATACTCCCCTTGTCATCTCCCTCCACTGGCTACCTACATCAGCTCACATCAAATTGAAAACCTTGGTGCTAGCCTATCGGGCAGCTAAAGTGATCGCTCCATTATATCTTCAAAAGGACATCAAACCTTACCCATATGCCAGGCCTCTCCATTCTCTCCGATCAGAGTTGGTGACTAGTGAATATAGTCATTGACCCTATAGTAGTTTGTGATCTATGTTCTTTTTTTTCAATTTATGGTTGTGCAATTTTGTATAGCTATCTTAAGTATTGTAGGATGAATTAGGTTTGAAATAATAATAATAATAATTACTATTATTATTATTTTCAGGCTTTTGCCATTCTGTTTGAATGTCTCCTCTTTACTGCAGAAAAGACTCAACATCACCCTCTGCTGTTAAAATTGCAGAAAGAAAAATCAACAGTACACAATTTTACAATTTATTATTATTTTATTTCAAGTAGAAAATTATTGATTTGACGATTTTGATCCTTTTTTTAAATATACATCAACATATTTTAACAATGATTTAACAAGCATTCTTCTTCGCTAAGTTAACAAACCATACCCATCCTAATAATACATAATTTAATAAAAAACTGTAAGGTTAGAGCCTACGAATGCACCTCAGGATTAAAGTATTGCTGTGTCCGAGCCCTATCCACTGCGTCCTGTGTACTGTATACAAGTGCGCTGATTTGGACACATTTCTGTCTCAATCGTTCTGTGGTCTCAATGGACAAGGTGGAAGCAGACAGATTGGCTGCGTCCCAATATTCTTCACTCCCCACCTCCTTTCCTCCACTCCCTCACTACCACTCCTCTCCTACCTGGAAGTATGCAAAACTGCCTGATCGTTTTGAGTACAAGTATTTGCATGTACAGTATACAATGTATCTGGCATTGCGGTTTGCGTCGAGACATTAATTAAGATGTAATCAGCAACATTAGATTAAAACACAAAGATCCGTTTCCGGAGCACGGAGTAGAGGAGGTGGTAGTGGGGGAAAGACTATTGGAATGCACCCTTCCTGTTTAGCCCAACGGGCCAGCTTTCAGCTCTCAACCTCAGCACCGGATATAATGTCGCCCTCTGCTGATATCTATGATTTGCACTGAAAAAGGCAGTTTTCCCATTGGGCTCCATTCATTTTTGACAGCAAATTAAAAATATTTCCACAAATATAATGATGTTAACTCTGGGCATTATATTTCTTTAAAAAATCACTTATCATTTTTCCGAAGTAATTTTTTTTGTTCTTACCACGCAGACAAAGATTTTTTTGTTGTTGTATTATTTAGTTTGGCCTACGTCACATTTTTGCGCCGTAGTTGGCAAGTGCGCATGTTTGAGTTGGTTCATGACAGTTGGGCTGCGTCCCAACGTATAAAAATATGGACAAAGCCACTGTGACGTCACCCATTGCCTTTCCATGGCCTCGGAAAAACCAAATTGAAACACGGAAGTCTTTTTCGCCGGCTGTTTGGACGAACTGCGCCTGCTCAGTGGAGCCGACTTGACCTTTGCTTGGAGCAGGGTGAACCGGATATGGTCTTCATGGGAGGGTCTCTGTCCAGGCACAGTATGATTGACAGTTCGGGGCGGAGATTCTGGAAAGCGGGAGAAATTAGAAGCGGGAGTTTTATATTGCAAGCACAGTCTATGATTGCAAGCAAATTCACGGTAAGTTAAGCTAATTTATTATATAATTTCATTTTCACGGTTTTACGGTGTTATTTATTTGCATTGACTGTGTGAAATTCGCCACATCATTGTGTTATGTTATAACGTTTTATTCAGTTATCTTCAATTTACAGTACAATTTAAAGTACATTAATATTCCACCCAACTCAGATCGGAGGTAGGCTAATTCCATTAGCTAGCATACCAGCTTGACAGTGAGATTGGTTACGTTAGGCCTAGGCAGGCTAAGGCGAATATAGGGTAACGTTATGATTGCCATTAACGATATTGACGGTCAATCAATCACATTTACGTACAAGACTACTTTTATTATAAATGTCCCGAAGAGCTGCTCTAAATAGGTAGCAAGCTGTCAGCAAGCTTGCGACCCAAAAAATCCGTCCAGGCCATAGACTGTATAAAAATAGGTCCTTGCGGGATTTCTAAATTCCTAAAAATGTCTGGTTAGGTTTTGCTCGTTCCAATAACCCAGCAGAGTAGCCTATTATGTTAATAATGCCCGCCCGAACCTGTCCTAATTTTTTTTGTGTGTGGATAAAATATACAATATATGATCACCCTAGCTAACGCAAATCACAATGAAACAAGATGATAAAATAACGTAAGCTGTGGTCATCTACGAAGCATTTTAATAAGAATCTATTTGCATGCGTGAAAATTGCACAATGCACTTTGTAAAAGCAAGTTTCCCACCCTAGTACATGAAGTCTCATTACACAGACTGGTTGTAACCTTGCATTTTTAATTTCTTTTGCAGACAGAACGATGGAAAGCCGAAGCCTCAACTGAGTTTCTGTACCCACCTTTCATTGTGAACCATTTTTCTTTTTTAATCACTGTGCCTTAAACTAGTCATTTACATAATATACTTTGAGTGTATTTCTCTTTCATTGCTAATTTTTCAAGTGTAGCTCTCCTTATGCAATAGGACCAAACAGCATATTGACAATATTAAAGTATCATGTCTAGATTGTGGATGATGTTTTTAATAGCTTGCATCCAGAATGTATCATTGTATATTGCAATGAGATGCATTTAATTTTATTCCTCTTACACAGCTAAAACTGTCTGGATAGTTGGTGACAGCTACTTTTTATTTTTTTAAATAGTATCGTCCATTCCCTTAAAGACTGAATCTAGGGGAGCAGTTTCTCCAATCCTGGATTTAGCTTTTAATGGAATAGGTTTTTTTTAATGAAATGGGTCAGCTTTTCAAATTTTATGTTATGATGTTATATTTTGTATTATGATTTATTTTAATTAATGACATCTTTAGCTATGCCATTGTTCACCCAACTCCCCCTGCTCTTCCTCATCCCTGTCCTGCATCTTCTCTCCCCCACCCATCTTGTCCTCTCCAGCCATGGCACCCCATGGCCTTTCTTGCTTCCTGCTCCCTAAGCCGGTGTAGCTGTCAATTAAAACATTTTTAAATTATCCAACTTGTTTTGATGTGTTCATTATTTGCATAACAGAATCATGCAGTAGGTGAAATAGCAAATATTACACAATATATAAACTAATCAAATGTCATTTAAAATGAAGCATAAATAAGGGCATCTGGTAGCCTAACTACCCTCTACATTATACATGTTGTACAGCAATTCATTTTTGTAAGTACTTGCTCTGTAATGAGAATCAGACCCTTTATATAAATGGGGAAAAATGTAATTTGAGGTTTTTGTCTGCTTTTGTCTTTAAAATATTTAATACCCTCTTGCATTCAGTTAAATAACGAGTACATAATGCACCAATACATTACCGCTCAAGATGGCCTTCCCCAGCGTGCAGTGTAGGTATAGCCACTGATGTAAATAAGTAACAGACATCCTGTAATCTCACTGAAAGACTAAGGAGGACCAGCTTGTGCTGCGACTTTAAATGTGTTAGAGTGATTAAGATCATTCTTTTTTCACAAAGCAACTTGAAATCAGTAAAAAATTTTATGTATCCTTAAAAGATGGTCAGATGTCCCTCGTGGCTGACAGGGTGAGTCCGTGGTCCATACATCCCGCACAGGATGGCGGCGTTTTCCTTTGTAATATGGATGCTGCACATTTGATAAGAGGGTCACCCACAGACTAGGACTGCGGTCCCCAACCCTATTCCTTGTGCTGTTTCAACCCCAAATTTGGCACATCTGATTCTACAAATTAGCAGCTCAAGATATCATTTCATCACAGAATTAGTGATCTGTGTTAGTATTGATTATGTTGGTAACTTGAACAGCTGGTAATAAATTTACATCTGTGAAATAGAGAAAGGATAGAGCAAGATCAGTTTTCATTTCATAATAGGGGACAAAAAACTCAAGGGTAACAAGAAGTTAGGGGTTTGACATAGGAGGAGACAAAGTTCAGTAGCCTGTCTCAGTTTAAAGCCCACTCACCACGTCAAGGTGCAGGCTGAGAGTGGGAACACAAGACAAGACACACATTTAGTACAAGACAAACCCTGACGAGACGCACATTAAAAATGACAAGGTCCACATAAAAGATCAAATTTGTACATAAATGCTAGCTGTAAATGGTATTGTAATCCATGTGTCTTTGTAAGCGAGGACTTCCACGTTAGCCTAACGTTACCCTATTTTTATACAGTCCATGGTGGTGCCAAGTGGCGACACGAAAAACATGATAGCTAAATGACAGCTAACGTTATGTCGGGTTTCCATCTCCATGAACACGTTTCCCACATGCTTTAAAAGTTATAAATAATGCTCAACCTAAAATGAATACCTCTAATGAAATATACACCATGACTAATGCACGGTAACTAACGTTAGCAATGTCGAAATTCACTCCACATAAATGCACTTAGCCAGTGGAGAGCATAGCCAGGACGAAGTGCAATGTAGCTACATGTCTACGACGAGACCGTTAACGTTAAATTACAAAGCTAAAAATAGACACAAAGGCTCACCAGGTCGATGTTTAATGGAATCTAAGTTAACGTTACACAACTGAAATTTTACTAACGTTACTTTTGACAGGTTTTACATCGTTAGCTAACGTTAAGTAGCCAAACCAAACGGTTTTGGGAGATAAAGTTGCTAACTGCACTAGCATACTGGTCTACGTAATATACAAAAGCGTTAGCTTGTCATGCTAGGTCGCGGTAGGTAACGTAGCGTAGGCTACTTCTGCAGGCTGTTATTTAATAAGGCTAACGTTACTTACTTGGTAAAAAATCAAGTAATAAAAATTGTATTACCGAAAAAACTGGAGAGACTGCTTTTTGTTTGACTAATGCACGGTAACGTTAGCAATGTCGAAATTCACTCCACATAAAATGCACTTAGCCAGTGGTGAGCATAGGACGAAGTGCAATGTAGGTTTTACATCGTTAGCTAACGCTAAGTAGCCAAACCAAAAGGTTTTGGGAGATAAAGGTGCTAACTCCACTAGCATACCGGTCTACGTAATATACAAAAGCGTTAGCTTGTCATGCTAGGTCGCGGTAGGTAGCGTAGGCTACTTCTGCAGGCTGTTATCTAATAAGGCTAACGTTACTTACTCGGTAAAAAATAAAGTAATAAAAAATGTCTTACCGAAAAAACTGGAGAGAATGCTTTTGAGACGGTCGATTAGTACAGTTGTATGCAGAACATGCCATAATGAATTCAACACTAGTGACAATGAGAATTGCGATGTGATTGCGATGGGTCTAATGGTCTAATACTAGCCAAATTCACACATTAAAAGGACGAGAATGGGTGAGAATGTCAAGGTCATTGCTAGCCACTTGAGGTACCGCCTATGGGTACCGCCCACGTCCCGCCCGTTCCGTCTATGGTTCCCGCCCCTCAAAGTGAGTGAAATGACCGGCAGTAACCCGACTCAATCTGTCCCCTGATTGGTCCTGAACAAATGTCAATACCCTGTCCAAACGACACAATATTTTAAAAAATCAGCACATGCACAGGCATTAGATGAAGGAAAGGCACCTATTGCAATAAAAAAAATTTTTGTAAAAAATGTATTGACTGAGTATTTTGACCAAATTGCTGCCGTTCACTTACATGGGGAAAGACCTATACTGGAGCCAACCGCAGTGGCGCTAGTGAGCAACGGCACAATGGCGGCTCCCAGGCCAACCAGGAAGTGAGCTTCAAAACGAAATCCCAGTCTTGGCCCCTTGGTGTGATGTAGGCTACCAGGTTCTCTATCTTAATCTTGCTTTTAAACTGATTATTAGGCTACTTGTGTCTACATATTTTTCCGTAGGCCTAGCCTATAATTTCCCAGATAGCCAAACAATTTAATTTCGCAATAACCAAGACGAATAGGTAAATAAACTTGTAGGCTACAGCATTTTAATAGGCTTTATCCACATTTGTGCTGCCGCAAAATGCGTTAATTCATGCGAAGTGATCAATGAACAGCACATATTTAGGTAAATTCGTTTTTCTAGCTTGAAAGCATGCATTGCGCTAAACGCTGGTTCCAGCAATTTACACGTTTACACAACACGTTAGTAATCTCTTTGTCATTTGTTAATCATTAGCCTATATATAATTGATTCAGGGACTTTGTTTGATTGACATAAGCAAGCAAAATGAACGGAAACAGGTTGAGAATATGTTCGGTTTAAATGCTTTATTCCAGCGCACGGGCTGTCCTACATAATTAAATGCTACACGATTTTATGACATGAAGAAACATGCTTGCCCACAAAACTTGCTGTATTTATTGATAGCCTATTTGTTATTCAGTGTACGGTTATACGGAGTAGCTATAGATGGGGGTGAAATGCTCTCAATTCAAATAACCCGCTCCGTCCTCGCTCCCTCCCACTCGCTAAACGCAAGTGTATACTCCGGTTTTATTGGTATGTGCGTCACATCCAAGTTTGCAAGTGAAGTTTACGAGGGTGGAGCAAAAACTGGATTGGGATTTTATATGGATTGTATTTTTATACAGTCTACGATTGGGACGCAGCCTTGGGCTTTGCCATAGCCTTTTCTGCGTCACTGCTCTGCGCCTTCCTTGTTGTACATGTGACTTTAATGGACACAACTGCGCATGTGAGATAAGCGCAAAATACAAACTTCCTGGTTCGGATGTGCTCCCCATCGGCATCGCTGTCTCACATATTATATACTCTAAGGTTTAACCCCAACTTTCAAACTTTCACAGTCAACTTTTATTATGCTGGTCAATGGTGTATTCACACAATTTCTCTCCTCTAAAATACTTTATTTGGAATAACAAAAATATTACTTTAAAAAATAAATCATTGTATTTAAGAGATGGGTTGATAATGATATATTACTTGTTAGTCAACTGATGAATGACAATGGTCATTTATTTACTTATGAAGAATTTCTTTCAATATACAGCTTTCCTGTCACTCCTAAAGAATACCCAGATGGTGCTAAAATGCTTTTGATGTCAGCTCCTAAAGGTAAAAATGGTGTTGTTTCTAATTTAATGCCTGAATATGTATATATTGGTAATGTATGCCCTCTATTGAGCCTAAGCCACCAATCTATGTTTCAGGAATATTAATCAAATTTTTGGAATAACATATAATGACATAGATTGGAGAAACACATGGGTTTTATCAAGGACATTTCTCCTTACAAATGGTGGTACAAACTGGTGTTACCCAGTTAAAACAGTTAAAAAAGTTTAAAATCGAAATTGACACACAATGCTCCTTTTATAACAATGCTGATGAAACAATAACTCATGTATTTTGGGAATGTATTTATTGACATGTTTTTTGGAATGATTTAAATAATTTTATAAATGGTAAATTTGATTGTTTTTTTAAACTAAAAATTTAATATGTGCTATTTGGTATCTCAAAAAATCATATAATATCCATTCCAGCAAATTCTCTAACCAGAAGCCAAATTTTGTAGTATTATAAGGCCTTTTTAATGTCATATTTGGAGAGTATACGGCATTGCTTGAATACTAAAGCCATTAAGACCAGAATATTATGTGGAGTTCTGTATTTAAATGTTATGTCCGCGTTATAACATCGACTAGCTTTAATATGCTTATTTCTTGTTGTTTCTGTGATATCTTGTATGTATCTTTTCTAATAAATAAATAAATTTTTTTTAAAAAGGTTTAGCCCTGAAAAAATGCAATTCAGGCGGTCAAGATAGACGTAGTAAGTTAGACGCCTACGTCAGCGGGGTCCTTTCTTGGTTTTGTCGCAGCTTCAAAAATACTGGCTCCATAACGAAATATGGGAATATGAACAGTGGCTTGTTAATTATATTTAACAACCACATGTATTGGTCTTGATTTGGGAAATAAAGGTGTTTCAATAGTACACGAAGTAAGGTAACTACGGAAGAAGGAACGATATATCCGTGAGATCGGCAAGTATACTTGAAATGCTCGTTGCTAAGAGTTAGCTAGCTAGTTTGCTAACGTCGCTAATGCTAGCCAGCTACCGTTATAGTCATTAGCAGGTTTTGTTTCCCTAGGTGTCCAATCTATTGAACAGGGATAACGTTAGTGTCTGTGCCCAGTTTTTTTTTAGCGCAGCACTACAACGCCTGATTCAACGAATCGTGGTCTTCGATCAAGACCTTGATAAGTAGAATCCGGTGTCTTAGCGCTGGGCTAGAACAAAAACCTGCACCCACACCGGCCATTTGGGATAAGATCGGGCATCCCTGCTGTAAGATTAGCAAGGCTAAATTGCCCTCGTTACTCGCTGGGATCGGCATCTAACGTTGATATTTTAACTGGACAATATTTTGTAGGTAACATTAGTTACCCGCATACAGGGCGAGAATGGACTACTTGACAGTAGTAACGTTAATATGTTAACGTTGTTTCTCGTTTGCTAGTTAAAGGGTAAGTTCGCTATTTTGGACCTTGGACCCTATTTGCGGTCCGTCTTCCATGAACCTGACCCATGAAGTCCATTTTTTCGCTGATCGGTCCAGTATTGAGTTCGGTACAGATTTCCTGTAGGCTCTCACTGGGCTACAATGGAAGTGAACGGGGCAATCAGAAATGTTCGATAAATGTGCTTTCATGTACAATAAATGAGACGGGAAGCTCAGGGTGTATTGTTACCGGTCTCAGTATGCTCTCCTGTGAAATGTATCTCTATCCGAACATTTTTACGTGCTTGGCATGGCTTGGAAGTAAGCATTTCTCTGTTGCTTGTTTGCGCTGCACTCGCGGAGTACTATGTGTCGGGGGTAGGGGAGCGGGAAGGTGTGCCGGCCGTTTACGAAACTATCTAGCTGAGCAGTCTGCGTTTGTTTACCTGCAGCAACGTAGGCTACAATTTCCACAAAAAAACTTGGATGATGGATGACTATAATGATTACGAAGACGAAGAATTCGATTTTGACTTTGACGTTACTGGCTACAGATTTGAGCCAGAATACACGGACACGGAACTACAAGAGATGGATGATAAGAGAGCAAGAGAAGAGAGAGAGGCTGAAGTTGCGCAGGTAATGTTATCCGAAGTCGCTGCCGAGGCCAGACCAAGAATTTCGGGGGACTTTTGGTGTTCTTGCAAGAGGTGCAAGCAGATGCCCAGAGAGGAGGAAAGTTTGTGTTGTAGGGAGTGGGATCTGTTGCTACCGAATGCCATTGAAAACCTGGATGTATCCGTGGATGACACTGGATCATCTCCATTGATTAGCTACCATTACACTATGACTGCCAACAGATATGTGATAGATGAGAACTTTGGACAGGACACCATGCGTCAAGCATTTGTAAATAAAACATTATAGAATTGTAAAAAGTTATAGTTGATGAACGTTTCCGACAGTTTTGTTACAAGAAAACAACTTACGTCAAGCTCGGATTTTGTTAGTTAGTATTGAGTGCTGGGTCAGAGGACGCGCTCAAAAAAAATACAAATGTTAGTAACGTTATAGCTAAATATAACTTACCTCCGCTCCGGTGCTTGATAGTGCTGCAGGTCCGACACGAGGAACAGCTGTGTTCTTTAGAAACCAGTGTTTTGCTTCTGATTTGCGGTTACAGAAATCAGTAGCGTCGAAATGCGCTCCACAAACTCGCGAGTCTGCCAAACGGAGTTGATTGACTGGAGTGTTTATGTCGATCCGTAAGACAACCAGCCAAAGTCTCAATCTTTCTGGGTCAGAGAACGGGAGCCTGTGAAAACTGGTATTTGAGCGTCCAGACATTTTATTCCCACAACCGGGGACTGCACATTCGCGCACCATTGCTGTGATGAATTATTACAAATGATGATTACAAAAACTGCGTTACAAATATTTCTGCTGTAGGCTACTAGCTAGTAAACCCCCCCCCCCCCCTCTACAACGTAGCTAGACTGCGGAAGTTTACAGTGCGAGGTAGTGCGGTCGGAGAAATAGTTCTGTTTCAAATGGAACTGTTGTTTCAACGTTCGGTTTGCGTTTGCGATAGCCTACATTTCACAGGAGAGCATACTGAGACCGTAAGAATACACACTGAGCTATGAAAGCACATTTATCGTTGTTTTTCCATAACATTTCTGATTGCCCCGTTCACTTCCATTGTAGCCCAGTGAGAGCCTACAGGAAATCTGTACCGAACTCAATACTGGACCGATCAGCGAAAAAATGGACTTCATGGGTCAGGTTCATGGAAGACGGACCGCAAATAGGGTCCAAGGTCCAAAATAGCGAACTTACCCTTTAACTCTCGTCAGGAATCAGTTGCGTGTATGTAGTGTTGGTGGGCATTATCAATAGCGGAGTGCTAAATTCAAACGTTCCTTGTTAATCTCTAACATTTATTACAGGCTAGCTATGTAAGTAATCGGTATATCATAGGTAGCTAGGCGTTAACTACTTTTTAAATATAGGTTATGTTGATTCATACTTTCTTGTTGCTGTAACGAATTGTCCACAAACAACAAGCCGTTCCAAGGTAACGTCATTTAGCTGAATAAAATTGGCATGTCAAGATCAAAGCATGGAGCTGTTGGATATCGCTGATGATATTTCAAAATAAGCTTCGATGCCCTGATAAATCTAGGCTTATAAACCTATATTGTCAAATACTCCAGTTAGCTAGCTAAACAAATATAATTATTATTTTACACAGCTTTTAAAATTGGGCTGAATAACGCTAGGGCAGTTGACCTGGGAAATAGTAGGTGCTGACGTTTGAGAGGGTCATGACCGAAAGATTTTGCCAAAATTTTTCTATTGCACAGGGTAAAGACCAATGGGGTATTTTACGAAGCGCGATTAAGCTGTAAACCTGTCTTATTGAAGTAAGTGGACTTTCACGAAGCAAACGTCAAGTGTCCTCATAATACATGATTGACTTTGAATGTTTGTTTAGGTAGATTATCCGTCCACTTGTAACTTTAAAATACTGCGTTTGATCACGTGTTACTCTAGTATGCACCATTTTTACCTTTAACCTTGTAACTCGATAAACTACTACTCTAGAAAACTATGACTAAATTAATGTTTTGTTGAATGCGTGAAAAGCATTTCTTCCGTCTAGATTTGTTAGCCCTAAAGCAAACGAGCAATTGGTAACTGACTTGATTAAAATCTATTTTGTTATTGTTTTGTTGATGTAGGGCTCATAATATAACTTCTGGTGTAGACTGCAAATGCAGAAAAGACTTAGGCTAATGACATGTTCACTGGTTTTCACTTAACTTTCTTCCTCTCTCTCTGACCCATGTAAAACAGCAGAGAAATATGGGTGAGCCCAGCACTATAGAGGTAACGGTCAAGACTCTGGACTCTCAGAGCAGAAGTTATACAGTCAGCGGTGATGTAAGTGCTTCCTTTGTTGTGTCTGATATGTTGGCCCTTTTGATTTCGGTCCATGTGATACCAGTACTGGTCAGGAGTGAAAAGCTTTCATATTTTTAGAAGTCTGTTGATTCTATTAAATTGGTTTAATGTGGAGTGACACATTCTTTCTCTGATTTGTAAACTAAGAACCTGCCTCTACTTTCTTTCCATCTGTTTCTCTCAGCTGACTGTGACGCAGTTTAAGGAGCACATCTCTAGTTCAGTGGGGATTCCTGTGGATAAACAGAGGCTGATTTACCAGGGCAGAGTACTCCAGGATGAGAAAACACTGACAGAGTACAGTGAGTAACACAACTGTTACATACCATGTGACAGTAATGCATCTGCCACACATCTGCCCAACCTGAGTTCTGACTTCAGTGTGTAAGCACTACAACACAATATGTAGCCACAGGACAGTAGCACAACTGGTAAATGATTGCTTTTCATGATAAATGATGCAGTGAAAAACGTAACATTTCTGAGCTGCGTACAGAACACAAGTAATTACATTTGGCTTGAGCATGGGTGCTACACAATTAACGTGTTCGATTTATGTATGGTAACACAAGTGTCACAGACTGACATGACCTCCTCCTATCTTTCCTTTATCCCGTCACTCCACACCTCTGTCAGACGTGGATGGGAAAGTCATACATCTGGTTGAGCGGGCGCCGCCCCAGACCACGAATGCAGGAGCCGGAGGAGGGGGCGTGTCTGGGGCCACGGGAAGTGCGGAGGGTGCCATGCCCTCCCACTCGTCGGCCTCCACCTCCCAGGGAACTTCTCACATGCCCACGCATGACCGCAACGCCAACAGCTACGTCATGCTCGGAACATTCAACCTTCCCATGAACATCATGGACCCTCAGCAGATTCAGGTGCTGAGATATTGCATGTATCCGCTTGTCTGTCTGTCTTTCTCTGCATGCATGAGCATCTACCAGCATGTATATAAGTGCGTATCTATTTCTTTCTACTGTTATTTCCTTGTTGAAGGACCATTCCATGCCCCCCAGTATGACAAGCCAGTTGTGTGAAAATTAAACCTTCCAAAAGTAAATCAGACTAACGATGAACACAAATCAGATTTGCGTAAATGTAACTTTTACGATTAAATGTGTTTGGCGATAATCTGTACTCGCATTCGCTATCTGACCTAGTGTAATTCAGTGTAGTCGGCGCAGTTGAGTTAGATCAACACAGTGCAACTCAACAGCCTGCTATCGCTGAGCAGTAACGGATAGTGTTGGTTGGTTGTTGAGCTCACTCTTGTTCCTTTCTTTCAGATGTCAGTGCAGCAGATGATGTCGGGTTTGGGGGAGAGTGGAAGAAGTGCCAGAGTCAGCACCAGCACTGGGGTAAGGTGGTCTCACCGTCGCCTTTATCGTTGGACTTTAATCTCAGGAACGCACGGCAGTAATGGATTATGAAACTGTCCATTTCAGAGCAACGGCTCCGTGGATGTGCACATCGACGTGGACCAATCGGTGCAGAGCGAACCCAGGCTGAGATTGATACTGGCTGAGAACTTGTTGAGGGACACAAATGCAGTCATCCGTAGGCTGGAGGTAGTAAGCTGCAGTAGTCAAGCGCCATTTCCCCCTGAGTCACCGAATCATAACAAATGTTGAAAACTGCATTGATCTAAAACATTACAAAAGGGCTTTTCTTCGAAAATTCTTTAAAAAATAAATAATAATAATAAATAAATAAATATATATATATATATATATATATATATATATTTTTTTTTTTTGTAAGATTCTTGCTTTTAAATTGGGCTTAATTTATAATTGTCTGATTTATTTTTCTATTTACCAAGTGATGCATTTGATCAGGATTTCAGATTATTAAATTTTGGCGATATTTCAGTATTTGTGGAATATTTGTTTTATGCTCTTATCCAGGTTATGTTTGACCTGAGTATAAGTAATGTACTTGTTAGACCTGTACACTGTACACAGTACCTGTCAGAGCTATGATCTCCTCAGCAGTCCCCAGAATGACCTCAATGGCAGGAGACATCGCTGAAGTAGCTGAAAAGAAAATGGGCAAAGATAGTTACAGAATTCTTTTCCCTCTCCCCTGGGGACATTGTCATATTTAAACACTTTGGTGAAACACAAGAAAATGCATTGCAAACAAAGGGTATCAGACTCAAACAATGCATTTCAATTCTCAGTTTTATTTGTATTAATTTGGATCTTCCTCATAACTCCTATATCATGCTCCCTTCTACTGGTTTTCAGGGTCAATCTAGCGGTTCATCACAGCAGGATTCCGCCGCCCCGACCTCCTCTTCCTCATCCACCCCCTCACCCTCAGCTCAGCCTATGGACACCTCCCCACCTCCACCTCCTCCGCCTTCCTCCTCCTCCTCTTCCACCCAAACAGAGGGACCCCCTCTCTCTGGACCCAAGTAAGACTGATTTGCTTTCCTTCTTTCTACCATGTGTCCCATCTGCACTATAGCTGCTATTAATCAAGACTTGATCAGAGTTTCATTCTGAACACTGTGAAGTTTGTCCTGGATTCATTTGTCATTGTGTTATGTCCTAGAATTCTTTCTTGTTTTATCGTCACAAAATCACAATGTCCTTGTCATGTTGGGAGAAAAGTTTTTCTTGTGTTTTGCATAAAAACACTGCTGAAAGTTGAGGACGAAGTACACTGTGTGCATGTAAGCTGATGTGGGCCGCTGTGAAGGTACCAGTAGCATTTCTCTGTCACACAGTCACCCGTGCCCGGCAGACCTTGTCGAAGTCCTGTCAGAGCTGAGGAGAGTGGAGGAGAGACTGCAACCCTTTGTACAGAGAACACACTCCATTCTGGGCTCTGCCACCAGCGCAGACTACAACAATAACGTAAGAATCACATCGATGACGATGTCCGTCAGCATACATAATGCAACGTTCTGTCCCCAGTGTGTAACATGCATTGGCCGTTTTGTGGCAATGCTTACTTGTAATGAGAGAATGTTGTCGGGGCTCTGTTATTTGAGCATTGATGATGAGCTCTCTCACAGACACAGGAGAGAGAGGAGGACCAGCGCATTTTGAACCTGGTGGGGGAAGCCCTCCGCCCCCTGGGCAATGCACTCGTCGCTCTGAGCGATCTGCGCTGCAACCTGCTGGCCCCCCCTCCCCGTCACCTCCACGTGATCCGACCCATGTCCCACTACACCTCTCCCCTACTGCTGCCAGGTGGACTACACCACATCCCTATACCGGTGGGTTGTTGCGACAGTGGTGGGCTTTCAGCCATCTGTAGTGCATTAACAGTATTGTTTAAACCTGACGTTCCGGATCTGTGTAATATGCATGGCCCTAAGTGGAGCTCAATATTGAACTCCACTGTTAACTCAATGCAGAACAGCTGTTTTCAACGGAGTTTTGATATGAAACTCATCAGCAGATAAACCTGGGATCCACTGTGACCATGACTGCCAATGGCAGGCAGGCAGCCCAGGACCAGCCCCAACCCACTCAATCAGCTGAACAATCAGAGCAACAAGGGCAGGGACAAGTCCCGCCTCCACAACTTGCCTCAGCAAATCAGCAGCCTGCACAAGGACACACAGGGCCACGCATGATCAGGATCAGCCACCAGACCATGGAGCCGGTGGTGATGATGCAGATGAACCTGGATGGTGGGTTCCTCTTCCTAGTCTCAATTTGTTTTGTGAACCAATCAGTTTTCTATGTGAAACCACACCCACTGCATGTGAACAAGCATAGACATCACAGACTAGAAGAGGAAGTTCATGTTGATGAGATGGTGACTTCCTGGCCGTATTGGTAGGGTTCTTGAGCTAAGTTGGGGGGGGGGGGGGGGGGGGGGGGAAATGATTTGAAATGCTTTTGTGGGTTTTGTGTTTGTCTTCCTCCAAATGAATGATTTATCTGGCAGCAGGAATCAACTGGCAGTAACTGAATTTCACTCCTTTTTGTGAGAATACCGTTGTTTCTCGTTTGCTAGTTAACTCTCGTCAGGAATCAGTTGCGTGTATGTAGTGTTGGTGGGCATTATCAATAGCGGAGTGCTAAATTCAAACGTTCCTTGTTAATCTCTAACACATGCGGTATGTGTGCAGACTCTGGTAGTGGATCTCAGATATCAGGACAGCAAACCGCTGCAGCTGCTGGACAGACTGGTAAGAAATGATAATACTTGCATTCTTGCTGTCGTCACTGGCAAATTATTAGTTCTCGGCAGTTTTGTGTCCACTGGTCTGCAAAGGATGCTTTTCTTAAGTAGAGCACAGATGAGCAGACCTGCCTCTCACAGGGTTGTGTTGTATGCTGTTCCTCTGTAGGGCCTGCTCCTCCTGTTCATATCCCAGGCCTGCCCCCAGAGTTCATGCAGGCCATCGTGCACCAGATCACTCAGCAGGCCGTTGCCATGGCAACCGCGGCCTCTGCCGGGCAACAGGGGCAACAGGCTGCTACGGACCCCGGCGCGAGCACCAACGCCGCCACCACCACCCCTACCGCACCTCCTCACCCTCCCCAGGCCAGGGTGGTCATCACCCGGCCCTCCTTTGCGCCCCGGGTCCCCCCAACCCAATCTGGGCACCAGGGGGGCCACGATCAATCTGAGGGCAACCGTGCCCCCTTCTGTGGGGCAGCAGCCTGCGCAGGTAAAGACCAGACTGCACAGTCCCGTACTCCTTTCTGGATATCTGTGGCATGTAGCTGTGTGCGTGGATGTCTTTGCTTCGTCACTCAGTCTAACCCCCTCCTGATTCTCTCACTCAGATGATCAACGCTCTTGTGGGACAGCTGTTGATGCCAGTCCACATGGGTAAGGGCTCGGTCTCTCCACCCTCACGCTCATTTCCCCTTGTTTGCATTCTCTCATTATTAGTCCTTTTTCAATTTTGTGGGGTCTTCCTGTTTGCACAGTGTAATGTAGGTCATCCCAGAGCTTGGGCTGAAGTTTTCTTGGCAACGGCAGCAGAGTCTGCTGGTGTTAGTTCTATATTACTTAAAATTATTATTTGGATAGGAAATCAACGCCTCTACTGTTCTGGTTTGACAGGTTGCTCATTGAAAGATAAACATAAAAACCAGCAGACAACCAGACTTTGAAGAACTAGAATTTCCCAACCCCTATCCTTGGGCAAAAGTCTTCACTACCTAAATATTGAACTAAAAGAAATAGTAATAACTTTGTGTTAGTTCACTTTCTGGAGTTATTTCAGTTTTGGTGTATGTTTTTGATTAGCCCAGCCAGTTTTAGGTATGTATATTACCTGATTTACTTTTTAAAAAAGAGACGTTTAATCAAATTTTTACTTAGAACTATTTCCTATGAGGCACGCCGCTTAGCTTGGCTAACATTCAACATGGAAGAACAGGTGGCTGCTCCTTGGCTAAAATGGAAATATTGTCAGAAACTCCAGAAAGTGAACTATCTTTTCTGTGCAACATTTTTGTATGACGTCAGTTTCCTGCACACAGTATCTTGCCAAATCTCAAATTGTATTGCATAAATTTTGGTCCAAGACCTTCATCTGAGCTCAGATTAAGGTCTTGGACCGAAATGTCAGCAGTAAAATGTGAGATTTGGCTAGAGATCGTGTGCAGGACCCTTGCTTGATACTATATATTATTTCTCCAAGCACCGTATTACATTTCTAGGTGTGCAAACGTTTTTTCGTATTATGACGTCAGTTTGAAATGAGATGTCGGATTTGTACCCACCCAGCTATTATATCTGAAAGCAGCGGGGCATTGCATCTTCTTGCTTGTTGTGAAGTGGGATGAGCTTTGTGTAGACATTTCCTTAAACCACTTCACTCTGGGGTGATGATTTCACTGGGTGGGAAGTCAAGGTCTGATACGCTTCAAATGATAGTTGAAAAAGGATTGAATGATTTGGGTTTAGAATTTAATCCTGTTCTGGGCAGGAGTGAAAAGTATTTGTTTGTATGAGGCGTTCAATTGATCAACCAATTTTTCTCTCCAGCGGACCACACCGCCACCTCCTCTTCATCCCATTCCTTCTCTTTTTCCTCTTCCGCCTCCTCCTCCACCACCACCACCCAACCGACCTCATCCGCCAACACCTCCGGCCAAACATCAACCAGCACCACCAGCACGGCCTCTACCGGCCACCCCCCCAGCGGCCCTTCCCCGCCGCAGGGCGTGACCGCGGAAGCCAACCTGGCTCAGCTCCTGGGCTCTGTGCTGGCTGGTGGAGCAGGAGGCCAGGTAGCAGGCTCAGGAATTCCACCCTCCATTACTGTGACAATGCCTGGTGTGCCTGTCTTCATTCAGGGAGTGACAGACTTCATCCAGGTAAGTACTGGCTTACTTCTGTGCGTGAAACAGTGAGTACTGTCCCGTAAATATAATTAAAAATAAAATAAAATAAATAATAATAATAATGCAGTTGGCAGTTGTGGGGCTTGAAAGTGATTAATTGGTTCATTGTGTTTGACCGTCGTTAACATTGTTACCCTTTCCTTTGATCTTGAAGGCCACCCAGCCGGTCTTCGCCCCATCTCCCACTGGGCAACAACCTCCCTCAGCCTCCACTACCCCCACCCCTCCTCCAACAACCACACCGACCCCTACCCCTACCTCCACCCCCAACTCTGCCTCCGGTGTGGGCATAGGAGGCGCGGGGGGCCCTGGAGAGACCCTCAGCCCCGAGCTCTTCACTGGCATCGTCCAGGGGGTGCTTTCCACCATGATGGGCTCTCTGGGGGCCCCCCAAAATAACACTGAGAGCATCGCCCAGTTTATCCAGAGGCTGTCCCAGACAAGTAATATATTCACGCCTGGCACTGGTGATGCCATAGGTAATCATTCCGTCTCTCACAGTGTCTGTGTATTGCTGTATTTCAGTGTTGTTGGGTCGAGTGGCTAATACTTCCATTATTTTTTATGATTTTTTGGTATTTATTGTTTCACCTGTTTTTAAATATGGCACTATACGATTGTAACACGTATGCCGTATCATTATCTTTCAAAAGACATGCCTGTTGCATTTGGCCGCACCAAGGCTGGTGAAGGCTATTGGGATTTGCAAATAGATGAATGGTTTTCTTTCCACTTCCTCATAGAACAAATGTTACATAGATTCTGAAACCTAATCTAATTGGCTTCTCTCAGTTGTTAATGGTGACTAAGAGTGGGCTGTGGTGTGCAGGGTTCTTTGGAGACCTGTGTAATTGGCTTCTCTCAGTTGTTAATGGTGACTAAGAGTGGGCTGTGGTGTGCAGGGTTCTTTGGAGACCTGCTGGCCCTGGTGTGTCAGAGCTTCTCCATGCTGGACATGGTGCTGCTGCTTCACGGCCAGCACCAGCCTCTGAGCCGCATTCAGCCGCAGCTGACCCAGTTCTTCACAGAGCACTATATGCACGGGAGAGAGCCCAGCGACGCCAACATCACTGTGAGTCTCACTCTCGGCTTACTCCCAACATCTCTAAGTACTGTCCTCTTCTCCCTCTCTGTTCATTCCAACATCTCTGAGAGCTACCTACGCTCTACTTACACCGATAACACTTTGTGCTACTGTGCTCAATGTATGCCTTTTTATAAAGGGATCTTACTTTAAGCTCTGTATTAAGGAGTTTGTAACTGGTGGAACAATAACTTTACAATAGTTTGCCTTTGCAGTTTAATGGAAGGATCTAGTTTTAGTATCACTGCTACATTAACTGAAATTCAGGAAGACAAATACATATTTTAAGGGTGGTCTCCATAGGAAAACCATAATGATTTTTATTGGCCTGTTCACTTTTCCCATGTCTGTGCCCCCAATTCACATTTTCCCACCTCAGGCAGGAGCTGATGAACTTATTAACGGGCTGGAAGAATACATTACGGAGAGCTTTGTAAGTATTGTGCTTCTGTCTCTTCAGTTCAGGGTAGCAGTAGCTACAGTCTATAGTAACTACTTGGCATTTTTATCTTATGTATTAAGGTTAAGGATACTTTGGCCCATTTTTGATAATTAGTTGTGAGTTTGTTTGAATGTTGAATTTCAATCTGATGATATGCTTGTGAGCAGTGTTTTCTCTTATTCAGCACGTGAAGCATATGATATAATGACGCATACTTTGTTCTGAGGAGCCTACTAATACAGAACTCAAGTGTATTGTGCGTTAACCTCCTTATCTCTGTTCTTTGTTCTCAGTCCACTGTGACGGTCCTGGAGGGTGTGGACATCACCCAAACGAACATGTCCTTCTTCAGACAGCAGTTTACGCGCATTGCAACACACATTCTACGCTGCACGGGTAACCACATAAATGATTTTGAATATTAAGAAACAGGAACTCAACAACTCGCATGTAGAGTTTGCATACGTTTACATGTGTAGGGAAATGAGTTTGGGCAGTGTTCTTTCTTTTAGCTCTGCTAAGTTCACAGGAAATGATTACAGCAAATATTAGATGCTATAATATGTAATTAAAAAATAAGGGTTTATTTCCCCTCATGTGGTCAGTTAGAATCTTTGGATTAAAAAAAAACAACAGTTGACCGTGGATCATGAGCAAATTTTCCCTGTAATATTTGTGAATTTATATTTCCAATAAGCTGCATGTTTTTGTTTTTTTGTGTCCCTGCAGACCACACCTTTGGCTTTCGCTTGCTTCATATGTGCAATCAGGCTCTATTTGAATGCCTGGCCCTTAATCTTTACTGCCTGGGAGGGGAGCAGACTGCTCTCACGGCTGTCATCAACCATCGCATTGTGAGTCTGGCGCTGTTCTCCCTCCTCCTATTCCTCCTCCTCCTCCTCCCTTCAGCCTCCTCATCGAGGAGTCAGTGCTGAACAGATTTGGAAACGTATGGGAAAGCTGTGTTACAGCTTATCACAATGCAGCACCTGATCTCATTTGGTTTATCCATAGTTGCATTTAAGCTAAAATATTTGCCCTTTTCCCCAGTGTACTGTAGATTTTGTTTAGTAGCACAACATGGTGGATTGGATTTTATTATTGGACTGAAATGCGTGCATTGCAAAAAAAAATATATTTGCATATTTGAGCCCGGAGGTTAGCACATTAAGGGCATTGCTACTTATTTCCAATATGGTCCTCGATGGAAATGATAAACAAATGGGGTTAATGACCTGCTCTAACCAGTTTCGTCGTACATTTTAGCTTATTATGATTTATTATTTATCATTACATTTTTAAAAGTTGAATGGCTGGCTATCTGTCTACCTAGAGGTTTTTTTTTTTTGTTAATCCAGGCTTACGCAGCAGATTCTGGTGCAAAACGTGCTGAGAGGAATCAAAAGGCTTAAGCATTGCCTTAAGCTCCCTCTCCTGTTGGGAAGCGCGGTCCAGAATGTTTCCCCTGTGGTTTTAAGCCGTCCTCTCTTGCCTCTGTAGAGGAGGATGTCTGCAGAGGTGAACCCCAGCCTGGTAAACTGGCTGACCAGCATGATGTCGATGAGGCTGCAGGTCATACTTGAGCACATCCCGATTACGGAACGGCAGATCCTGCATTACGTGGCTCGCACGCAGGTAACGTGCTCGCCTACGCTCAGACCAATGTCCCTCTCGGCCTCCGCACGAACTGCATCACGTCGTACGACATTACAAACTAATCACCAGGCGACCCGTTTCATTGGCTTCCTTTGAAACGCATTGCATTTACTTGCTATTCAGAGGAATTGTAAACCTCTGGGACAAAATGGCGCCGGTTTCGGCTAGCGATTATGGGGACTGGTAATAGCGATTTTCTGGTTATGCGTCACAGGGAGAAGCCACGGACATGGAGGAGTCGGCCGCGCAGGACATTCAGGAGCCCGAGAGACACAACGTGGAGGTGATTGCTTTATTTGCGCTCGAGTGTGCCACTCGTTGTGTCTTGGAGTTAATCGTCGCTTTCCTTCACCGCCTTGTTATGATCTATACGGCCTAAACTCATCGCTAAACTGATAAAACTGTTGGTTTTCAGTCTTGGTCCTGAGGACCCAACGCATGTGCTGCAGCCAGTCTGTTGATCAATTAAAGTTGCCGAAGACGCGTTTAAGTTCTCACGTAATTTTGTACTTTCACTTATCCCAACGTAATGCCGGTTTGACTCATTGCCATTTCTCCCGTTTATTTTCAGTAACCAGGCCACTGTACTTTTGGCAAGTAGGGACCCAATTATTATGAATCTCATTGTATAATTCAATCAGTTAAAAAAAAATAAAAAAGGAATCATTTGTTATACAGCACACTACAGACAATTTTAGCATTATGTGATCCGAATGATTAAAAGTCATGGGATGTGAATGTGGGATATTTATTCTTCATTGCACACACAGCTATTTCTGACATAATGTGACCTTAAGAGGGTAAATCAGTAGACATTAAGTGTCTAATTAAGAACATTGAACAGTTCATTACTATTGAGAGGTTGTAATCATGGTTGTGACAAAAACCAGTATACACAGTGGGGTCCCCAGGATCGAGTTTGAAAGCCTCTGCAGTACGTTGAAGTAGTTTGTATATAAATCACTGAGAATATTGATGCACTGTGTGGGTACTTTGTATTTCCTGAACTTCTATTAGTTTTTATTTTTTACCTTGTACCTGTGCACAATGACTAAATGCGCATATTCTACTTTTCCACGTACTTCACTGCTGCCAGACGGACAGAACTCTCTCTCCTGCCCCTGCCACCACGGCTGAGGAGGCCATGGTGCCATCACGGGAGGTAGGGGCCGTGGGGTTATCACCAGGAGACCCCGGAACCTTGGGAGGGGCTTTGCTCCGCGAGACCAGAGGAGGCGGGGCCATGGCTGCAGCAGGCAGGAGGGAGGAGTCAGGGGGAGAGGCGGAGCCCTGGGCCGCAGCTGTTCCTCCTGTAAGGGCTTGTGCTTTTCTCACGTCTCTCTCTCTCCCTGTTCTGCTGATATAGTTATCATAGTTCTCTCTATGTGGGTCAGGGGTGGTTATTTATGTGCTGTTCTGATACTGTTAAAAAAAACGCTGTCTCCCTCTCTCTCTATCAGGAGCAGGTATCTCTGGGCTTGTGAGATAGTGTTCTTACATCTCTCCCTCTCCCCCCCTCTCTCTCTCTCTCTCTCTCTCTCTCCCTCTCATATATATATATCAGGAGTGGGTTCCCATTATCAGAAATGACCTGCTTTCCCAGAGGAAGATTAAGGCTCAGCCCCCCCTGTCTGATGCTTATTTACATGGGATGCCGGCCAAACGCAGGAAGGTAAAACAAAATGTTCCGTTCTTGCATTGTCCATGAAGTGAACCAGCCCACCTGTTCATTCATGGATTTGGTCTCTCTTTCACTCATCCATATTGCCCCACTACATCTAATGCACTTGCCCTCACTTCCAAGCTGGGTATATTTTTCCATTACCACTCTGTGTCTGCCCTGTTCCGTCCACCTTATAGCCTGACAGTGAGCCTGTCAGAGAGTATGCTTCACAATGCATGGTTGATATGATGCGAATACCACTTTGTCCACTTTACCACTAGACCTCCAAGGAAAACTTCATTCACCCATGAAGATGAAGCATTTTGCTGCTGACCGGGACCCTTGTTTACAATTTTCTATGTCTCTCCGAGCCTCTTTCTAACATAATTGACTAAAAAGTTTAAAAAAATTTAAAAAAAAGTTACTAAAAAGTACAAATCTCATTGGGAGCGTTGAAATAAAAAATACTTTCCCTCTTAATAGTGTATGGTTAAGTTTCAAAAGGCCCCTTCAGCACTGTTTTGTTGGTGCAGATTGTCTGTTGTTTATCTAAAATATCTGAAGATTTTAGCTTTGTTTGGGAAACATGGAATCAAAATGTGTATTTTTGTATCTTTTCATCCCTTGCTGATTAGACAACCAGGCGATGGCTAAGAGCTAATGTACTACGGGGCATACAAACTGCGAGGGGCATGTCTCCATGCAGTTTCACATTGTGTGCTACTACACAGGTACGACATGATCTCCTATTTTTCCTCAGACAGTGCAAGGTGAAGGGCCCCACCTCTCTCTGTCAGAGGCCGTGAGTCGGGCAGCAAAGTCAGCTGGAGTCGGGCCTGCTACTGACCCAGAAAGCCTGCAGGCGGAGCTAGAGAGCGATGAGCTGCAGGAGGCATACGCTGAACAGGTAATCATTGGCCTAATCATTGGCATCCCATTTTTTATTATTTATTGTGACCTTAACATGGATCTATATGCTAACCTTTTGTGTTCAGTCTGTAAAAGGTTGTTTTACATCAAAATAATAAGTTGAGAAGAATCGCATAACTTATTTTATTTCTCAGCTTTCCTGTATAATTTTTCAGCTGTGCATGAATGCTAATGTCTGTCATTTTAAAATACTGATTGTGCCCTGTGTTGGTCTGTTATTAGATTAGTATTTTAATAAATAAATCTGTTTTGTGCCGTTTGTTTTTGTGATGTGCCTGTTTTGGAAATGGAAGTCAACATTTTATTGTAATCCAATGTATATAATTGCCTAACTTTATATAAATAGTAATTCCTTAATTACATGAATATCCAATCCCCACCCATCCCCTCTCTCAGGTGAAGAGTGATATTAAGAAGCGTGTGAGGGAGGATCCGGACTTTGACACTGAGCGATTCCCTAACACACAGAGGGCCTTTTCCTTGGACTCTTAACCTCACTCTCCCACGAGGAGCCCAGAACTACCCTCTTTGTTTCTGACCCACTACTATACAGATCCCATTTTACAACCGCTTCTGTCTCAGGCTGGACTGTCAGCGAGAAATCCAGCCATTTTGGGAAAAGTGTTGCAGCTCGACACACGAGCAGTGCTACTGTCCGTAGCTCCAGACTTCACATTGGACTTCAGAACACAAAACAGCCACTCTTGTATCAGCCCAAAATGTCACCGCTCCCACCGACCGTTTTCTGAGAACTTGTGTGTCAGTTTCTCTTCACAAGACCACAGCTGCACTTGATCTCGAGAGGTGCAGGCAAGGCATCGAGGGCCTTCATCCTTCTGGACATTTGGCTATATTGCCTTCCCTGTCTCTAGTCTCTCCCATAAACCCTGTTGTGACTGTGTCTAAGACCATGCTTTTGCCTATGTAACATGCTGTATTATTTTGTCATTTCTGTTGGACCTGAAACTGCAAATGACAAAAGAGTAAAGTAATTGTGGTTATAATAAAAAACGCCCGCTGCTGTGGTGATTTGGTATTTTAATGGTGTGTCTGGTTGAATAAAATCTTCTCACTGCATCTTAAACTGGCAATTGCTGAAGTTCTTTTTGACAATATGAGAGGATATGGGTATAAATTGTAGCACACTGAATTCAAGTATCCTATAAAGGTGAAATGAAGTGATAGTTACCTATTATTAGTTGTTACATGCACATGTTTATATTTTATTGGCTGTATTTTCTTTTGCTCTTCCCAAAGACCATTGGTTTCATTTACATTATGTTGTAAACAAATTGAACATGCTTTTTGCTTATGAATATAAACTGCTCTGAAATAAAGAACATAAACTCCAACAGAATGGCCTCTTTTGCATTTTGAGTCCCAGTCATAGAAAGATTTGGGAGATATTTATTGCTAGTTGTCGTGCAATACCTGAGCCAAGTCCTCTGGCTGAAGCCTTTCAGAGATCCTTCAATGAATCATTAAATTTCCACTAACTTATGTGATGTCATTGGATTGCTTCCATGCCATACCTACTGTTAATGGCAATCTGGTGCATAACCTGGTATCTGTGTTCAGAGTTGACTACCATTTTAATTTTCACACATGGCATGCCTCCTGAATCCAGTGCAAAGCAGAAATGGTGGTTTCACAGTGCAAACTTGCATGACGACTATTCATAAGGTTCAAAATAGCCAGACCAAACTGCCGATAGTTACCGTGAAAGCCACCCACACACGGTGAAATGGCCATACCTGTTCCAGAGGCTGAAGTGTTAAAATCTACCAATCAGATTTCAAATCTTTGGTAACCACATGGAGTAGTTACAGTGAATTATAGAACTCATTGTTGATGCTATCTGTTCAGAATTGGGTTTCCAGGATCCAGTTAACATTCTGAGAATCTGAAGAGGTTCAAGCTGACCTCACAGCTTTCTGGAGCAGGTATGCTCTGTAAGCTCTAGGAGGGCCTTACAGAAGTTGAATGCACATGATTACTATTTTGAACACAAGTAATGAGGTTCTGAATACAACTATAGAATGCAGAACTCCACTGCCCAGTATCGGTCTAATGACGGCAAATTAGTTTGTTGAAACCTGGAGCTGAACCTCTTTCAAGAGGTAATTCCAGAATGTATAGTTGCCAAACCAACTGGGAAACTTACAAAGATCCCCTACTTCTCACCCATGCTTCACATTTGTGTCACTTTTTGCTTAATTCCATGGGTTTCTACTGTGTGGAGGACAACTGTTAAAAGAATGTGCCAAAAAAGACAACTTCAAGCACTGGTTCAATACAAATGTGTCTGGATTGTAATCATGAAACTCAAAGCATTCATTATAGAATATAAGATAATAATGTCCTGTAACAATACTGTGCAATTCATATTCATAATTGTATTGTGATATCAACTAGCACATGCCCATGCAAAAACATTGCTGACATGTTATATAGACACGACATAGCTTGTGTGTGAGATGACACATCAAATGTCACTTTATTGCTGGTTCACGTTTGGGCCTGTCACACAGTGCACTGTTTCAATAAAAGGAAAATAGAATTGTTTGCATCTTTGTGTGGCTTAGTATCTTTGGGGGTTACCTAATCACATTGCGCATACTGAAAATTGTTATTTTTTTTATTGGGACTCGAATAAATAAAGGATAAAAAAAACTAAAATTTCCACAGAGCAGTACACACCAGTAGCTGAGGTCAAATTGCTGAATATAATTACAGGCTACACTACAGTTTAACCACAGGTCACATCAAGAGTTGAAGCAGACAACTTGAATAAGCAGTATAGCCCATACCGCAGCTTCAGGTTCAACTTGTGTTACTGACTGTTAATCCATGAATACTGTGCTCTCAGTTAAAATCACATTATTTTACTGATAGATAATTTGCCTGATAGAAATAACTATACCAATGATACATGAGAGAATGTCTCTGCTTTAGCACAGGTTTGATGGAACATTTAAACTCTACGTCTTTTAAGTCTACAAACATCAACCAAAATCACTGGGCATTACTGGCTGTATTTATAAAGCCCCATTCAATAAGCACAATAGAATTATAGTTGGAGGTTACCTTAAATTTCCTGTTTTTTTGTCAGCCTTTATATTATAGTCATATAATATATTTACATTCATATAGATCATGGATGGGCAACTCCAGGCCTTGTGGGCCGGTGTGTATGCAGGCTTTTGCTGCCACCAGTTACCAAGTATTTAATTAGCCCAATTTTCATGATATGAACAGCAGCTGATGAATGTTATTGTGCCTGTGTGCATGTATAGCATTTTATCGTGGTCTAATTTACGAGTGAATCGGTGTTGGTGTGTATGACTAATTAGCTGATTTAGCCAGGGTAACTGGTGGCAGCAAAAACCAGCGTACACACTGGCCCGCGAGGCCTGGAGTTGCCCATCTCTGACACAGATGCATCTGACACCTGAACAATGGCAAATGATGCATTCATTACACAGTATGTAACAGAGTGGTACAGCAATGAGCATTTTTTTCTGGTGAACAGTATGTACAACTTAAATCAGAAAAAAAATTATGAATGATACAGTCAGTACACAGACAATATATAGATAGGTATCGCTTGCATACCTGCATGTTACACATATGTTAATAAGGAACTAGCTAATTTCAAGATTATCTTTCATTGTAATAATTTACTTAATTTTTAAATAAAAGCCACAAAATAAGAGTCATTAGGATATATATTCTCAATATATATTCTCAAATCATCTATCGCTACAATACAATATTATATAGACATCTCTCCTACGCCATCAGAAACTCAAGCATCTTTCCATATTATCCTAATTCTCTTTCTTTTCTTCCTAAAACACCACATGCAGCCATCTCTCTCTCTCTCTCTCTCTCTCTCCCTCCCTCTCTCCCTCTCTCTCTCTCTCTCTCTCTCTCTCTCTCTCTCTCTCTCACACTTAGCAATTCCCTTACAGCAGGTTCAGTATGTCCTCAACCCCCATCCTCACTGTCTCCCTAACCCTATCCTGAAATACGATAACAAGAAGGGCAGTAAATTAAGGGCAGGTCTGTGCTCCTGTAGTCCCAGGGCCACTAATGCCCCGGCCAGCATTGAGGTTACTCGGGGCAAAGCTGGGGGCTGGGCCGGCATTACCTGGAGAGACGAAGACATGACAGGTTTTTATACATCCCACATCCGGCCCATAATGGTAATCACAATTTATTTGATATATTCATATATAAATATGAATCACTTATCAATCACAGTCTATGAAATAGATAATTTCTCATCTCTGTCATATAAAAAGAGGATAAGAAAACAGGTGCTTAAAGAGTAGGTTCATAAAAGGATAATGCTCCCACACACTGTATGTTGCAGAAACTCTTTTAATAAATAACACAAACGTTTCAGAAACAATCCTTCCTCAGTGCCATCTCTGTTGTAAAAGGGAACAGTGCTTCAGAGAACTAGGTTGTGCTCCCAAGGGGTCCACTAAAAAAACATACATCCTATGAGCACAGATGTGCGCTCTGTGACTTTCAAAATATGACCAGGAGTACAGGAAAGGCATGCTGCAGTTTTCCAGGGTTCCTCAATTTACCACTGAATTAAACTCTCAGCCACATGCTGTTGTTTGTGAAAGATGGAGCTTATTCCCAATATTAAATACTCCCCTGAAACCACATTTTTCTGACAAACGATCTGCCCTGCGACAATTTTACAAAATGTGAAGAGAGTGTAACTAACTAACCTTTCAACCTTACGTTGTAAGGAAAAGTTGCGTGTTGTACTGTACCATTTGGTTATTAGCAATGTCGTTTGATTAACAATGCCTGTCATCCATTGAAGCTGTGCTGGGGAAAAGCTGCAGTCGGTGCTCATGTGAAGTCTTGGATGTCATTGTTTCTCAAATTGTACTGTGGCTTTTCTTAAAACTCTGCATCCTGAATATTACTGATAATATTACACTACTCACAAAAAGTTAGGGATATTTGGCTTTCGGGTGAAATTTATGGAAAATGTAAGTTCACGCTACAGTGATATTATACGTATCATGAAAGTAGGGCATTTAAGTAGAAGCATGCAATGGTGATTTCCTGATCTCAAACAATTTATTGAAACAAAAGCCAACAACAGTGGTGGGTATACCACAACAAAAATGTCAATGTCTCAATAACTTGTCATGTGCCCTTGAGCATCAATTACAGCTTGACAACGACGTCTCATGCTGTTCACAAGTCGACTTATTGTCTGCTGAGGCATGGCATCCCACTCTTCTTGAAGGGCGGCCCTCAGGTCATTGAGGTTCTGGGGTACAGAGTTACGAGCCTCTACACGGTGAGTCAGCTGATCCCATAGGTTTTCTATGGGATTCAGGTCTGGAGAAAGTGCAGGCCACTCCATTTGAGGTACCCCAGTCTCCAGCAGCCTTTCCCTAATGATGCGACCTCGATGAGCTGGAGCATTGTCGTCCATGAAGATGAAATTAGGCCTGTGTTGTTCATGCAGGGGCACAATGACTGGATTAATGAAGTTATTCAGGTAGTATGGGCTTGTCACTGTACCATTCACAAAGTGTAGGGCAGTTCTGTATTGACTAGACACACCTGCCCACACTGTAACACCGCCACCACCAAAGGGTCGTCTGGTGACAACAGTGGCTGATGCATAGCGCTCTCCTTGACGTCTCCAACATCGTTGGCGGCCATCATTTCTGCTCAACGTGAATCGACTTTCATCAGAGAACAGCACTGAGGCCCACTGGTCCCTCGTCCAGCGTAAATGCTCCCTGGCCCATGCAAGACGATGACGCCTGTGCCTGGTGGTGTGGTCAGGTACCCTTGCAGGTCGTCTAGCACGCAGACCACGCTGATGTAAACGGTTTCGAATGGTCTGACGTGACACTTGGGTGCCTCTCACCTCCCTTAAATGTGCCTGGAGTTGAGTGGCATTCATCATCCGGTTCCGCAGGGCACTGTTCACAATGAAGCGGTCATCAGTGTGGGATGTGGCCAAAGGACGTCCACTTCTATGCCTTTCTGTGACTCTTCCAGTCTCTCTGTATCTCTGTTGCAACCTGCTGATGACACTCTGTGACACTCTAAGCTCAGTGGCCACTTCCCTCTGAGAACATCCTGTTTGAAGCCTCGCAATGGCGAGGTACTGTTGATCAATTGTTAGGTGTCGTCTTGGTCTCATGATGTCAAAATGTGAACAGCATGATGAAGAGGACTGTTTAAATACCAATTCTAATTGAACCAGGAAATTTATTAGTCGATTCATGGATCAAACACCTGTTGTGAATTTTGCCGTTCAGCTCCTTGTTAGAGAACAGCAAGTTGTGCAAAAAGTACTGAAACATTGAATAGTTGGACATGTGCATTCAAAAGTTTAGAGAAGGTCAAATTAATTTCACCTGTAAAGGTTATAGTGCATTTTAGGTTCATCCTGAAATTTCACCCGAAAGCCGAATATCCCTAACTTTTTGTGAGTAGTGTATGTAGCATGCAGTTTTGTACAGCTTTTGGTAATACAGTCTCACCTTGTCAACTCTGTGACAGCGGATAAGCCCATCAGACCCCAGGTAAAAGGTAGAGAATGCATCATATGACCTGTGACAATGACAAACTCGTTAATGTACCGCATACACACATACTGTACATAGCTATGTGCCACACATGTAATAATCTGTATTTATTGTACCAATTCAACTCCACTAAAGTGCTTTACATAGTATCATTACACATGATTATATGCTTCATTCAATTAGATGTTTTCATTTATTGACATTTTCATCATTAAATCAGGTGGTAATGACATGCTCTATCACTACTTCGCTATATTAATGAGGTGCATAGAAAAAGAGCAATAACTGAGATAAAGATTCCAGCCCAATTTGGTGTAAAAAAGGAAAAAATATTGGTTTTACTGGGCATAAAACTAATGTGTTTCATGTATCGATCACAATCTATGAAATGTGGACCTCTTATATGTGTTACACAAAAAGGGACCAGTGCCTCAGAGAATGTGCTCCCGAGTGGCCCTCTGAAAGATATTTGTGCAGATCATGTCCTACATTCTCGCAGGTTCAAACCTGGGCTGTGCCACAAACAAGTTTTTTCCAGGAAATATGGGTTGTAGTTTTCCAGGATTCCTCAAATTACCATGGAATTGTAACAAAACATTCCTTTGAGTGACAGGCCTCATCCCAAGTGTGTGTGAGTGTGCGTGCGCATTGTGTTTGTGTGTGTGTGTTTCTGTGCATGCATTTGTTTGCGTATGCGTGTGCGTGTTTGCGTGTGTCTTTTTGTGCGTGCGCACATGTGTTTGTGTGTGTGTTTGTGCGTGTGTGTGTTTGTGTGTGTGCTGCCCCCACTATAGCGCTGCGGTGTGTGTACCTGTAGAGGCTGCGTTTGTCTCTCCTGTAGAAGCGGAGCATCAGCAGGTGGAAAGGCAGCCCGTTCACCCTCCAGCGGGCTCGTACCGTCCCATCCTCACTGTGCTTGCTCAGTTTCAGCACCTCCAGCCGTACATCGGCAAAGTAGAACACGCACAGCAGCTTCCACAGAGACAGGCACAACTGGTACAGCATCCGCCCCCTGGGAGAGGAAGGCACGGTGAGGGGGGGGGATAACCCTAACATAGGAATGCTTCCGGTTCACTACACTTCTGGTCTTAGAGATAATACAATTAAAATTCTAAAATCTATGTACAGTCAAAAACAAAAACATTGTTTTTCTTAAATAATGTAATCATGCGACAGGCAGGAGTGAACTACAGAAATGTTCTTTTCCACAACTTTTTAATTTTGTGTATAAAACGTTTGTTTGTACTGTGAGACCATAACCTCCCATATTAATAACCTCAAATATGAGGACGTGCTGAATTTGTCACAAATAGTACAGGACAGGTTGTACAAAACCACACCTACTAATCAACGATGCCAAAAATTACACTGCAAAAAATGTCTGTCTTGACAAGTGTAGTCTTGTTATGACTTATAATCCTATTTTCTTTTTAAATATTAGCGTGTTTTAAGTTACTTTTTGCTTGACAAGTGAAATTACCTTACCCCACTGGCAGATAGTTTATTTAGCAAAAAAGTAACAGAAATAAGATTCTAGTCTAAATATGACATTAAAATGCTTGTTAAGATTTGGTTTTTGCAGCGTGCTAATTTTGCTGGCTAACCCTAAAAGATTGTCTTAAACTCTTAACCATAATAAAATTCATTCACACATTTTTGAAAGGTATATTTTGAAATACAGAGGGCAAAATCTCAAATCAGGAAATGTATATTTTATATATGTTCTTTATTCAGTTTATTAAAACATCATTTTGAGAAGTGAGTAATTATGCTGTAGAAACATTTCTGGTTAGATTAAGCATAGAGAAAATGGTAGAACCTACCAAACTAGGTACTGCTAAGATAAATTTAACTGTATTAATCAAGGCAATATTGTTAAAACATTAACTTCTAAATATTAACTGCAGTTTTACTATATATTCAAAATATTACATGGCACTACTTTAAATATAACCTGATAAATCAGAAGTATTAGCAAAAACAAGGACAATTAATTATTTTTGAGAGTACTTTTTATCCCCAAAGTTTTTTCTTTACTCTTATTATTAACATTCCTTCCTGAAGTGTCAGAAGAAATATTAAACACCTTCATACCTCCTTAATATTACAGAAGAACTCCTATCTATTAACTATTTCGAGTGGCAGGTCACATTCCAGTGCAATACATGGTTCAAAATAATATTTTCACCTGACTTATACTATAATATGAACAGTAAATACTACATACATGGTTTTAGTACTACCTGCTCAAAACCTGTCTGTAAAATATGTATTATAATCTGGGAATAGGAGACCGCATACCTTGTCTTGATGTTTAGAAGTCCATTAATGAACTCAATATCAGGGGAATACATGCTGTAGTCATGATTCTTCAAAAAAAACCTTGGCAACTGCAAATACATATTAATATCAAAAGTACAATCACATTCTGAAAGGCAGTAATGATACCATTTCAAATTCAAATCATAAAAACATGAACAGACTCGCCTTGCATTAGCCTATATAAAACACAAATAAGACTGCTGTCAGTAGTTTTTCGTAGTCAACCTTGCAATGATGATTATCCATTTACTAAATAGAGCCTTCAATTAATTTAAAAAAACGAATACAATTTAATCACTTCAATTACTTTGTTTCATGGAAAAGTTAATAAGTGTAGTATCTGAAAATGAACACCAGCGTCATTGTATAGTAGAATATACCAAACAAATGTCATCAATCACGTAAATGGTCAGGGCATAACAACAATCATTGTCATTTCATCATGGTATCAACCCTAAAAACTTAATTTTGATAGTTGCCTCTGGTTCGTTGGCAGCTTTAAAAAAATAAACAACATTTTTTAAGAACCTTTTTTAAATGTACCTTGCATGCTCTTGTTAATATGCAAGAGATTTGCAGTGCAATGCCGCCACCCCCCCCCCCCCCCTCCCCATCACACATCTCTCCTTCCTTCTCATCCCCCTCTCACCTCATGCCTCATCTTCTCGTACATCAGAGCAAGTTTCTCCTCCCTCTCCCTCTCTCTCTCGTCCATTCCTTCACCCCTTTCTGTCACTGCGTTTGCATAGTAAGAGAGAGACACTGGTGTAGAGAAGGCTGAGGTCTGGGCCTCCAGTCTGGTTGTCCTCATTGACTTGTCCGTGCACCCTAAAAGGCTGTCCGCAACCGGACAGTGGAAGCAGTAAAAGCGAGATCCCCACACAAAAGGAGCTGGGCAGCTCTCCTTCTCAAAAAAGCTTTGAAAGGACTCTCTCTCCTGCACTTTTGCCTCTCTTTTGCCTTCTCTTCCTCTTCCTCTCACATTTATGTCATCCTCTCTCCTTGCATCCACAGTTGTTAAAGGGAAAATAAATTCGCTGCTGTTGGCAGATCCTGATGGCAGCTCACTGAACCCGGTGAACTCAGACAGAGGGATCTCTATGAGGGTGTGCTGGCCCCCACCATCACCGGGGCCCAAAAGCACACACAAGCTGACCGTCTCTTCCTGACAAGGCAATCTAATTGGCTGTCCAATATGGGGGATACGATGAGTTAGTGATGGGTCGATAGTGGATTGGCTGACAGTCTGACTGCACGTACAACTGGGTGGGGCAAGGGCCCATGAGATGTTGCTGATGGTTCGGAATGGACTACTGGGTAACCAATCATGGTTCTGAAAGAGATTTCAAAGGTTAGCGACAACAGCAAGATTTAATTGTAACCTACTCTAAAAATGTATTCAAATGAATGTATGCATTCCATCTCATATAACTTAAAAGTTGCACTATGCAGGATTTTTAGGCTTACTGTGGTCCTGGGTTTACAATCAAAGAAGTCTCCTCATTCATCCTCAACCCTGCCCGCTCAAGGTACTTGACTTCGGCCATCTAGCTACCTAACTGCTTCTTGAACGCGTCATGTCGGCTTGTTGTTTGGCTCCACTGTAGTTGCGCTTCTTCACCTTTGCCATCGCAATAGCTGGCTACAAACACTCTGCTGAAACCTGATCCCACCCCACAGGCTCTGTAGCCACACCTACCCCTCCCCACATAAAAAGGAGTGTCACGCCCAGACACATCTTAGAAAAAATAAATACAGGCAGAGGAGCACAGATTCAACAAATGTGCGCAAATGTTAGACAGAGATTGCCAGTGCATCATAGATATGACTGAGCACGGTTATTGTATAATATTTTCAAGATATAATCCTGCATAATGCACCTTTACCAATCTGTTTCTGGAAATAACATTTTCTCGAAAATTGTGGATGTAATTATGTTTTCAGTACAAGAAAGTTCATATGAGAAATTGTATTCAAAATTAATGTATATTCAATAATGCCTGACAGGCAGACTTATTATTATGTCCAAACATATAGTTCTAAGAACAACAACAAAAAGCTTACTGATTTTATAAACAGGTAAGTTCCTTGAGGAAGTTTCCAACCCTCTCCCTGGACAACTGGACTGCCACCAAGGCTCCTCCCATATGTGAACCATAATGCTGCACCCCTTCTGCACACCGCCATTCAGTGCAGGGGGCAGGGGGCAACCCCAGTCACTGATTGGTCCACAAAATGTCAGTCAATGGTTGCCATTCCATAGATGTCCAGTAAAACTAAAACCTTGATTTTCCCATCTCTCTGTCTCCAACTGCTTGCTTTGACTTCTTCTTTTTTCTTTTTTTTTTTGATTTTGGAAAAATCTGTAAAACAAAAGAAAATATACAACGTAATATTGTGATGGCAATCAAAGAGTAAAGACTATGTCATTCTTATCTAAATAAAATATTATAAAATATAGCAGCACAGTCTTTTATATGTGATAAGACAAATACAGGAGAACTGTAACAATTTCATTCAATGACTGAACATACTTGCTTGCTTGCGTAACTCCGTTGAGCTAATCTACAGTGTGCTGTCTGGTCCCAGGAGCCATAGAAGTCAAAGAACCGCATGACTGACCAAACACGAGTAGCTACTAACTTAATTACGATCACTCACTCACACACACGAAACACACAGTAACATTGGCAATCGGTTGCTTGACAGCTTGCTCAAGAATCTACGCACATAATGTGGAATTCATGGGAATCACTTAAGCCTAGGCAAAAAAAAAAGATTCTCATGAATTAAAACACGCACACACACACACACACACACATCAGGACGTCATGGCATTCAAAGGATATGCGACCAAATATTAAAAATTATTACTTTATTCTATATATAAATGCAGGGTGCCAATAATTGTGGCACACGTGGTTTTGTTAAAAAATAATAATTTCTTGATGAGGGATTTTTTTTTCTCATAATAAATTTACTTCAATTGAAGTTTGGATTTTTCTCATTTTTTCAGTGTGAGATTAAGCTAATTCACCAAACGGTGAATTTTTATAACCCGCCTTCTTACTCATCTTTACCAGGGGTGCCAATAATAGTGGAGGGCACTGTATACTCCCGTGGTAGGATCAGCGAAGATTAATTTCATTTAGCTGTAACTGTTAGTTACGTTTGTATTTTTCATATAAGGGTAAAGTTACACAATAAAGACAGATAGCTCGTGTAAGATAGCTAATTACCTAACTGGATCTGCGCCTACAAACGTTACCTAACGTTAGTCTAACGCCAGATGCAGTGAACAAACTGACAACACAAGCAATCGTGCAGGATTCCACATAACGTTAGCTAATGAGTCAACTCACAGCAGTGACATTCCCTGCGTCCGTTCGTTGATAATCTGTCACATAGCGCTAACGTTAAAGTCAGGTCAATTATAACGTTATTAACTCGGCACTAAACTTGACACACCAGAGTCAACACTCAGAGGCGGTGGACAAATTGCTAGCTGAAGTCAGCTTGTCAAGTGTGTATGTGTGCTAACGTTACTAACTTAGGTATCTAAAACTACTGTTAGCTACCTGTAGTAGGTCGCTAATTTAGCTAGCCAGCTAACGTTAGGGAGAAACAGCAATCCGATTCCGGCAGCCAAACTGCTCTAAATAGCTATCAAATGAATAACAATAACACAGCAACACTTGTTAACTTACAGTAGGTTAATATGTATAAGGATGTCGTCTCTGGTGCTATCAGTCAACTTGAACACGTTAAGAAAGTTTCCCCAGTTGCACAAATGTCACTCTTCCGTCGCTGACTCTGTGCCCTTGTCCGATAGTGTCATACTGCGCAACGCGCATGTGCTGAATGTATGCATTAGAAATAACACCCTGCTCTGCTCTGCTCTATGCCTTGACTTGTAAACTATGAGTCATTATTGAATACAGACTATATTGGGCATTTTGTAATTATCTGACCAATCATGGTCTTGTTTACCAGGAAAAGGCACCCTGATAACATGCCAATTTGTACTGCCGTCACTGCTTAAAAAAATGAAATGACATGTCAAATATTTTTGACAAAGCTAAAAGGTGGATTGGAGGGAATATTTTGTTGGTAAGGTATCATGATGCTATTGGATATGTAAGTATATACAGTTACAAGACAGATGGCTGATATTTGGTCATAGCATCACCTTGGGATGGAAGGTTTGAGTCAGTGTGATATCCCTCTACCTCATTGCTCAACCGTCGCAGCAAGGGACGCTATAGCAGGCAACAACAGTAAACAGCCTTCTTCTTCGATTTATGCCTTCCACTGGTCTTTCACAAATGTCATGGCAACCTAGTTTGACGAGTCCCTCGCTGATCATGCTCACTCCACAGAACTGTGGTTTGCTCACATAAACATATTTATGATAGCATACTTGGTCACCTCTTCATTCAAATAGAGCAGCAATGGGTACAATGTGTATATGGGACTTTTATTATTCATGGCAGCATACATAGCTATATTTGGCATAATGTGGTTTAAGAGGGTAAATAATCCCTCAAAACATGAAAAGCATAATTAGGAACAATTACGTTTTTTTTTAATTCTGGGATTTAATTCTATGCAGCATACACAGTCTGTTTACAGACACTCTGATTTGTCCTGGATCACCCCTTCGAGGGCTCTGTTGATGACCTCCAGAGGGACATAACACACGTTGAGAATTTTCAACCTGGCAGTGCGTTGGCCTGGCATTTTCATTCGCGTAAGGTTTGTTTCGGCCCTTATGCACCATCACAATAAGAATGAAAGACAAAACAGATTAATTACAATTAAACGTGTGTTTCTTTATTTTCTCATTTCAACACCCCCCCCCCCCCCCCCCATAACTTTTCAACACTGTCAAAGTCATGTAGAATAACGTCAATAACTCAATATTAATTAGCAACTCGCCATAGGCTGGGCGCGATTTGCGTCATAAACCTGCTCAGAGCAGGCGGGTGGTGCAGGGCACGAATCACAATCTAATTTGACTGCAAAATTGAAATCAGGTCCACCAAAATGGTGCTCCTGCGATCTGGACTGACACACCCTACACAGCGGCTCTCCTCCCACTTCGGCGCAACGCAAGTCAAAAGGGCTCAGGCACGTGAAAATCCATGACGAAATTGCCACTTTGCCAGTGACGATAAATAGAACCTACATACTCGTCCAGGAACATGTAACATCATGAATCAAGTTGTAGAAAGAGTAATATGACAGAGAAAGGGCAACAAACACGTTAAGCTTATTACATTGTACCTTTCACAAACTAATTTATTGTTGAATATTATATTGATTTTATTGACTGTACAAACAAAAAATGTATTACAAAGGGTTACAAAGGGGGGCCATGCCCAGAGGCACAATGACATCACAATAAGAACTCAAGAGCGCCGCGGTGATGCAGTGGTAAAAGCATCGACTGAGTCAATGTAGTTGCACACTGAGGTCCCGGGTTCGCCCCCGGGTCCTGCCGCTGAGGGTGTCTTCAGACTTTCAGGGTGTCCCTCTGGGCTTGCTGGACCTTTAATCTTCTCTTACATAACCTTATGCTCATTGGCTCTCATTTTGGCCATTATTTGCTCATTTGTTGTCTTGTTTGTGGTCATCTTTGCTTATTGGCTATCATTTAGGCTATCATTTGCTCATTGGCTGTCTTGCTCCCATATTTTGCTCATTGGTTGATTCGTTTTTGTCACCATCTGCTCATTTAATCTTTTGTCTTTTTTTTCTTTTTGAGCAGATGGTAATGAAAATCCTGAAAAGAGGGAGAAAAACATCCACAATATTACCCACAATCCAGTACTTCCAGAGGGGTGTACTGCGAAGCGAGATTAAGACGTTAGTGAGCGAATTAAAGCTTCAACCCGGGGTTTTCTGCACCATGAAGCTGACTAACTTTTAACCGGAGTATTTTGCCATGGCAACTTACTCTGGCTAACCTCTCCGGGGAAGGTTATGTTCAGGATAACAGATTAAAACGTATAAAAGCACCGCCCTTTGACCAATCAACTCCTTGGCTTTGGAAAAAGGCGTCTCCATTCCAAAGGATCCCATAGAGATATGTGCGGATACTGAGGGAATCTCTTCGCAGGCGAGATTATTGAGTCCCTCAAAAGATTTTTCTGAGTTCGGGGAAAACTTATTTTTCCATAGAGTTCAATATGAAAATTTGTCAGGAGAAACAACCCTTCAAGTGATCCATCCATATCTACTATGGGGTTTATGTCTCTGACACTAATGAATGACAATATACATACAGACCATTATGTCCTTGCACATCAGCTGTGATGCCTGTGATGTTCTTTCAGCAGAGTTGTCAACCCTGTTCTTGGAGGCTGTATCTGTTCCTGGATTTCATGCACCTTCTGTTCTTTTAATTAGTAGCCTACGATGATTAATCATTTATGTGATGTGGTATTTTAGCTACATTTATTGATAAGCTTTATGAGTGATGGACAGCTGAAGACTGTTATTGTATTCCCACAAATGTAATTCTGCGGTGTAGCAGGGGGTTCTCAAACTCAAAGTCCTGGGGGCCCTGTGTATGCTGGTTTTCCTTCCAGCCACAATACAAGTCCTGAAGTGTAATCAGCTGTTAATTGCTCATAATTACACCTGCAATATCTATGTGATGATTTATCCCATTAAAACCACATTAGATCAGAAAAAACAACGTATGCCACAAATAAATTCCCGATTTTCCAATCCCAGGAGTTTTAATCAACCAGATCAAATAATGCTTCCATTTAATGTTATATGGCAAATGACTCTTTAAGAGGTTATATTGTATCAATGATAAAATTATGGACTAACAGGGGGGTCATAATTGCTGAAAGTGTGGACACTTGATCACTGAAACAAAACCATTTGTGGAAATGAAGAGCACAAAGCCAATGGCAATTGGTTAAACCTATACCTGCATTGTGGTAAGTTTGGCCCTTGGGTCAAAATTAAAGTAAATGTCACATAACATATTTCTTTATGATTGATTTTGGTAAAAAAAAAAAAAAAAAGTAAACTTGAAACTATAGTGTCAACATACAATTTTTTTTATCATTCAAAATCTTATAAATCAAAATATTGATATGTATTAATTGATCTATTTGGTCACTGCTGTAGTTCAAGCAACAATACAGAGTGCATGCAGTGCATTCCTTAGGGCATTCATTATTAATACATACATTGAGGAATTACAATTGCCTTGAATATTCATTCCAGGTGCTATAATCTTCCACAAATCCACATCCTTTCATCCCTCAAAATGAAGAGCCAGATTCTCTCCATTTGGCCCCCCATTCTCTCCTCCACCCATCCTGTTGCGATGCATTTAATCCTTTCCATGACAGCAGATCAAATAATTTATGCAGCATTACACAGAAATAACTATCTGCATTTGCGAGCCACAAGGACTCCATGTTAAGGATGGAAATTTCCTCATTCAAACAGCTTGGAAAAACAAGGTTTTTGAGGGATTTGGTCCAGACTCCAGAGATTCACTTTATAGTTTACAATCTATACAATACCGCGATGCCCATTCATTTTGAGAGCGGGAGTAAAGTCTATATTGAGACTAAAGATACAATAAAAGGTTTAGCTTTATAGAAAGACAATGTGATTGCATCATAGATAACATTTTCTGTTACATGTCTTGTTCAAAGTTGGTCCACACAAAAGGGGCGTACGCTACTGGCTGGATTTTCTTATGGGTGTGGTTTGTGAATGTATCCGCAAGGACATTGAAAAAGGTCTCCAATGCCCACTTATATCTCAAACAATACTGACTGAGGATACTTAATATGGTCGACCTGAAAACACAGCTACGTGGTTCTTATATAGTTCTGTGGTTATAGCTGTCAATACTCAAACGAATGCAATTGGGTGTGAAGACCATTTTAAACCAGATCGTGAAAATGCCCTACGAAGTGCTGTGAGGGGGGGTGACGCAGGCGCCGTCTCCCTTGTGTGAAGCGGTCTCGTAAAACGACAGTCAAACACGTCACAGGGTTTATAAACAAATCTCCTCCTCTTCGTGCTCATTCCCGGATTTGTACAGAGGTAAGAATGATATGACCGCACTTCAGCGACAATTAAACAATTGCGTATACAAAATAACGTTTTAATGTTCCCTCCGAAAAAGGTATCCCAAAATGCATTTAAACGTATTTTTTTTAACATTATAAATCAGTTATGTTGTCACTAATTTGCTATTATGAATTGTTTTCGATTGCAGGTCTGATGCTTTTTCAATGAAGATCGGGCGCCAAGGACTTTCAAGTATTTGAAGACAAATAGCAAAAAACATTTTTTTCCTATCCAAGTAATGGACATTTGATTACTATTTTTGGCCTTCACATTTTGTTCCAGAAGAAAAGGCTTGCCTTTATCACAAACCCGCCCATAAAATAGCCAAAGCCATTTTTTTTTTCATATACGTTTGCTTGCTAATGTTTTAGCTAGCTAGCTACCTAACCATGAATTTACCATCTTAAACTTGTAACAGATCTGTTGCCTTAAGGCATTGTTCATTATACCAGACGCTGAGTGGAGATATTAATAGTAAGTGTCGATTTTCCAAGAAATTTGAAACCGAATGTATCACTCCAGTAGTCTTTAAGCTAGTTGCTAAGAACATGTAGCTAGTTTGCTAACTAGCTAGCTATTTATATTTTTATTAGTTTATGTAACGTTAGCTACAAATCTTTGCAGTTGGCAAATGCTGGGCAAATGAGACGAGTAGTTACAATCTAGGTAACGTAATGTATGAGCTCACACACTTAAGACCTCGGCTGGCCACGTTTACGTTAAAGCTCGTCGTCTTTGTGTGTGAGACGGGTTACCAGAGTAATGTAGCGAAATGAATTAAGTTATTGCAATAAGCAGTCTGTACATAAAGATTGCCATATAGAAAGCAAGAAATTGTATTTTTTCAATTGAAATCGCATCTTTTTCTTAGGCTCTGGGGAGCTTAATGGAACGAACTGCCCGCGCAATCTATACATAAAGATTGCATTACATGAAGAACCTATGGATCTTGAAATGAATGAGGAATACTGACATTTTATGTGTCGACTGTCCAGATCTGGCACGGTAGCGAACTAGCCAGCTATCTTACTAGGACAAATAAACGGTTTCCCTTGGAATACTATAAACAAATCGGCAATCTGTTGATAAAGATTGCACAGTTGTGTGTCCATATGGGAATTCAACAACGGTGAAATTGATAATAATCGATTCAAATAGTCCATTGTCAGAACTACAAAGTAGCCACAAAATGGCGGACAAGCTGTTGTTTTATCCGAGGTAGGAAGATGGCTAACCATACGGAGGCACATAGCTAAAATGGCTAGTCTGTCAGTGTATGATGGCGGGATTGGATTTTGTTTTGAACAAATGGAACCGATAAACTGAAACCTCGCGTTTGTATTACATGCGCAACGCGTAGTTTTAATTGAATAGAACTGGCGTGTTGGCAATACCCTGGCAAATTAATTTGGATTTATTTCTACACGTTGAACGTTTGGATTTTTTTAAACGTAAAACTTGCACCCAGGGGCGTACGAAGGCCAGAGCGCTCGCTCCCGTAGCATTATCCCCGGCTTGGCGACTCGGGTGCTCTGTGGTAGACATGAGAGGGTGGGTTTTCATTCCAAGGTCTGACGTTACTTTTGGAGCAGTTTGATCTTCTTTTTTTTTCTTCTTTTTTTACCGCAGTAATGTAACGTTAGCTAGTTACCATACAAGGTTACGTAGCCTATACACAGAAGTGCTAGAATAAACGATGTATACATTGGTCAGTGTCTTTTAGAAATGATCGATGATTTGATAACTGATCTTTTTGCACATATTTAAGGTACGAAAAGGTGGGAAATTAGTCGGCTAGTATTTAGTAATGTTGCCAGCTTGATTTTGATGTAAGGTATGCCACAATTCACTTACATAGCCTAAACATCAACATAGATATGTAAAACATTTAACCGTATTTAAGTTTTTAAAAATTATTTAATATAAACTTCGGTAACCAAATAAGGTAATACATAGCTGTCATTCGTATATTGGAGCCTGTAATTGTGACAGATTTAGTTACTTAAAAAAGTGCTCTGTACAGAATTTGGAGGAGTTGTCAAAAAAAATCTCAGTTTGCAGTAGAATCTGTCTTCTTTTATTCATTAAAGTTAATTGTTATAACAATTTCTTTCCACTCCATAAACATATCCAGGCACGAGTGGTAATTGCTCACATGATCTTCAGTCTTCCAGCCGTGTGTATATTGATAACCAAATTAATGGTTCTTAAAAAAGAAGTTACTCTGCTGATGAGCCTGGTAATTTAACTGATAACTGTCCATTCATGCACAATTGTGTTAGCAGCTGTGGATTTCTCTGTCCATCTTGTGCATGTTTGGTGTTACACTCAGGTCCCTGTGTTGTGTGGTGTCAGCTGCTCTACTGTAACTAAGCAACCAACCACAAAAGACAAATGTACATTTTATGTATAGGTTATGTTTGAAAATAACAAATTTGTTTACCTGAAATTCATACATTTAGTGCCAAACTTTTTTCTTGAATCCAGTTTTCAATAATACTACCTGCCATAGTAATGACAATTTACTGGGGCGCAGGTTCTTGAGGTAAGAAATCTAAAGAATTAAAAATAGTCATAACATTTGCCTATTTTTATTAGCTCCAGAATGGCAATCTCGCACATCTGATGTTGATTGTACATCCCAGCTTAAATAAGCTGCATATTAAACATGGAAAAAGTTTCTTAAAATTGTCCTATTACAGTTTATGCTTACCAATACACAACAGTTCAGTTGATTTGAACAGTGATCATGAGGTCCTTTATCTGACTTTTAAACAATGTTGCATATATGCACATGTCCAGTGAAGAGAAGACCCTTAAGTTACCTTAGAATGTCTGCGTGTGTTATCTGTCAAATTTACACATGCTTATTAGTAACTTTGATATATAGTACATGTTTGAATTTAATATTCGTATGCACACATATGAATGTGGGTTCTCTTCAATATCTGTTACAGGTACAGTTTATTGTAAATGCAAATCTTGTATTTGTATAATAAGCCTTACACTCACAGATGAACAGTTCAAAGTCTTCTTGTGTTGGTGGACTGGGTAGAAGTGATTTCACTTTGAAGTCATATGGCAGATAGCATAGGATAAGTGTTGAATATGCTGTGCAGTGCTTGGTTGACATTTGGGTAAACAGGTGGGTAAATGTTTTCCTTCAGTTTGAAAGGAAATTGAACTAAGTACAATTAAGCAGGTTTGAAAAAGTTTCGCGCATATGATAATATACATTTAAACAGTAAAATTTTATTAGTCTTGATGTCGTGTTGAGTCAGAATTGTCTTTTCGAAGTGTAAATCAGTGTGTTCACTGTATTCCTTGATCTTGATCTATTTGGGCTCAGCAATCCTGGTTTTTGTTCCAACAGCTTTTAAGGAGTGGGTTCTCTTTAAAATCTGTTACATGTACAGTTTGTTGTAAACCCTGTGGTTGGTGCTGTAGTTTTTTTCTAATGATGGAAGTAAGTAGATGTATTCAGGCAAAATGTTGATATGGTCTGCCCTTGAAGCAAAATTTGGGCAGCTAACTCACTGTGGCTTAATAGTTCAATTTATGGTTGTAAGACTGATAATTAACTACTTCTAGTATTACTTATTTATGTAAGGTGTGTGCCTGTATAAAAGTTTGAAGAATTCACTTAATTTAATTAAGTTAACTTAATGCTTAATTTTCGAGTGATGCCAGGTTTGACCATCTCCAATCAGTGCTCAATTCAACCAGAATAAATAAGAGCTCAGCTGGAATGAACACCAGCACACTGCTGTAGTGACCAGGGCGGGGAAACTGCTTTAGCTTATTGTACTTTTATGCATGCACTTGTATTATTGAGATGACTGGAGACATGATACTGCAGCAATATTTAAGGTACATTGTAGCGTAGGAGTAATGTGATAGATTTGCTTAGAAAGGGACTAATTCTTGGTAAAACAAGGATTTTGTGCATTTGTATTGTGTGTGTGTATAAAAAAATATGTGGAGGAGGGATGAATGGAATATTTTATACTCAGATTTTATACTAAATAATTACAGTGACAGTCCTAATGAGTCTGTCCTGCTTCCCTATTATGCTATCCTGTACTTTACTTAGTGCCTTGGCTCAAGCAATATCACAGACCTGATTGCAACCATTGGTTATTTTGGTTAAAATAAATTGCTAATTGGTGGCATACGTCTTTTTTCACTGATAAAAGTTACGGTTGACAAAGATTTTGAAGAATTATAGGATTTGTTCCTCATGGAGCCAATAATGCCTGCTTGTACAGAGCAACAATTAATATTTTAGTGTGATGACATGTTCTGTGCAGTTGTTTCTATATGAATCACTTTGTACTAGCGCATGTATTATTCTATGTAACTTTAATTGTAAACCAGACAAAAAAAATGTTTGCCATCCATTATTTTGTAAAAAACAAAATCATTGACTGAAATGTACTTAAAAAAAACAAAACTATTTATTGGTTATGTTGTCCCAGTTTCAATAACATCCTTTCAGATATTGGGCCCAAAACATGAGACGGCTGAAATCCTGATACAAATGGCTTTTTAAGTTTGTATTGATTAGTTGGCCCAGTTTTATATAAAGGCTGCGTTCAGCCCAACAAAATACGGTGTGTCCCGTTTCAAAGGGTTTAAGTAAAAACATTGACGCATAATCAAAATATAATAATATGTCACTCCTCATGAAAATATCTTCAGCAGCCACTTTTCACTTTCTCGCAATTAGGCTTCAGAATTAGAATTGCGCGTTATAATTATTTTGGTATAGAGTTGTGCTAATGCCAACAATGCATAAACCCCACTTTTGTTGCTTCCTTTTGCCTGCTATAGATGATCCCAGTGTCAGTTAAAAACTGGAGTGAAAGAGTTAATCTAGTCTTTTTAATATATTTTTAAACCCCCAACCATTTTGAATCGGCAAATTATACCTTTGGGAATGTTACCCTGTTACAATGTTATACCTCTGATCAAGTAGATTTTGATGGTGCTTATATCAGGGTCTGAGGAAAGCGCTACACGGCAGTGTATTTAATGCCAGAATAATATCAAGATGCAAGATGTTTTAAAGTGGATGTAACCATGTTTATTAAGTGTCATTCTGCAATAGAATTTTAACATTTACTTTTATCTCTGTTTCACTTTCAGAAATGGCTGGGAGTGGAGTCGATCCCAGAGAAGTGATAAACGGAGTGGAGAATCTGCTGGGGAAAGATGGAGAGCTTCGCAGCCCTGAAGCAGTCACAAAGATATTCAGGTGAGGGAGAGAAGACTACTCGTCCCATGCCCCTATAATCTAGCTGTGGACAAACATCTGAGCTGCAGTGCATCCTGGGACATTGTGTTTCCCTCAAAGGAACCCCAAAGGCTTAATAGTAAAGGCATTTGTTTAGTTATTGATGATTTAAGGAGAATTTACATGACGCTACATTTCCCCCAACCTCCCACTGTGATTGCGACTTTGTTGTGCGACTTTGTTATTTTCTCCCTGTCTCTCTCAGTCTAATGAAGGCCTCCCACAAGATGGTGAGCAGATGCATCTACCTAAATATTTTACTCCAGACCAAATCTCATGACATCTTAAACAGGTGAGTCCAGTCTTCATTTATGACCACATCATTTGTATCCCCAATAGCCACAGTTTAGGTGTTGTTTTCAAGGAGTAATTGGAATGAGATCTTGGAATAATGTTGGGGATTGGGAAGTTTGTTTTCAATATTTTGTTCATAGTCCAGACTCGAGCGGGTTGCAATTTAGAAATGAACGAGGTCAGTTTTGAATAAATCTCAAACTGTAAGTGTATGCAAATGTCAGCTTTTACTTATACAGTTGAAGTCGGAAGTTTACATACACTTTGGTTGAAGTCATTAAAACTAATTTTTAACCACTCCACAGATTTCATGTTAGCAAACTATAGTGTTGGCAAGTCAGTTAAGACATCTACTTTGTGCATGACACAAGTAATTTTTCCAACAATTGTTTACAGACAGATTATTTCACTTTTAATTCACTATATCGCAAATTCCAGTGGGTCAGAAGTTTACATACACTAAGTTGACTGTGCCTTTACATTTTTAATATTTGGTGGCATATCCTTTGCATGCCATGACTTCCTGATGTCTGTGACGCAACAACATCAAAAGACTCTTTAGCTGTAATTAATGCTGGAACAGTATGGAATACATGATTGGTAAAATGGCTGTAAGTTATCAAGAGTCTGAGGTATCAAACAAGCCTCAAACCATCACTCTGCTGCCAGATATGCAGTAGATATGGATGGATCACTTTAAGGGTTGTTTCTCCTGACAAATTTTCCAATTGAACTCTATGGAAAAGTAAGTCAGAAGAAGAAACGCTTCAAGTTATCCATCCATATCTACTGTATTTCTGGCAGTAGAGTGATGTTTTGAGGCTTGTTTGATACGTCAGACGCTTGATGACTTAGAGCCTTTTAGCCAACCATGTGTTTCCATACTGTTCCAGTGTAATTTACAGCTAAATCTAGTCCCACCCCCCCCAATTCCCATAGAGATCCATTCAAATGCAGAGATGTTATAGTATCGCTTGTAAGAGTACCAGAAAATAAGATATCAAGAGTCTTTTGATGTTGTAGGGTCACAGACATCAGGAAGTCATGGCATGCAAAGGATATGCGACCAAATATAAAAAATTTAAAAGCACAGTCAACTTAGTGTATGTTAACTTCTGACCAATTGGAATTGTGATATAGTGAATTAAAAGTGAAATCATCTGTCTGTAAACAATTGTTAGAAAAATTACTTGTGTCATGCACAAAGTAGATGTCCTAACTGACTTGCCAACACTATAGTTTGCTAACATGAAATCTGTGGAGTGGTTAAACATGAGTTTCAATGACTTCAACCTAAGTGTATGTAAACTTCCGACTTCAACTGTAGGTATTCTGGCCATAATAATATATGGTTGAATTCTATCAGTTTCAAGTTCTCCCTCTCTGAATGGTTCTTGCCGGCAGGAGCTGGTTTCTACACCATTAATCTGTGCTGCTCTCTCTGCAGATTTATCAGAGTGGGGGGATACAAGCTGCTGAATTCCTGGTTAACCTACTCCAAAACCACCACTAACACTCCCCTGCTGCAGTTAATCCTCCTCACTCTACAGAAATTGCCCCTCAAAGTTGACCACCTCAAACAGGTACCTGTTCTTATCCACAAACACCCAGTACCTAATCCATGTCTTTTATTATGAAGGTAATGGGAATGTGGGTGTAGTTCTCTTCATGGCGCAGTTGCATTGCAGCAGATAAGAATGAACAGATATCACAGATATGTCTGTACCACGCAGCATCCTGTTGTCACACCTGTTGTATTTGCTCACATGTGATGAAAGGTGAATTAAGACCTCGTTCTGTCTTCTTTCTCAGAACAACACAGCCAAACTGGTGAAACAGCTGAGCAAGAGTGGAGAGACTGACGGTAAAAGCAGATCCTTGAGTCAAGCCGACATGTAGCATATCCAGCCTGGGTTTACTGTTAATGTAAAGGCCCAGCAATGCATGTGACCAAATTGTGCACGTCTGTCACCCCTAGAATTGAGGAAGCTGGCAGCCGTGCTGGTCGAGGGCTGGATGGCCATAATTCGCTCTCAGGGTGTGTCGACATCCACTGGAACCTCCCCATCAGGTATTTACACTCTCTTTAACTTTCACAGCACCTCCTAGACTTTCTGTTCACCTCCTAGCCTCAGAATCTGTTTTCTGAGTTTGTGAGCCTTAATGCACAAAGGTGAGCAGTACTATAATGTATGTTTCGGTAACAATATTCGTCTCCCAGACAAGAAACGGAAGAAGGACGAAGGTAAAGTCCGAAGCGGAGAGGTGAAGAAAGGTGGGGATGGAGTGAAGGTGGCACAGGAGGAGAAGAAGAAGGAGAAGCCCAAGGCCCATGCCCCCAGCCATGCCAAGTTCCGATCTACAGGTCAGTGGGGGTTTATTTATTTTGTCCTGGTTCGCACACTTACAACAGGAAGCTATTAAAACATTACAGTCTTGAAAATATCATTCACAGTGCAGTGGAAATGATTTTTATCATTATATATAACAAATGCATACTTTAAAATGTTACTGCAAGTGGCAAGTTGTTTTCTGACCTTTTTTCCTCAGTATTTTGTTGGGTATACGGCAGTGTAGTATAATGGGGCGGCAGTGTAGTATAATGGTTAAGGAACTGGCCTTGTAACCGAAAGGTTGCAGGTTCGATTCCCAGGTAGGACACTGCCGTTGTACCCTTGAGCAAGGTACTTAACCTGAATCGCTTCAGTATATATCCAGCTGTATAAATGGATAATATGTAAAAAAAAAAAAGAAAAAAAAAAGTTGTGTAAGTCGCTCTGTATAAGAGCGTCTGTTAAATGCCTATAATGTAAATGTAATGTATACTGCAGTCATTAGCACCCAGAATTTAACTGGTGTCTCTTTCTCACAGGCCTAGAAGTGGACACCCCCAGTCCTCTCCCAGCCAAAAAACCCCCAACCGCCCCCCAACTTGGAGACAAATATAATATCAAACCTGCTGTTCTCAAGAGGCCCAGGTAAATGAAATTACTTCCTGGTTTATGATTGTGTTTACTTTTGTTAAGAATGGTCATCTGTTTTATAAGTTATTCCCATATATATACATGCATGGGCTACTAATGCATAAATACCAAGATTATCAAAAAGGTATGCAGTTATTGGTTTTGGGAACATGCTACAGACACCCTCAGCACCTTGCTCTGAAGTGCCCCATGTGGTCAGTCGGAATGTGTAACTGTTTGCATGTCTCTCAGCCCCTCTCTGTCAGATTCACCTGTGGAGAAGAAATACAAACCACTAAACACCACACCCAATTCCACTAAGGAGATCAAAGTCAAGATTATCCCAGCACAACGTAAGCACTTTATATATCTGTTCTGTGTTCATATCGCACATCTTTTACTCAGGTAATCTCTTGTCTGAACTCTGTTAATGTCTTAGCAGTATTAGTAGTATAGATGCCCAGTGCAATGAGTCTGTGTGTTTATACTTTGCCCTCTGATTTCCCTGGCTCAGCAATGGAGTGCACTGGGTTCTTGGACGCTCTTAACTCTGCTCCAGTTCCTGGGATCAAGATTAAGAAGAAGAAGAAAGCTGTGTCTCCGACATCAAACAAGGTAAACCGCCACCCAGCCATCCCTCAATCCTAGGACACACAATACAAGCTTGATTCATTTAGCCCAGATTATAGCCGTTTGCTTCAATGATGGCAGAAGCTGGCCGAACTGAAGACAACTGCCAGCAGACAATTTATAATCGCTCAGCTGCTCTTTTCTGTAGAATCTGTTACAAATAAATGATGAAATTATATTTTGTGGTTCCATATGGCTTGGTGGCATACCACACCTCCAATATGTACTTGTGTGGTGTGTACACCCTAACAAAACCAATTCCAGTGGTTGTCGGTCTTTAGAGTGTGTCAGGTACGCTTGCTTATAAAATCTTAAAAAAGCACACGCACACCATTTATTGTAGTCTTCAGTGTGGTGTCTGTATACAGTCGTGTATCATGGGTACTGTTTGCAGTGCACTAATTTACCAGTAATTCTCACTCTCTCTCTTTACTCTATCAGCCCTGCCCATTTGACAGCAAGCCCCTGCCCTACCCTGCTTCTCAGAGCAAACCCTTGTCCCCTGAGCCACCGGCCAGTGAGAGTCCCCCTCATGATCCCCCCGACCTGGAACAGCCGGGCACGCCTGTGCCCAGTGAGGACACAGAGGTCATGGATACAGGTAAGACGCTGTATAGTGTCCCCATCTCCTGTGGTGGAGACCACATTTATAGTCTTATCAAAATGTCTTTATGTTCTGGATACATTCTCTTTGATTTTTGGCAAATCTGTTTTCAGCCTCCATCCACAAGATGTCAATCAAACAGCTTTTCAACATAACACAACTCTTTGAATGTACAGTGGTGTTCAAAAACATAGCAGTACAACATCAGTAACCTGATGACCCACTGTTATTAGTAGTAGTGATATTTCTGCATGACAAATAATTTGTCAGATGTAGTAGTGTAATAGAAAAACAACAGACCCAACTGTCATGACATGCACGCTGCTTGTTCTGAGTAATTGACTCATTCATTGAAAGGGGCGTGTTCAAAATAATAGCAGTGTGGAGTTTAATTAGAGAATTCATTCATTCTGTGAAAAAAAACAGGTCAAACAGGTATTCCACAGGTAAACAAGTGATGCCATCATGATTCTGTATAAAAGGATATCAAAAGACTCCTGATATCTTATTTCCAACTACTCTTAGAAGCAATACTATAACCTCTCTGCATTTGAATGGATCTCTATGGGAATTGGGGGGTGGGACTAGATTAAGCTGTAAATTACACGGGAATAGTATGGAACCCATGGTTGGCTAAATGGCTGTAAGTCAACAAGGGTCTTAGGTATCAAATGAGCCTCAAACCATCACTCTGCTGCCAGATATGCAGTAGATATGGATGGATAACTTGAAGGGTTGTTTCTCCTGACAAATTTTCCTATTGAACTCTATGGAAAAATAAGTCAGGAGAAGAAACCCTTCAAGTTATCCATCCATATCTACTGTATTTCTGGCAGCAGAGTGATGGTGTAAGGCTTGTTTGATACCTCAGACCCTTGTTGACTTACAGCCATTTAGCCAACCATGTGTTCCATACTATTCCCGTGTGATTTACAGCTTAATCTAGTCCCACCCCCCAATTTCCATTGAGATCCATTCAAATGCAGAGAGGTTATAGTATTATAGTATTGCTTCTAAGAGTACCTGGAAATAAGATATCAGGAGTCTTTAGATATCCTTTTATACAGAATCATGATGGCATCACCTGTTTACCTGTGGAATACCTGTTTGACCTGTTTTTTTTTCACAGAATGAATGAATTCTCTAATTAAACTCCACACTGCTATTATTTTGAACACGCCCCTTTCAATGAATGAGTCAATTACTCAGAACAAGCAGCGTGCATGTCATGACAGTTGGGTCTGTTGTTTTTCTATTACACTACTACATCTGACAAATTATTTGTCATGCAGAAATATCACTACTACTAATAACAGTGGGTCATCAGGTTACTGATGTTGTACTGCTATTTTTTTGAACACCACTGTATGCCTTTTTTATCTTGTGGGGATTTGTTTACAGGTACTTTGTATCACCAGTGGTTTATTGCTCATATTTATGAATTTGACAGTGTGACTGCAGTATATTACATTTCCATAAGGGATAATACCAGCGGCTCGAGGGTGCTTATAGGGTCTTTATGAGTATGAACTGCATGGAATGATGTAGTGTAGCCACTAAACTGGCTGACCACAGGCCATGATGTGAGGGTAAACACACCCGCTGTTTTAATTAGCGCAGTGAGATTGTTAACCAGCCAGTCATGACCTTGGTGTCATGTTTAATGACAGGCTTATAGATAAACTGTAGGTGTGTAGACACGTCTAGTGTTCTAAATATGCAGTGCTCATATTCTGACTCAACTGTGTGGAGAAAGAGTAGGCTTTCTAACCCTGCACTCTGTCTCTCAGGGGAGAAACCCAATGCTCTCTCAGAGCCACGTGAAGAGGAGGAGAGCCTGCTCACAAAGAGTGGGAAGAAAAAGAAGAGCGTTTGCTGGGCGGAGGAGGCGCTGCTGAAGGAGTATTTCTTCTTTGACCTTGACGAGACTGAGAGAGGTGAGGGAGGCGAGAACAACCGCAAGTTTTGTTTTTCAGTTTCACTCCCACTTATATTTCACAATAAATTACCCAGGGCCACATCTGTTGCTTATGGTCGGATTTCATTTTCCATTTGCGTGATAGACGCCTGTATCCCGGCTCACTTACCACAGCCATCACTTTCCATGCTATCTTTTCAGTGAAATATATGCATCCTTCTGAACAGTGCAATGCCAGGGCCTCGAATTGAACCTTCAACCTTCTGTATTCAATCTCAGTTCCTTAATCTCCATAGCACATTTCAGCCCATCTGTTGCCGTGTGTTGTTTCTGTCAGTATGAGGCTAATGCTTTGTACCGCTGGGATGTGGTCTCTCATTGTCTAAGACGTATTTCTTTCCCGTTTCCCCCAGTCAACGTCAATAAGATCAAAGACTTTGGCGAGGCTGCGCGGCGAGAGCACATGATGGACCGGCAGGCGTTTGAGACCGCCCGGCGGCACTCCCATGATGCCATGGAGGAGAGCACTGCCTGGACCCCGCCCCGGCCCCTGACCATGTTCACCAGCCTGATCATCCCAGGGGCTAACAGCAGTGAGAAACGCACACAGAGGGACAGGGAGCTGGGCATCCTACAGGAGATCTTCCTCAGCAAAGACAGGTGACGTCACCGCACCTCGGCTGACTGGTTGTGGACTAGAACTGTTCTAGAACTGTTAACTAGAGACTTCCTGGTTAAATAAAGGTTAAATTAAAAAAAATTAAAAAAACAGAACTGTTCTGGGGCTGATGACTTCTGATGGAAGAGCGAAGCTTCATTGACTCTGTTGAACTATGCATGCTGTCAGTCACTCACTTGTGTGAACCAGTCCGTACATTTTCACTCTATAGCAAGGCACGCAGATTGGTTCATATGACTTTGTCGGTGATAACACTGCATTTCGGTGTTTGCGATGCCTCACTTCCATCACTAGTGGCTACTTTCCTGTCCTTTCCCCCAAAATTAAAAAAATTAACAGAGTTTATAGCTGAAAAATGTAGGCCAGGTTAATAACCAGTAACCAAAGCAGTGGCAATTAGGATCTCATTTTAACTTGAATAATTGTAGATTGACAGTAATGTCGGTGTATGGCCTCTGTAAGCAGCTGTATGTATCTTTGCGTGGCCTCGTGTGTAAAAAGGCGTGTTTCTGTTTGTATCCTTCAGTGTGCCAGACAGTCCTCATGAGCCAGATCCAGAGCCTTATGAGCCTGTCCCTCCACGACTCATACCCATCGATGAGGTATGCCAACACCCTCACTCTGATCTCTCTAGAGGTGGAAGAAACTTTCCTTGTGTTTTAACACAAAATACATGTTCTAAGCCAATAATAATAATAATGAACACCGAATTAAATGGTAATGCAAGTAAAATATTTACATGAGGTTGAAAGCAAGTTTTAGAAAAATGGGTTATATAGAATGATTTATAGCTTCAGCCTATTGTGGAAATTTAAGTTAGATTTACCTAACACCTAACATGGTAAACAGGCATATTTGAAAAAATGCAGTTCCCTTCTGTGTTAGTTTTTTCTTACTTGGGTGGGACGGTACCCACCAAATGAACAAAGAGATCAAAAGTCACTGTCCTTCAAAGTATAGAATTGTGAATTATGTATAGGGCCTTCCGCTGTGTTACATACTGTAGCACAGTAAAAATGTTTTCTTATCCTTTATATTGGCAATCTCTTACCTCCCAGCACATCATCTGCATTATGCTGTGAACCAGAGAATCTGACGCTAAGCCTCAGTCAATTAATCAAATTGTGTGAACCAATTAAAATGAGCATTAGTACTGGCAGTGTCTCCTGGTATATGGACTGTATATATACCGTCTGTACCCAATGGCTTCCGCCTGAACTTGTTTCCGTTCGACGCATTGTCTTTGATCCGTTCTACAGGACTCTACTTCAGTAGACGATAGTTATCAGGAGCCCGTGGACACTCCCGCCGGAGCTGGCTCCTCTTCCGGGCCGCCTGAGGGCTCCAAGCTCCCCCCTGTCCTGGCCAACCTGATGGGCAACCTTGGGAACAGTGGGCCCCCCCAGTCTCAGGGCCCCTCCGTCAATGTGCAGGAGCTGCTGACCTCCATCATGGTGAGAGCCCCTGTGGGCCGGCCCTTTCTCCCTGCACGGGGTCATTCACACATGGATCTCTTTGTTGCTCCTGCTTCGGTATCCCTGCCCTCAGCTCAGTAATACCCCCATATTGCCAGGCTGTGAGGAGAAGCTGTGCTAAGAGACTGCTAGGTGCTTGTGTTATTAGGCTTCTCTTTTATTTTGGTAGCCAAGACACCAGACGACTGGGTCGTCGGAGAGGTTGCCAGGAACACCAGCCAGTTTGTATTTCGTCCGATTGTACTATTCCTCCCATTTCCCTGGCACTAATGAGTTGATAAAAACAGAGCTTCGCATAGCACACAGCTTGGCTCATTAAGAAACCAGAACACCACAGAGGAATGACAGCGTTTAGCTCCTTGAGGCTACCGGCACATCATTTATACGCACTGCTGTACAGCGAGGATGATTCCTCCACATCACTCAACACAGCCTGTTTCTCTGGGGAAAAAACCTCCAAAACCACCTCTCCACACATAACCTCTGGCAGGCTTGCGAGGTTGACTCCCTGCTTCTCAAGCCTTGAGTCGCTCATTCAAATGTGCATGCGGTCACCCCAACCAAAGAACTCTTCTCATGGCCACCTGTTAATCCACAGGCCACCCGACTCCCTCCCACTACATTTGTTAATATGCACAGATGCCCCACTCCTCTAAAGACCCCTAAAACTATGGGTAATAAATAAATGTACTCATCCATTTTGGTCCTGGTTGATTGGGGTGTCCACAGATCCTCAGGGCTTTTAGGAGGCACGTCAACTCAGTATACACAACCAGGCTCATGACTTGAGTCTTTATGTCAACTCTATTCATGTGTTCATGAGACTCTCACTTGCAGAATGCAGAATCAACGGCAAACTCAAACCCCACATTATGATATTCATAATACATGATCACTTTCCTATTCCCCTCCCCTTTCTAGTAGATAGTTAGGTCTTCACCTTGATAAATCGTAACTATTGATAAGACAGACAGTTATCTTTCACATCCACATTTTTTTTTTTATCCAAGCAGCACTGCCTAGCAAACCAGCTGACCTTGGCCTGTACCACCACACAGGCAGTGTCTGCTGCACCAGAAATACTTATTCATTGATTATTTATTTGATTGATTGTTTGATTATTCATAAGGAAAAATGTTTATGCAGCCTAGCAGATGCTATGAAAAGGGAAGGGGTGACTATGGTGTGGGTTGGGTGTGGGTTGGGCTGTGTGCTTTGATCGCTGCTCATCTGTAACAGTGGAGTTAATTGGACCTGTTGTGTACCGTTCCCAGGGTGCTCAAGGTGGCCACTCTGCTGAGGAACTGATAAAGCAGCCCAACTTCTCAGACCAGATCAAGCAGCTACTGGGCTCCCTGCAGCAGAGCCAGCCCCAGGCCCCGCCCTCTGGACCGCCTCCTGGAGCAGGACCAGGTAAAGAGCCGTGAAAGCGCTCGCCTGTCACTCAAATCCGATCACTTTTAGATTGGATGGCATTGAGGTGTTGTCTTCCTGTGTGGCGTGTAGTCTTTGTGCATAAGATGGCTGAACCTTACCTAACAGCAGTACTAACTGATGTATGTTTAACGGCTCCATTTTGCAGTGAACACAGGCTTGCTTGGCCACGGCCCCGGAATGAATATGAACATGAACATGGTGATGCCCATGAATGGCGGCTATCCACCCAACAATCCCCCCGCTGGCCCCCACTACCCCCACCCGCCGCCGCCCCACGGCCACGTTCCCCCCTTCCCTGCTGGAGGCGGGCCCAGGATGATGGGCCCGCCCCCGGGCCAGCCAAGAGGGGGCGACGGAGGAGGTTACTGGGGGGAGGAGCCCATGAGAGGAGGCCCGCACCGAGGCGGAGGAGGCGGCCACTTCCACCGCGGCAGAGGAGGGCGAGGAGGCCGGGGAGGGCGAGGTGGCGGAGGCGGTCCCCCCAGGGGAGGAGGCGAGTGCCCCAATAATTCACAAATGAGCCCGTTTACTATGTTGATCAATGTTTTGTCACTAAAACACATATTATTAGCATGCGTATAGAGTACATATGCATATATACCTTTTTTGATTTTAGATGAAATAACAGGTTTGTGGTTTTCTTTGTGTTTTTTGCACACAGCCATTAACAAGCCGTGTTTCTCTCGCTCTCTTGCAGACATGTCCAGTCGGCCCGTGTGTCGGCACTTCAAAGTGAAGGGAAATTGTCGATACGAGAACAACTGTGCTTTTTACCACCCTGGTGTGAATGGACCGCCTTTGCCCTAATATGGTCACTCTGCTCCCGTTTCCCCTTTTGCTGCCCAGTCCCTTCCACTTAAATACACTATGACTGAATTATGAAGTTGGATTCACCACTACGTCCAGAACGAACTCTGCCCGCTTAAAGGCGGGAAAACACTGGTTCTGCGCTGGAGGCATTTCTGTGTTTTTGTATATTTTTTTTTTTGTGGGGATGTTGGAGTAGCAAACTAAAAAAAATCCCCAGCTTACTTAGGACTTGAAGTAAGCTGTAGAGCATATGTTTGTAATTAATTAGAAAACAGACGGAGGGTGAATGTTATTTTTTCTCCACCTCTGGCCTCTTCGGTTTCCTGCCCTTCTCCCTCTCTCTCCCAGTCAGGGGGCTGGTAACTTAAGCTCTGTAAATATTCTGTACTTCTTGAGTCAAACACAAGGTGGCGATATTTTTCAGACGATTCTTCTGGTTCGTTGGCAGTGCCGTCTCCATCTCTAGGACAGTTTTTTTTGTCCCTTTTTTCCTTTTTTGGTCACTGCTACTAATGAGTGGAATTTTATTTTTGCTCATTTCCTTTTTCATGTTTTAACTTTGTTTCATATTTTTTGCAATGAGACGATACTAAAATGAATGACATGAAAAGCTGAGTTACACTTGGTGAATAACAGCCTGCATCCACTGCAGGGTCTAGCAGATTTCTGCTCTCTGGGCCCGCCACTGGAAGGTGTGTTTCCCACACTAGGACATACAATGGTGCATATATCAGGGCACATTGTTCCACTGCAATATATTGTAGTGGAATTACTAGACTGGACATCACTGCTGGGCTCTGGCTCATTATTACTGTTTCTGTCTCTGATTTAATCAGAGCATGAGGAAATGCACTTTGATTTTGATTGTGGTTCTTCAGTTTGCCAAGCTGCAGTCAGATGAGTGAGCCCTTTTAATCTCCAAACAATTGTTTTATTAGTTCGGGAGTAACTAGCTGCTTTAGCTTTGATTGGTAAGATTCAATCGGACTCATCAACACATGTTCTGCTGTGCACAAGTTGTTGGATTTAAATGTGGCATTTGACCAATAGTTGAGACCATGCAAAGGTCAACTCAACTGCTATTATTGTTGTTTAAGCATTTGCATACGTCATGATTTTCCATCTCTGTAAAGTGACATTAGCCCATTTTACAACAGGTCTGACTGATACAGTTAGTTCATTGAGGTCTTTATGTACTTGTAAATTGTATGTCAAATTCATAGTTCAATCCATGATTTCTTGAGGCAAAAAAAAACAAAACAAAAAAAAAAACCAGCAGAAACCTGACCCCTAAGAAGTTGAGTTTCATAGACTGGAAAGTATTGATCAAAAGGCCTTTTTAGCTATAGGCTAATGAATAGATGATTGCAGTCAAAAGCTAAACACTCCAGTATTCCGAATATATAGTGTTAGACTTTTAAAAGGCTAGTCCGGGCAGATAGTGATTAAGTAGCCCACGGAGTCTTTTCTCCTCATATAGAGTCTTTTGTATTCGTTTTTTAAAGAGAATGCTAGTGTGAATATGCCCCTAATCGTTCTGGTGCATCATAGACACTACATGGTTTTAAGTGCCAGCTTTTAATTTTGGGTTTGTGTGTTCTCTCAGTGTTAATTGAGCCAGGTAACACACAGTTCTCTGGGGGAAAAAATACTTGTTTTCTGTGAAAACATTGGCCTTCATGTCTCTTGTGGGACTGTAACAATGGCTTTTAAAAAAAACTACTTCCCATTCATTTTCCAGATAAGTTTGTATGGGAGGGTTGTGTGTGTGTCTGTGTCTGCATACATAAAAGCATATACACATTCATATGCATTTGCATCATTTCAATGTATATATTTTTTACATGCATTAATAAATGTGGATAAACTAAGGGATGTGGATTTACTTTGTTTTACTGATTTGTTCTATTTCACAGAATGCCTAGAAATAAAATGGTCATGTTTTGCTTAATATTATTCAACAGTACTTGAGACCTCATAATTGGCTCAAATTGTTAAATCAACACACGATATGAGCTAGGACTCCTCCATTTTAGGTTGATTCAATTTTATTTTTCTTTCAGGCCATAACTAGACCATTCTGTAGAGGTCTAATTTATGACCATATTTAGCAGTATATTCATATTTAATGGTGAGCAAATGATCTTATTTGAAATACCTTTATGGTTTGTGAACCAAATAATTTGGCAAGAAAACCATTAGCTGGTAGAGGAAGTCAGATTTAGTTGAAGGTCAATTACCTCACAACTCAGTGGGAGCCCATTGGCCATTCATGGTGATGGACTAAGATGGGTGATGTCCGACTCCAGTCCTGGATGGCAGAGTATCTGCTGGTTTGTAGTGTGTTTCGCACGCAAGTGAATAATTTAAAAATAGATTAACTATAGAGTCCATGTACCTTGTTTTCCAGGCCTAAATAGGTTGTTGATTGAAAGAAAAACACAAAAGCCACTGCAGCCCTCCAGACAAGAGTATAACACCCCTGGACAAAGGGCTAATTAGGAGCATTGCTACAACGTAAATGACACATCGGAGAGCATACACCTCTACGGTGAAACTTTTAGCCATTGGTGCTGCAGCGAGCCATTGCGCCCATATTAATTGCAAGCCTCTTACAGGAGTGCTGATTTAGGATTAGGTTTCTACTGTTCATATCTGTAGCTAAATATGCCCTTTTGGACTCCATTGTAAAGCAGAGCCTTTCTTGAAAAAGAAAATATGTGACGACATTATTATTATTACCGATCAGCATGGCAGAAATCGTTCTAAAAAATAGGTCCAAATTGAAAAGAAAAAAAAACGGAATTACTCTTTAAACGCTAAAGAGCAGATCTGGTCCTAGATCAACACCCTTTGTCCCAAAGTAATCATTGGCAATGTTTCATCGAAATTCGTCCATTATTTGTTCACTTGTGTCCGTTTTGCAATCCTGCTCACAGACAGACAAGCCTATGAATGTTGCATTAACTATGGCAGTGGTGAACCCTACCCATGTTGCATGTACAAAAGTGACAGTCCTCGATTTAACAGCAGAGGGAGCTGCAGAGTTTTTGCTTATTTCGACATACTACAGCCAAAGATACTTCCCCTAAAGCAGGTATGGACAACTCCAGGCCCCGCGGACATGTGTGTATGCAGGTTTTTGCTGCCACCAGTTAACGATTATTTAATTAGCCCAATCATTTACATGATCTGATATTTTAACTACATTCCGTGATATGAACAGCAGCTGATGACTGTTCTTGTGCCTGTGCATGCATTGAAGCATTTTATTGTGGTCTAATTTACGTGAATTGGTGTCGGTGTGTATGAATAATTAGCTGATTGAGCCAGGGTAACCGATGGCAGCAAAAACCTGCGTACACACCAGCCCGTGACGCCTGACGTTGAGTTGAAAATATATCTAAAATTGGGAAAAAAATGTGAAAAATAGGATTTGTGAATATTTGTACTCAGTGCTTTCCAGAACCTGGAAAAATAAAGATCAAATGCTTTTGAGTCAAATAAAGTACAATGTTAACCATTCAGCCCTATCTCGCCAAGTCATTTAAGAGGTCGTTTACACTTACTGGTGGTCGTGGGTGTTCGACGAGATACGGAGTGGCACATCTTCTCTCTAGTATCTTTGCTGCAGACTCACATGCTTGAGCTACACCAATCACAGCGACCTAGTCACCCAGAGAACTGCAGGACTCTCCCACACATATCCTGGTCTGCAGGGCGGGGTTTCGTCCGGATGTCCTCAGTAATGTGTGTACAGGAGTGGCTTTTCCTGGTTCCTTGTTTTCCCTCTGGCAAATATTGACAAGGCAGTAACGACTCAGAGTTAACAGAAAATGAGGTCTCGAGAGTAAGGACACCTCAGCACTCCAGCGTTTATCAGTGTGCAACCTGATGCTTGCTAAAATATGTCTGTTGTAATGGCCACTATGCACTATGCAAGTTCTTGGGGAAGAGTACTTTCACAATTTTTAGGGGGGAACAGGGGGGTACTTACATGTTTTGTTACAGGTGTTGCCAAGATTTTAAACCGCAGTTATAATTTGTAATGGGACACGGAATCTTTTTTCAAATTTTCTTATTAGGTGGGTTGTGGCTATGAAATGTCTGGGGACCTTGCAATAAACCTTTCATTTTCTGACTCCTCACTCTGCATCAACCATAGACAGATACATATTTAGATATTCACCTCTGACCGTAGAGTTTCGCAGTGAGGGAAGGTTTATATCAGCAGGATAGTCCTTGCCGCATTCATTACACAGTAGTGAGACTAGGAACTCCTCTTGTGGATCAGGCACTTATGTGTAACGGGGCAGTGGGTGAGAGTGTATATTAAAGATTTCATTCATTCAATCTGAAGCACATAAAAAATAATCAGGGAGTTTATATTATGGAGCCCTGAACAATACAGCCTTTCACCGCTGGTCACTGTATCTCTGGAGTCAGGGTCTGGGCTGAATCACGACATTATTCCCTGTCCATGTCTTGGAGAGATGACAGTATGTGGAGAGATGGCAGTGAGTTTCATTGCAGCAGTGTATTTGAGAGGAGAAATATGTGTGTGTGTGTGTGTGTGTGTGTGTATAATGTGTGGTCTACCACATACAGATTGAAGAGAACTGAAGGTGGTTTGATGAAAAAAATTATCCCACAGAAAGTGTTTGGTTAGACATATTTATAAAACAGCCTTCTAAAGTCTATTGACTTGTGCCTGGATTGGCAATGTAAATATATATTTATTACATATTTCTGTTCATTTTTAAATATTGAATTTCCAAATTTTTTTTTAACAGTTCAATCTTTAATCAGAAATTAATCTTGAGTGATAATTGTATGGTAAAGTGCTAATAATTTTTTGAAAACAATCCTTTTAAGCCACATCTTATTATTCCATCTCAGGTACATCTACCAACAAAAATGTTTAAAATGAAAAATGTCTGATGCAATTGTAAAAGTTAAACTTCACAAACTTTCACTTACCCCAGTCTCTAAAATGAGATATTTCATCACAGATTTTTATTATTTATGGATAAAAGGCTAGTCAACTGGGAGACACACAAAAGGTGACACTAGTTTTCTGTCAGTTTAAACTACTGGGGTGAATTTGACCCCAAACATAAAAGGCGTCATATAATGTCAGCATAATATGAGGGTTAAATACTAAATAAGTTTCACATTGTCATTGAATCCATCTAAACATTACTTTTAATGTATAATACATGTAGTATACTGATTTAAAGTATTATTAATAAGTAATATCAATAATTATAATAATAATAATATGTTCTCCATGTCAAGCATTTGTAAGAACTAGAATTAAAGTTGCACACAGGAACACTGGAACTTTCCTTTATGTTCATAGCAGTGGTATGAGTAAACAAGCCCATAGATCATTTTCAGTTACTACAGTGATCCGGGTGAATGGGTGGGTTTATTTACAGAACCAGGTGTGGGATGGACACCCTTTCAACTGTGAAGTTAGCTGCAATAATTCTAACTGTGGGGAACATTGGAAAAGATGCATAGATGCAAATGATAGTAAACCGAGCCCAGACAGGACATATCCTGTAACTGTCATTTGTAACTATGTTAACTATTTCTCTCATTCCATGAAACCACTTAAAGCAAAATAACAGCGAAGTAACATTTATTTATTTATTCAATTCACAAAAATGTCCTATTTTTTTCCATTAAAACCTGTATGAGAAAGTGCCACCAGAATTACCCACAAAAAAACCAGAGCTAAAAACTAAAAAAAGGTTGTATATTTTATACAGCTACTCCACAAATGACCCCACACAACACCTTTGCATACAAAGCTGGTATGGGACTTATGTCCATAAATGTGTTTTTTAAAATATATATGAAAATATAACATTAGGTTTATTGCGTGTTTACTATTTAATCCCAACAAATTAGGAAAAGTCATATAGTGTCAAGATGAAAAAATAAGGTTAACTGGTTTTTAAGAGTTTCAAACATTGAATTAGGTCAAATTGACCTTGAACACGTGAGGGTTAATTTGATGTGTGGATATATGTTTAATTAAAATACAGGTAAATTTGTGATTGTAATACATTTTTTTGTCTTATTTTGGTGTTTGTTTTTAATGTTTTTAAATGTAAAAATAGCTTCAACAAAAACAACAACAACAACAATAATAATAATAATAAAAATAATAAGAAGAATCATCATCATCGTCATAATCATCATCATAAAACAACTGCTTCCTTCTGACCTGGACCAATAGTAAACAGACTAATCAGCACTGTGGCAAATCAGAGGCCTTGGTTTATGTAGGCCTGTCCTCGGATTAATGCAAAAATATTAATATGAATTAAAAGCCCGATAAACCTTTTCAATTAAAACAACAAATACAGATCTTGCTGAAGTGTATCATATAAAAGACTAAATGTAAATGCTAAAACATGTAAATGTTCATATCTAGAGTATAATCAGCATACGCATACATTCCAGCAGGGGAGAGGGGAGGGGCCAGTAGGTGAGCGGGTGTATAAATATGGTACAGGTAAGTTGACGACAACAGGACCTGGAGTTTGAATCTGAGTCAAGACAGGGCTATCCAGCAAACAGGTAAGAGATATTTATTTTATCTAGCTTTCAAAGAATACTGGCAAATATAACCTCTTATGCCACAGTACTCCTTTTTGAATTCTGTGCATTCTCATACTGTTGTCTGTATCTATGGGTAGTCTAGTGTCATTTGTTTTTATCAAACAATTAATATGCCATTGATTTCCTAAGAGTGTTCGGTACAGAATGTGTGAAGCAATATATGTGAATGTATGGCAGTGTATCATTTTCAGTTTTCCCCCTTTCTATTTCAGAAAGCTGCAATGATGATGAAGGTGTTGATATCTGTGCTCTTGGTCCTGGTGGCTGTCTCATCTTCTTACGGAAAACCCGACAAGCCGACCCCCCAGAATCAGAAGAGGGTCCCCCAGACGCTCTCTAGAGGTGCTGTAAGCCTGTGTCACCTCAGTCTCATCTTCCACATTTTTCACACATGCATTATGATCAAAATTGAACACGTGTTTTCTATCAATCTGGTATATCAGCCTTTTTCTTCAGCTCCATGGTCATCATGACTAACGTGTGTCTGTTTAAAATGTGTTTGGTCCACTGACACCCTTATTTCTTGGAATATATTTAGATATACAGAGCTGTAATCTTTTTTATTAAGGTTAAGTATACTTGCTCAAGGGTACTGGTATCAGTGTGACACCCATGACTTGAAACTATCGCCTTCTACTTACAAGCTCATTTCCTCCACTATTGCATACTCAGGCTTGTGCGGTTATTCCCTATGTTTTTACCAGGGTGGGGAGACGAGCTAATCTGGTATCAGACCTACGAAGAAGCTCTGTACAGAGCCCAAACAAAGTAAGCGCTATACAGTCTTAAAATATCAGTTCAAATGCATTAGACATGTGTCGGTGTGCAGTGATATTAATATGCCTTGAATTGATCTATCTCTGCAGTAACAAGCCCCTGATGGTGATCTTTCACCTGGAGGAGTGTCCCCACAGCCAGGGTAGGATGTACATTTTAGCAGTCAGACTCTAATGAGTCTTTCGTGTAGTCTGACATATGTTCTTTTCGGTGTCAACATGTGCTATTAGGTGTGTGTGTAATAGCTGTCACATGGTACAAATGGTATTTCTTTTAATAAACATGATTTTATTTTTCCAAAAACTAAAAGTAATGTTTTCTTGAATGCAACATCGTATGACTTTTATGATTATATGGTTCTATCTAGCTCTGAAAAACGCCTTTGCCAGCAACAAAGAGATCCAGAAACTGGCAGATGAGGGCTTTATCCTTATGAACCTTGTGGTAAGTGTAAAACAATGCATACTATTGTTAGTATTATGCAATACTTTTAACATGGCAAAATAAAAATTGTTCCGCAAAAACACATTTTATGTCTAGAGTATACTTGACATAGTTTTTTTATCCCCCTAACAGTTTGAAACCACTGACAAGCATCTCTATCCTGATGGTCAGTATGTCCCCAGGATACTTTTTGTTGGTAAGTGATTGTCACTGTGAGTCTCAACAGTGAAAAGTATTATATTTATAAGCATACCATTACTAATCATGATTATAACCAATGTCCTAGTGCATATGCCGTATTTGAACATTACAAGTTACAATGTGTTGTATTAAAGCTCTCTCTCTCTCTCTCTCTCTCTCTCTCTCTCTTCTGCAACTCTTTTCAGACCCTTCTTTCACCATAAGAGCTGATATCATAGGAAGATATGCAAACCGTTTGTATGCATATGAACCCACTGACATGAAACTATGTAAGTGTAACCGTTTTGATATCATCACTGTATAGCTCCAAAATCTAAAATAACATTATGACATTTTACTGTAGGTATAGTTGCAAAATCAAAAATGACATTTTTTAAAATACTGACCACTAAGGTTAAGTAGTAAAAGGTAGCCATAAAATACAATGAATGTAAAAGCCAATAGATATGTCCCAGGATGCATTTCTGGAGAGCACGGTAATAGACGTTTCTCTTCTCGCCTTCCTCCGCAGTGTTGAGCAATATGCAGAAGGCCAAGAAGCTGCTTAAGACAGAGCTGTGAGAGATGGACTGAGCCTGGATTTGTCCTTTTACATCTGTGACCTCTGGGAGTTCCCAAGATCCCCTTGAGGGTGGAATTTCAACATCACTCACTTTGCATTAATTGTTTACTTACATGGAGCCAAGCATTGGATTGTCACATTTTCAGTTTGAATGGACACAATCCTCTTTCAAATATCCTGCAACTGCAAGTGTTATTACTGCACTGCCATGTTAGTAACATTTCCTGTTGAAACTACAAAAATGTGTTTTTTTATAAAAGATATTTTTCTTCAGTCTGTTCTTGTTAGTATTAAATCAACATATCAGTTTTCAAAATATTCCCTAGCAAGAAATGCAGTAATATTTATGTGGGCTGTGCTCCTGTACATTGAATTGTTTCAGCTGGTTATTTATGTGTTTGTTGTGGTAAAACTGTTCAAAGGATTCATGAACTGTCTGAAGAAACAAAAATAAATGTTGACTTCCTATCACAAACAAAATAATTATGTCTTCATTCTATAATGTCATTCATTAAAAATGTTCTTATACTAAATTTAGTAGTACAGGGAACAAGCATACATTTGCATATAAAGCAACAGTTAAAAAAATGAGTTTGGATATGTTATATGAGGATTTAGGCCTCCAATCCTGTTGAGTGCTGATCATGTTGCATTGTTTGCCTTCCATAAGTTAGATGCTCCTATCTAAATCCTGTTTCAAGTAAATGTGGTTTAATACTACTGTTTCGAAGTAGGCTTGGATAAAATAGATGGGCTAGTCCGCAGAGGGAGAGCGGAGTCCCCATTCACATTCTGGAGGAACTTGGACACAGCCCATGTTGCTGAGTGACCTTTTCCTGAGTTACAAGCCTCGCTAGACACCCAAATTGAGTTAATACTGTTAGGAATAGCACTAGGCTGAGCGACAGGGTTCAGTGATTAAGGTTAATACGTTGCTAGGACAACCTTTGCTAATGGTGTTCAGCTGAAAACAAGTCATATACTTTGGAGACTTACATTTACCCTAAAAACGTGAAGTTGAGTATTCCAGTGATAATTCCAGAAAAAAACATGATCTGCATCTGCATTTATTGCTGCATAGTGTGGCTTCCTCGTCACTCTTAGTGAACTGGCTGTACGGGTATTTCAGGAATTCCAGTGTTAGATAGTGGCGTCAGCTTTACAATGGCTACAATTATTTGCAGAGTGGAGAAGAGGGACAGATCGCAAACATTAATTAAATTTCAAGTGACAGCTGTGTTGGTTTTCTGTTAACTCTGTTAAACTCCCAGGCAAGACTTTTCAACTGCTTTAGGACTTTTAATGAGAAAGGGTGTGAATATATAAAAAGAGGAAAGAAAGTGGGTGTTGAATGGGCAACAACTGTAACAATTATAATGTATGAGTTCACAAAAGCAATGCCTTACCAGGAATTTGAAGCTATATTTATTTCTTAAATTTTATTATTGATGAAAACGTTTAAACACTAATTCAACTGCAGAGATGTTAAAAAAACATACATTGCTGTACAGTTAACTTGGACTCAACTCAACAAATTTTTTTTGCAGTAATTACAACTCAATTGGTCTGCCTTGTCCAGGTGATGACACATTTTAATTTGCTTCTGTCCTTGTTGAATTGAAAGGTTAATTCAACAAGGAATTAACCTTGCTATTAAGGCAGAACAAAGGCTGCACTATGGCTGTGTCGCAAACGGCAAAAATGCTGCCTTCGAAGGCAGCATTTGAAGGCAGGAAGGCATCGAGGCGTGTCTCATTCATTCCAGTTTGCATAAAATGCTGCCTTCTAAGGTGCCTTAGAAGGCAGCATTTGAAGGCAGCATCGCATGTATCCCATGAGTCTTTGCGATTACATCAGGGTTATCACTTCAGTTAAATTAACGGCGGCCGAAAACAACGATGCAGTATTTGCAGCAGCACCAGGGGACCTTTTTTACAGTCTGAACATGCAGTAAACTCCATAATTTGTCGTAGTTATATTTAAAAATGCATCTAAATTATTTAATACACTGGAATAGTGTATCTGACGTTTTTAAGCCTCTGTGAGCTTATCCAGTAACTAGTAACACTGATCTCACATGACATTATCCTGCCTTCGAAGTGTGTCCAAAATTTGTTGCCTTTTGAGGTACCTTCAGAGGGAGCAAGACAGCAAGACAGCGAGGCAGCGAGGCAGCGAGGCGGTTTGAGACACAGCCTATGTTGTGGTTTCCAAAAGCCAGGCTAGAGTGACCGTTTGAAAGTTTCAATCATAAGCTTTCCTCAATTTTGCTCTAACAACATAACAATATGTCCATTATTTGCAAAAGGTGTGGAACATTGGCTTATTACATTTGCACACGTCAATCTTGAGTAAGACACACACTCACATTGGCTCTGCGCCAATTTCCACTAGCAAAAAAGTGAACAAAATATCCAGTTTCAGACATCAGGGAGAAGCGATTTCATGTAAATGGATAGGAAAAACAAAATAAAAACAACAAAATAGTCCCATCATGTTTATAGCAACAGCCCCAGACAGTATTGTTACCTCAACGTAGGCAATGTAAAATGTAATCAAATTCCTTGATATTTTAACTCTTTTTGTGCTGCATAACACACACAGTAACAGCACACTACACTGCAGTTACAAGTAAAATAATATTAAATAAACAACATATCAAACACTTTATTTTGTTCTACAAACGTTTGAGTACATAGTCCACAAAACCAGATGCAGGCATAGATTTTGATATAGGCATGCAGGTAGAAATCAAACACACACTCCAACAAAAGTCAAGGTGAAATTGTGACATGAATACTATAGGCACATATCAGAAAACCATTAGCCATATACAGAGGGCGCTGAATTGCATCATATTACAGCTTTTTACGAGTGCAGACTCATTAATCATTTGATTCATATTTTGTCTTTGAATAAAACTTAAATTCACGTAATTATTTTGAGGAGAAGGTGTTTTTTATTCTATTATTGCTTTGTTACTGTTTGCAATTGCGATAATCCACATGTTCTCTCCAGAACTGAATGGATCGTTCATTTCAAACGAATGTGTAAAAGCATATTACCTAAAGCAACAAAATGCAGACCAAAACTTTGAAATGTGAAAAAAGTGTGGAAAAAAGCTCTTTAACACTGAGAAAATTGAGTGACTGTTTAAACAGTAATTTGTTTAATGTGAATGAACATTATTTTTTCTTTTATAAATAACATTATACTTCAGTTAAGTGTATTTTCCTTCATGGACACCTCATCGGTCCAGCATGCATAGACTACGGTCTTAATCATAGTAGTACCATTTTGTGATACAGCAGTGACTCGTTAAAAATACATTTCATCTTGCCTAACACTAACTTCAGACATTTAGAATTTTGAGATGCAAAGGTTAACAGTTCCCTTAGCAATGCATCTGGGCCATTTTAAAACCTACATCTGAAATTCTGAATATGTTGGAGACCTCTACTAAACACTTGAACTGGACAGTGGTTCACTCAGTTTAAGAGCATACACACTACTGATGAACAAATGCTACAATCCACCACTGCCCAGTCACTTGGTCAAATAGGTGATTGTTTTGCTAAAGACATTGTCAATAGTCCTAAATATAGTGCAGTTATTTAAAAAAAAGAAAAAGAAGAAGCAAATACTGATTACAGAAAAGCACTGGGATTTGCTCGAGGGTCCTTCTGATTCCGATAACTGTATGTTAGCCACACACCCAATATCTGAAACAAAAACAAAAAGGACTAATCAGTCATGTTGTACATTCACAGTGAGAAAGTATTGTGGGAGTAAATATGACTAATTGACATTAGTAGAAAAATCATTCGGATCAGACGACGTGCTGCAATACAGGAATGGAATTGAAACTTTCATAGTCAGATCTTCCATAAATATCAACCTGTGTGAAGTTGTTGTCTTTAAACTAATGTGTATTCAATTGTATGATTACAAGGCGTCACCATGTTCCCGTGGTTTCTGTGATACAGCAGGAACCTTGTGTCTACTGTGGCATACCATAGCCCATTGTCAACCACGACCAAAATACCTAGAAATGGTTGGCACTTGGCTGCCAACTAGAACAAAACAAACCCTAGCAAACAAAAAAGCAAATTATAGTATTTAACATTTCATTCATTATTCACTCTGGAAACTCTGGGTGATTTTCCTGAGGAAAGTCCTGATAGGTAGACAGCAAACGTGCACTGCTGCCCGTGTTCACGGGTGGTCATTCACCTCTGTGAAGCTGAAGAAGAGGCCGATCCCACCCGCAAAGTGCAGCACCTCCCCGGCGTGCTGCTGGATCTTAGCTGCACACGTGGCACACGAGTGGTTTGGGAAACAGGGCTGAGGTGCGAGAAGAAAGAGACGAAAGCAGAAAAGTGAGCGGATGGCTCTTAGGCACCAACATCCCCACGGGCATCTGTGAGAGGGAAGAGTCACACAGTCTTACAGCGTCACAGGTCCCGTTGTTGTTAACAGAGGAAAAGCCGCAGCAGTTGAGAGTCTTCTCTACATCTTTCTGCGTGATCTTTGAGTTATTCCATCCCACTTCCAGCAGGTGGCTCTACACAAAGAGAGAGAGAGAGAGAGAGAGGGGGGGGGGGGGGGGGGGGGTGGTGCGGGACATAGATTTATGGCTATTGTCAAATGGTGGAAAGAAATTTAGGCTAATATAAAAAACTTCATATTCATGCATTGTTTCATATGCAAATTAGAGAACAGCATAAATTAATTAGCAGGGTGAACTCAACAGTAGAGTGCTTCTTAAAATACACTAAGAGAGGAGGCATACCATCTTTATTTAATACTGTACTCTTGAAAGCATGTTGGTTCTTAACATCACGCATGTGCACTAGTGTGATGTTGAGTTGTACAAGTCAAACAATATGACACTCATCGTCAATGTGTTTTGCCCTTAAATTTGACAAGTACTTGCACAACATAATGTGTTACCAAACAAAGGCAATGTGTATTGTTGGAGTGAGTGTGGGTATGTCCAAAGTGTGAGTTAATGGCACATACCTGCTGGTCTTTATTGATGGCCAGACATGCACAGGACACGGAGAACTGCACCACAAACACCATGAAGAGGATAATCATGTACTGAGAGCACAGTCAAGGAAGCACACTGGACCTTACCCTAAACCCTCAAATAAAACTAGCAAGTCAGCTACAGTGGCAGAGCAAAATGGGCAGTGCCGTTAAGAGAAACAACACTGAGTCCTCTTCAGCTGAGTCTGACTATACCAGAGGTGGAAAGTCCAGGGGTCAGAAAGTAAAAGACCTGCCATGTTTTTCTTCCACCCATAAACTCACACAGCTGATTTCACTAATTAGCTCTACCTCCTGGCTGAAGAATTGTGCTAATTAGCAAATCCGGGTGATTGGAACAAAATACTGGGGGGGGGGGGGGATTCTTTCTGAACCTGTTTATTATTTATTATCAATTAAGTTTATGACTTCACTTTATAATGCCACTATGCCTACACAATGAAAATATTTTAAGAAAGATTTTCCATAAGACAATTCCCCATGTAGGATTGCAAAGGGAGGGAATTTTACAGGTAACTTTCAGTCATTTTGTATGTTAATAAGGCCTATATAATTTTCTGTCTTAGATGGAAGGAAATTGTAAAATTATATTTTTGCATTTAATATTCTTCTTGTTACACAAACTGCATTTGAAAAAAACATAGAAATATACGTGTTCACTTTGTGGTAAGCCAACATCATGTTTGTTTGACATTTCTTAAAACCCATGGTTTTCTCCCTAACAATGTGTGCAAGTATTTGTAGTGACCCCTGAAATAGGCCCAATACATTAAAAAGCCTGTTGAAAACCCAGGCTTTCGTCTGTGACTATGTCATTGAATCACCCATCAGATCTCAGCGTGCCCCCCCCCCCCAAGTGTAATGATAGACTGTGGTGGGGAGTGGGGGGGTGGCTAATATATAAATACCCCATCCCAGGTATTTATAATATTATGCTAATTGGCTTACTGCTTTTCTCTGAAACAAGCTCACTTGAAGGAAACATTTTACTGGGGAAAAGCAAATATGCATTTGAAAATGAATGTCATGGTAAGTGGTAATTGTAAGGACACACAAACCACGCACCGACTACCAAAGAGACCGATTTATCAAAATTTGCTTAGTGTAGCTCTTTTCCCACAGAACCAGTCTCAGGTACCGTTTAAAATGTTACGGAAATGAAAAGGCCACATAGCAATAGAAGGAGCGGAAAAGAAACAAATGAAAACACAATACATAAAATCATTCATTGTACTTTACTACCGAGCATATGCATGGCATACACATGATAAATAATTTTAATTTTCCACAACAAACCTCTATAGTAGGAAATGTTGACTGCCTGACAATTACAGCTGACTGAGAAGGTCCTGCTGACACCAATATGTGAAACATAATAGTGTCACAACAGACCTTGATCCTGTTGCATATTCATGCATCATCAGAAACTGGATCACTGTTTTCCAAAGCACAGAAACATGCTGAAACCAAAACATCTTTTAGAAATTAAGCAACACGGCTATTAGCTTTGATCCATGAAAAACCTGTAGACATGTTCTCTTTTGACACCATTACAGAGAATTAGCATATGGAGACCCATTTTCTAAAATCTACACTCTTTTTATTTTCACATCTGAAAATGATTTATGAGAATGTTCCATTGTTTATTACAAAATTAAGAAGGAATCCTTCCAAGAAAATGATTGTTAATGAAAAAAATATGCCGCATATTTAATTGGCAATTAATTAACTTTACGCTGACCCTGCGAAATACAGTATATATTCACTGAAACTTCCCTCCATTATAAAGGATACAAAGAAAAGCAGCACTTGGTGATGCCTCATGGCTCCAATGAGTCCCACCAGTGCCACAAAGAAGAGGAACACACCCACTCCTATGACACCGCCAACCACCTGGAAACTGGACACCAGTCCAAACCACTTCCCCCAGGCGGCGATGCCAATCATGAGCAGGCTCACCATCTGAAAGACAAGGGCAGCACAGAACTGATAATGGCACTTTGGCTAATCCCATCTAGTGCAACGTACAATACTAAATCCAGTGCATCCTTGCAACAACATATCAGAGGAACAGTACATGACAGAACTCAGTACAGCCCTGTCGCAAGTTCACGAGTGAAATGTGCTACGCAGAATGACAGAAGTGTAGGGTACAGTGGGGCACAGCACTGAAATAGGTTCATAGCGGAATATACAGTGCTGAGGGTGCACTGGGTAAGGTCGTGGTACGTCTTCAGTCAGCGGTGCAGACAGACAGCACCTGGGTGGGATGCCATGGAGGTCAAAGCGTAGAGTGGCCTCATTTAACAGCCATGCGGCAGGACTGACAATATGTACGGCCGGCTGAGCGAGGTGGGTCTGACACATGGCTGGTAAGCACAGCTAAATGGAGAAGAGGCAGTGAGAAGAGTGGAGAAAACAGAGATGAGAGTAAAAGAGCGAGAGCAGGGTCATAGAAGAGGACTGAGATAGGCTAGAGGTAGAGAGTCTCATTTGATTGTGTTGCTATTTTCAAATGATTTATTTCTTAATTTAAATACCTGTCACAAAACAAATGAAATACTAAAAGCACAGACAATGAATTAACTCAATTCAATACATTTTGATAAAAAAAAGGTTTATATTTAAAAGTAGGGTCTTCCAGTCCTTTCTGACAGTTCCTCCCTATTTTACACTCACAGGGCTTCTATTGATGCATCAAGCATCGCACTTCTGCTTAGTGTGCTTGTGGGCAGTCAGATTACAGCGATCCAGAGGTTTACTGGCTTCCAGCTGCCTCGCGTTATTAGTGCAGATAACCTTGCCATGTGCATAACCTCCTCAGGAGAGCAAAGGGAGAAAGTAAGCTTCAGTCTTCACAGAGGTGCAAAGTAGACTACATGCCATTTGGGATACCCTGTGCTCAGCACCTCTGCTTGGAGCACATCCACCGGCTGCTTATGCCGTTCAGAACATTAGCCGAGTGAGAATAGTGTCATTTCATGCTTACAAGTGCACCATGCCTGCTTTCCTCAAGACCTGCCCTTGTGTCAATAATGTCCTCCCACTGCTTTGGGCTATCCATGTTTTTACATTCACAACGTCAGTTCAAGTTATTCATGGACATTTTAATACGGCAGAATTATTTCTAACACCCTGCAGATGTAACCATAAGAAGCGACAATAATTCCACAATAATTGTTGAAGAAAACAGATTATGTTCAAAAACAGAGTAGCACTGGATAAATTAATACATTTCACTGTCAAAATAACACAAATGTAATGTACAAGTAGCTTGTTGAACTGGCTTTAATTTGCCAAGTACATCTTGATAATACATTTTATTTTAGTTAATGTTATAACTTTCCTGTAACTTAATTAGGCTACACGCAATAATATTTAGGCTATTTCATTGGCTACATAATCAGATGTGCACCGTAATATACTCGAGATTAATCATCTAAAAGTAAAAGAGCTCTAACACAATAGGCCTAGAGAAACTTAAATTTTTACAATTTTATAAACAGTCAAAAATCAAACTGCTGCCTAGGCTACATTTTTTTAAAGAGGCTAAAAAGTTTTTATACATTTGGAGTGTGCGTAGGCTACAACGACTTTGTTTTGGATATATTCGATTAGGCTACACATAGGCTACTGTTGCATATAGCCTATAAATTTAGTTACAAGATAGGCCTACACATAGGGAGACCCGACAAAATCCCAATGTAGCTATCCGAAATATCAAACGGATTAATCTAGCTGCTGTGCGCTTGCAGACTCTAGTCACATGCCGGTATTCATAGAGGAACGTGGACACAGGTGCAGATGCTCCATCATGGCAAGTAAAAACTATGATGTAGCCTAGCTTAGGCTATAATGTTTACCATGTGCCAATGAAGATCATCAGACATGTTTGCAATGGAAGAATAAAATGCTTACAATGTTCGTTCGAGCCAAAAGCGGTAAAAGAGAATCTAGACTACTCGATAGGGGATAAGATTGATTTGTATGTTTTCGCCCTACTATGTCACACAGCTCGTAACGGATCACATCATCATAATCTTAAGTAGGTCATAGCATTTGATATGTCTGACTATTGCATCACGGTTCTGTTTGACAAAGAACATAGCCTAGACCCCGGTACAGTTATGCGCTTTTACCGATGCAACACATAACCACTGAATTTCGAAGCATGCTACGCGTAATAGAGCCTATGTTAAGGCCGGTACAATAGCCAATACCCAATAGTACAGTAAGAGCTACCATCAGTCGATTATCTTTTGGTCCTGGCAATAAGTAGCCTAATACCTTATAAATATGCAATGTTATGAGTCAGAAAGGCAAGACGATATAAACGGACAATAAACTAGATTGAAAATGAACACTAGCCGATATGTTGGTACATATAGGCTACAATACTGTAGACCAATAAGATCTAATATTTAAGAAAGGTACAGTTTAAGAAAAACGACATAATTTCATTGAATAAATAATACAGGTGGCATTTTACAGATATCTAATAAGGACTGAGACCGCTGCGTATTTCCATATTTTAAGAGCCTGTACCTGTCATTTCATACCATATGGCAATTTATAAAACCGCATACTTACGACATAGAGAATATTGAGGGCGCAGAGGGAGTTCTTAGAACAGGTAAACCCGCCGCATACCATTGTGGATATTCTATTTGACACCTAAACTATGTAAAGGTAATAAAAAAAATATTTGTTGCAAACTGTAACAGCACAGTTTCCTAAAATAAATGGGGTATATTACATGCCCACTCATAGACTCCGCCTGGTATATAGCACACCTCGTAGGCTACGCTAGAAGCTAGCAGTGCGTTTGTTTCCAATGTGTGAAGCCAGAAGCATCCATTGCCCTCTGATTGGTCGTTTTTTCTTGTACGTCAACCATATGCAAATAAATGCAGGAGTTGTGATTAAGCCTGCGTGTGTCACGAGACGAAAGCGTCCACTTCTTGAGAAAGCATCGTGATTATTGTCCTCGTCAGTGTAATTTTGATCTGATCAAAAACGTCTCCGACGTAAAAAAACAAAAAACAAGTTACTCACGCATAGCCTACAGAGCACTGTCTATAAGTCCTTAATTCCAACTTGCAAAAACTAGGCCTGCCTTTAAAAGTATTGATATCAAAATGTGGCCAAGTTACAACTAACAATATTGCCTATCGTAGCTCACACTAAATAAACTAGCTTTATTCCAAAGCAATGCTATCCAAACTTTCCTAAATTATTTAATGCTACTTGGCCCTGTGTTTCTTCATCTTACCATCTCAAGATAATGTGGTCAATGAAACTATGTTCCACATCAAACTGCAAAATGAGAATAATTTATAGTGGAAATACTCTGATTCAGATGTGTTTGAACAATTGTCTGCATCCACTGCTTTGGGTCTATGAAAAGCACAGAATGAATAAAATGTATTATTATTATTATTATTATTATTATTATTATTATTATTATTATTATGTATTTATTGATTTATTTATTTGGAATATTTGGATTTCTATCAAATCAAAATCAAACCAAATGTGTGGTCCTACAGAGCATAGATATCCTTGTGTTCACAAAATTCTGTTCACAAATATCATAACTATTGGATACGTTCGTAAAAATGCTATATGTACGCTATTTTCTATGTAAAAATATTACTAATTTGTATCTGCATTTATTTATTCATCCCCCCTTTCTTTATTGTACATGATGTTTCTTGATATAAATGTCTGTTTGTGAATTGTAATGAAATCTGTAGCAGCAGTTAGCATTTTAAAACCTGTACATTTTCTAAAGTAAACTTGCCAACAAAGTATAACCATATCCTTTCTGGAATGTAATTATTCATCAACTGTTAAAAACATTCATTGAAATCATATGTTGTTCCATGAGGCACAATCTCTTCACATGCAAAGATGAAGAAACACAGGGCCAAGTTGCATTAAATAATTTAGGAAAGTTTGGATAGCATTGCTTTGGAATAGAGCTAGTTTATTTAGTGTGAGCTACGATAGGCATTATTGTTAGTTGTAACTTGGCCACATTTTGATATTAATACTTTTAAATGCTTTTACGTCTGAGATGTTTTTGATCAGATAAAGGATTACTGTGATGAGATATAATTTCTCTAGTATTTACACAGGATGCCACAGTATCTGAATATGTACTTAAACCATAGCCTAGGCAGGAAATAGAGGGGGTGATGACCAAAAGGATGCTGAGATTATACAAGCTTAACCAGCATGACTTCTACTAATGTTCACTTCTCCGTTTTCAAATGTATCTATTTTTATATACATTATTTATGTACTGAACTCTGGGGAAAAGGGTGTGTTGTGGGAATTTCAGATGTAAAGTTTGAATTAAGGAGGTGACATCTATTTTCAAAGAAAGATAACCACTTTAAAAACCACTTATAATCCTATATTTTATTGTGGCATGTGGTCATGGGTGGTCCTTGTACCTGAAATCCAGAAAACCAAAAGTACAGACACAATTTTGGGAGAAACACTTCACCATCGCAGATCTAGACATGACTGCAAAAAATTGCGGTGTGGTGTGTGTTGCTCTAGAACTTTAACACAAATCCTACATTTCACTCATTAGCGTACACTCACCCAAACCTAGAAGTCCAAAAAAAAAAATATATTTTAAGAATTTTGATATGTTATGTTTATGTTATTTCTGAGAGAACAAATACCTTGCATTTTCCTCGAGTGCACCCAGCAGTAGCATGTACAACATGCTCTTACATATGAACAGAGAGTAAGAGAAACGTGCTGCAACCAGGCCCATTTTCCGTTTCTCTACTAAAAACAAATTCAACAGCAATCAGCAACTTTTTACCAATCTGAACATTTTTTTAAATTCAATTTCACAAAATAAATTAAACACTATTGAGATTTACCTGCCATTATTTGAATTTTAAATTTAAATGTATAGCTGAAATTTACATACAATTGTGTGTAAGCATGCAATCAGTATAACATTACTTTTCTTTTTGTTAAACCAGACTGAAGGATTTTGGTATGCCCTTTCATAGGCCAGGGCCAAGTATGTACAGAGTGAACAAATTCCAATTTGCAAAACAAGATCCATGGAAATGTCAGCTTGAACAGAATCAGTCTTAAAATGGAGGATTCATATAACACGGCAAGCAGGACTGAAGGTGGAGTTCACATGCATTAAACCATGCACTAACAACCTGTATCTTATTGTCACTAAGAAGTATGAACATATTACATTACATTACATTACATTACATTACATTACATTACATTCATTTAGCAGACGCTTTTATCCAACATATGAACAAAGAATGAGATGACCTTTGTTATCAGCAAGTTCTTACTTTAGCTGAAATAGTTTCACGGGCTTTACCTGAGAAACAACCTGAAAACACAAAAATATTCCTGTTAGTTCACATATATTTGAAATTGCTTACAAAAACATAAACATGCTGTGGGAAACTACTTATATTGTCATATATACGTATAGGGATTGTTATACTGTATATACTGTATGTTCATATCTGATCAAAAACGTCTCTGACGTAAAATTATATCTCATCACAGTAATCCTTTATCTGATCAAAAACAAAAGACGTAAAAAAAAAAAAAAGCCAAGTTACTCACGCATAGCCTACAGAGCACTGTCTATAAATCCTTAATTCCAACTGGCAAAAACTAGGGCTGCCTTTAAAAGTATTGATATCAAAATGTGGCCAAGTTACAACTAACAATATTGCCTATCATAGCTCACACTAAATAAACTTGCTCTATTCCAAAGCAATGCTATCCAAACTTTCCTAAATTATTTAATGCAACTTGGCCCTGTGTTTTTTCATCTTAGCATGTGAAGAGATTGTGCCTCATGGAACAACATATGATTTCAGTGAATGTTTTTAACAGTTGATGAATAATTACATTCCAGAAAGGATATGGTTATACTTTGTTGGCAAGTTTACTTTAGAAAATGTACAGGTTTTAAAATGTTAACTGCTGCTACAGATTTCATTACAGTTCTGTAGGCTATGCGTGAGTAACTTGGCTTTTAAAATTTTTTTTTTTATGTCGGAGACGTTTTTGATCAGATATCACTTATTTTTGACAGCTAACTAATGATGAATAATGCATGAAGATAATCACATCGAGAGAGACATGCATACAGAATACATGCATTCAAAATAAATGCATGCAGACATTTGTGTAACCATAACGGCCTGTGCTGACGAGAATGAGAACATTTATCCTATTAACGATAGCCAACAATTACATTAAAAGAGTTTGTAGATGAGCTGTATTTAATGTCTAATGAAATACAATGAATAGTTTAGTTTTCTGTACTGCAATGGATGTACACTGCCCGGCCAAAAAAAAAGTCACACACTCTAATATTTTGTTGGACCGCCTTTAGCTTTGATTATGGCGCGCATTCGTCGTGGCATTGTTTCGACAACCTTATGCAACGTCACAACATTTATTTCCGTCCAGACTTGCATTCATTTTTGGCCGAGATCTTGTATTGACGACGGGAGAGTCGAACCACTCCGTGAAGTCTTCTCCAGCACATCCCAAAGACTTTCAATGGGGGTTAAGGTCAGGACTCTGATATGTTTCGGTAATTGGAGGTTTATAAATCCGATCCCTTAAGGGATTGCAGCTTATAGTAGGCTATCATCAATTCTTAATGTATTATCGTAAATTCTTAATTTTCCTAGTAGTTCATTTCATGGTGACATTGTGTTATGTGTGAAAAGGATAAACTAAACAGAGCTGAAGTGAAGAAATGAATGAAGACATAATAAAGAAATGTTGGCCGAGGCGAGCGTTGAAGGTTCGGTTTCCACAGTGATTCAGACATGACCACAAGAGCACAGCAGGCTCCACACAGACGAATTTTTTTGTCGGCATTTGTGTGAGATTAAAACATGTAGCCGATGGCACAGTTATTTATAGATTTTTTTTAACATTAATGCAACAATGCGATGTTAACAAGATGATTTTCTGCATTGAAACCTTTTTCTTTGCTTGACAAATGGCCATGGGATACCTGTTCCCATAACGTTAGCTAGCCTACTGCATTACTGCCGTGGTGTCCAGTGACTGAATTGTTTAACTAACAGGCTACAAGTGAACAGTTAATATTGTAAATGTGTCTTTGCCTTTGCAATAAAAAAAACATTCTTGTATGAGAAAACCAGAACATGTGCACACTGTTTGAGTCCAAAATGAAATGACACTTTAGTACCAACCAGGCGGGGTACAAACCCACGTCTAGGCTTGATGCTAACCAGAAGACCAAAGGGGTAGCCTACAGTCACGTGATAGAGGCTATTGGCCATTTGCCAGTGTCCGTCTGACTTTCACTATTTCGCTGTAGTACAAGTGAAATACAAGTGAAGCATTGAACAGTTAATATTGGAAACGTCTTTTGGCTTTGCAATAAAATATGCTTGTCAATGTGAAAATAATAACAGTGTAATAAATGAAAAGTATTTAACAGTTGCACATTGTTTTTATCGAAAATAAACTTGTGCCGTGTTGGGCTCAAACCCCCAATCCTCTGTGTGAGAGGCAGCAACTGTAACCAGTAGGCCACAGTAGCTTCATGTAATACACAAGGCCATATAGCGGTTTTGTCTGATTCTGTGATGTGTGCACATTAGTTTGAAGCGTTTTTATTGGGCGATAAGCTTGGGAGAGCATGTATTATCCAATGTATTATCCAATGGGGATAATTATTCTTTGAGGGTACGGAGGCAGGCAGGTAAAGAAGAAGGCAAGAAGAAGAAGAAGAAGAAGAGAAAGGAGAAAAAACGCAAAATAACCTAGGGGGCTTAGTTGTGTGGATGTGTGAATTTCTATCTGAATGCTGTGTGGTTACGTGAGGTCAGAACATACAGAAGTTCATGTTTTAAGGGCTGAGAGTCTGTGGTCATTGTGGTTACTTCTGTAGGAAACCCTGAAAAGTGCCAAACTCTCGGTGCTGTATAGGTATGGGGCATGCTCCGCCAAGCCGTAACTTGGCGGATGGCATACCTGCCATCCCAATTTCATAAGTATGGGTGTGTGTTTACGTGGGGAAAGGCAAGAACATTTTGTGAAGCGAAGCACAATTTAAAGGCCAGGTATTGTTGTGGGTTTGTTTCAATTTAGCAAGGGCGTTTATATAGGGAGAGAGGAGCACAGCCAGGGCCGTTGGAAAATACAAGTTCCAGGTAAAATATTGCTCTGCAGGTTCTTAATTTGCAATGCTTAGATGAGAGCAAGGGTGCTACACACACTAGCCTACTGATCAGAGTTAAGCCATTGAATTTGTAGGCATTCCAACGGAATAATTCTAGCTGCAGCTTATTTTATCAGTTGGAACTGGCTGTTTTAAAAAATATAAATATTTTCATTCAGATGAAACAAGATATACAAAATTGGTGTATTGCTACATTTTTGTCCCCTCCTGTAAGTGAGACTGAGCTACTACAGCTACAGGAGCCTACTGGAGGACTGCACAACTGGCAAAGACAGGTCACAGGCACCTGGCTACTGAAAAAGCTGCTATGCAGTAATGAGGTGGGGTTTACTCTGCTCAATGAAGTCCTCCCATACTCGGGCAATGCTATCAATTATGTGTAAGCCCACAATGGTGCAATCTGGATTCAGTCTGGAACGTAGGACACATCGCAGCAATACAATCATATGCATTAGACCATGATCGCCAACCCTGTTCCTGGAGGTCTACTGTTCTGTAGGTTTTCACTCCCAAGTATCCAACCTCATTCAACAGCAAGAGATCTTGTTGAGCTGTTAATTAGTAAAATTGGCGTGCCAAAGTAGGGTTGAAATGAAAACCTACAGGATGGTAGATCTCCAGGAACTGGGTTGGGGACCACTGCATTACAGATGTGCACTTGAAAGTTCACGAAGACTCTAGTTTAAATTGATCTAAAACAAAAAAATAATGCTCATGGGTTTAAGAGGAGGTGAGCTGACTCCAGTCTAGAGTCCAGTCTAGATTTCCTCTGTCTGTGTGCAGGGGCTTTAAACTTAGTTTAGCCTCTGTTTAGGGATGACAATGAAACACATAAGTACTAAACCTTCCACATAAAACAAATGGAAATCATTACTACGTCAGCAAGACTTGCCCTGGGCATTAACATGCATAACTGTATCACATTAAACTGGTGGTTGGTATAAGATTAATCACTTTGTTCTAGACCAGGATACAACCCTGCTCTACAGTCTACCTCTTGCCAAGCACGCATACATTTAGGAACCCGGTGGGAGAAAGCTAGTAGCTGATCACAGTGAAGAAGACACTTCTGACTAAGCAGATATGGAGACCACATTATAATAAATTCTAAATCTAAATCACCCAAAATAAATGGGATAGCCAGAAGACATTGTTTCAGACTGACTCTATATTATTTTTTCCTCGGTGGTCCTATTAAAGGCCTTTTCAGTGTTGGTAAGGAAACACTCAAATACAGTTGTCCACCAGCTTGTTTTTTTCAGATTATGAGCCAATGAGAATAGTATACTGGCCACACACGTTTGAATTTCTGTGATATTGGTGTCCCCAAACTATGATTAAAGGACTGAATCCTTTAATGTAAACAGGTTAATAATAGAAAGAAATCATAGTAACTGTGTTTGTTTTTTTGTAAAACGGCTAATGCCATCAACACCAGGCATGAAAGAGCTTTTAATGGCCCTGCTTTATGTTCTCACTAGTTTTTGGCATCAGCTATACAGAATTCCTGTTGTCTGAATTTATGCACAGGCACAAACCCATATTTAACCATTGAGTTTTGCAATACTTTTGTCTGGCCTAAAGTGCTTTAGGCCTACAAAACTCGTTTTTCTTATTTCCATTTGATACAGAATCAGCCAACAAAACATTGTTTTATATATAGATAAGTCTTCATACTAAAACAGGGATCACTAATTCACACCCTGAAGGGACACATAAGTATGTTTCAAGACATAAGTTGTTAATTTAAGTAACTGATGTATTACCGACACAACTTGTTTCCAAAGCCTAAATTGACTGCTGACAAGACACCGCAGAAACCTGTAGTCTCTGCAGCCTCCCTGCAGACTGGAGGTGGAGACCCTGTGCAAAAAACGGAACATAGATATGAACAACTAAGTGAGAACCAAGTGAGAAATCTAGGTTAACATTGTTGAAATTTCAGCTTTCAAAGCCTTTCTGAAGACATACATGAAAATAATGGAATTGCAGAACAAAGAACTGACTGTAGGCCTACAATGGCAGTAACGGGTACGCCACAACTTACATGATCAGTCATTCACACGTTCGGTTCACTTATTCCAATCTAAAGTTAACATTCAGAAGTAAACGCGCAGTCGGAAAGCCCGTCATTCGTAAATATTAATTGCATGGCAAATTCTTGACTACAAACACTTATTTTAGAGAGAACAGAGCAATGCTATTGAAAAGTGTGAACGCAGTTAATTTTTCAACGAATGGAAATATTCAGGTGGGATTTCAAGCACCACCAGCAGTGGAAAATCAAGCTACCTGATGTGAATGCATGGTAGTCCCACTGTAAAAATTACCTCATTTAAATGGACTTTTATGCACTATGCAAGTCATGCAACCTTCAACCACTTATATAATCTCTCATTTTAAATGTTTTGTGAATGTACAACAGGAGTGATGCCCTTCATGCTTTATCAGAATTAATGAAAATAGTACTGCACATGAGGTTGCTCATAAAGTTCATTATCAAAGTTAGCCTGAACTGTCAGTAATGAGACCTGCCGTTAATTATTATGGGGGAGCATCTAGAAACTACATTTAATTTGCCAAGAGGAGGGAGTGCCCCCTTGTGACCAAATGCAGAAACTCTGTGGGGAATCAGCCATGCAGTTGTGCCCAACGGTTACACCTTTGTTCTTCCAGTAGTTTATTTTCTATTTTAACCTACCTTGAAGTGACTGAACTGGCATGTTCTGTGGACATACAAGGAACACACAATAGTGAGCTATATATTTCCATGGCACTAAACCGTGAAAAGGAAAAGTGAGGATCTGCTTTTAATGTATTACATTTTATGAGAGACCACATTCAGAATTCACCAAATCATTTAAATTTCATTCAAGCTTAAATCAATACATAGAATATGCTATGTAATTCAAATGATATATGGTAAAATCCAACTTGTTTTCTATAATCAGAATGCTACTGGTGTGCTTTACTCAAGTTTTCTCTTAATCAATAGAGAGGAATAGAAACTGGTATCTCATTCTCTACAACTGCTAAACAAATAAAAGAGAGGTATTGCTACAATAATAACAACAATGATAGGATAGGATAGGAATGAGTGTTCCAATGGGATGGAATTGTATGGCAGCTGAGGGACTGTAGCTTCAGTGGCAAAGGGAGGGGGAGCGAGTGGGCAGGGGGCGACACCTGTATTTTATACAGCCCAAGGTCCAGGATAGAAGGGTCTCTGTGGAGAAGGAGTGATGAAGTGCTTCTGACTCAGCTGAGGCTGGGCCATTGTGCCCTGAGGGCGGGACTTCAGGTGCTGGGGAAGCACCCTGATGGGCTGTGTGGGGAGTACAATGAACTAGGAGCAAAGGCGAACGTGGGTTATTTTAATTGCGACCCAGGTAGTGGCTCACGTGCTGCTGATTTGTAGAAAATGTGTGAGGGAAAGGTGTGAGTGAGCTGGATTAGCATGGATCGGTGCGTGTGACCACTTTCTCATCGAAGACCATCCTGGGTCCTGCAGAACGGCGGTGTGACGTACATAAACTGGTATACCCTTTTTTCCTCCACTGGACTACATGCGAGGGTGAAAATCACTGTGACCTGTAGGTGGCAGCAATAAGCTTTGTATCGCAATTACTGTCAATAAAACCTGAAAAGAAGAAGAGGCAGAAGAAAGATCGGGGATGACGCAATTTTACGCAGCCTATTAGATGACCTGCCAGCTAGCTAATATTTGCCACAAATTTATCACAACCTGAAAAATTTAAAATAGAAGACAAGTCAGGCGGACAGCGCACCATGGCCTCTCCAAAAAAGGGAGACCTCTCCGCCGCCGAGAAGGAGTTATTTCAGGTTATAGCAGCAGGTAATACTAATATCTAACGCAGTTCTACGTTAGCAAGTTAGCTAGCGAGCTAACACGTAAATTAACTAAAAGCTAACGTTGAGTAAGTTAATTGAACACTCGCTACTATACGTGTTGTCTAACGTTACCTGAGAAAATGTGTATTGCATTTGTAGTTTAAGGTGTTGTCATACATCTTTAAGTTATTTATAAATTGTTATGATGGACGACCTGGCTAGCTAAACATGTGCGACATGAGCTCATGCTTTGCCACGCTTCGCTTGCTTGTTAATAAGACACATTTCGGTGTCTTTAATTTAGCGGTGATAATGGGCTGACTAGCAGTCTGGCTCTTGGTTGCTAAGCACATAACGTTGTAATGAGCGTGTCTGTCTGTGTTGGCTAACTTATATCAGTATAGATAGCATTCATATATTCTGACATTAACTGGCTCGTTACCATGGCAGAATTCTTAAGGGGCTAGCTAGCTGACTAGTTAATCTTTAGCAAAGCCCATAGAGAGAGTCTTTAGCAACTACATTCAGTATGAGTAAATTAGATTAACCATGAGCGTACTACAGGATAATGCTGCCTGTAATATTTCTATTTTTGTATAGATGTATTCATTTACAAGCTAGTTTTGATGGGTAATGATAACTAGCTATGTGGCTTATTATTGACTAACACTGATGTCTTGCTAACAGTAACAGTGTTGACAGCAGATTGTCTAACGTTAACGTTAGATATCTGGAAAAGTGGTTACGACATGCATACACTTGTCTACTAACTGGATACCTAGTTACCTTGTTGTCTAATTCAGACGTCTCATGTATAAGCTGTGTCATCACAATTGAACATATCTGACATATTTAACCACATATAAACGACCTTTTTGGAGGGTGTTGTTCTGGTAATTCTACAATTCGGATGAGCAAACTGTCTTCCTTACTTCATGTGTGTTTGTGTGGTCGGTGTGTTCCCTGGTGATATATAGCCTAATATATACAGTTAAATATTATTGGGACAGTGATGCAATTTTTGTTGCGTTGGCTCTTTAAATAAAACAATGAATATGAGGTTAAAGTGCAGACTGTCAGCATTAATTTGAGGATATTTACATCCATATCGGGTGATCCGTATAGGAATTACAGCCCTTTTTATACATAGTCCCTCCATTTTATGGGAGCAAATGTACTTGGACAATTGGCTGCACAGCTGTTTCTTGGTCAGCTGTGTGTCTCTGCATCCTTAACGTTCTTTAATGCACAAGAAAGCTAACAAAAATTCTAGAGTTGATTTTAATTGTGGAAATTGTTGCTGTTGTTTCTCAACATGAGGACCAAATAAGTGTCAAATGCCAGTGAAGCAGGCCATCCCTAGACTGAGAAATCTGAATAAATTGATCAGAGACATAGCCATAACAAAAATCAACTGTTCGATTCATTGTTAGGAAGCAATAAAGCACTGGTGAGCTCAGCAACACCAAATAACCTGAAGAATACTTTCAATTGTGAAGAAGAACCCCTTTTCAACTGTTGAACAGATCAAGAACATTCCAGAATGTTGGTATAGACTACCATAAAGAGAAGACTACACCAGCATAACCTCAGCGGGTTCACAGAAAGAACCGCAAGATGCCAAACACTGGTAAGCCTCAAGAAAACAACGGTCCCGTTACAGTTTCCTTTAAAAAAGAAAAGAAAAAATAATGCATTAAAAAAGTGGAACAGTCTCATGGACAGATGAGATGAGTATTCACCTGTACCGCCACCAAAGTGATGGAAAGAGGAAAGTGTGGAGAAAGAAAGAAACTGCTCATTATCCAAAGCACCCCCCTCATCTTTGAAACATGATGGAGGTAGTGTTATGGCTTGGGCATGTATGGTTCCCACTGGCACTGACTCACTTGTCTTCATTGATGATGTGACTGCTGACAGAAGCAGCAGGATGAATTGTGAAGTGTACCGAAACATCTTATCTGCTCAGATCCAACCAAATGCCTGGATGGCGCTTCACGTTGCAGCAGGAAAATGACACCAAACCTACCGCTAATGCAAGCAAGGAGTTTTTCCGTGCCGAAAAGTGGAATGTCAAGCCAATCGCCTGTCCTGAATCCAACTGAATGTACGTTTCAGTTTCTGAAGAGAAGACAGACAATCAGGAACTGAAAATGGCTGCAGTATGGGCCCGGCAGAGCATGACCACCAGGGAAGATACCCCGCGTCTGGTGTCTATGGGCCACAGACTTCAGGCAGTCATCAAATGCAAAGGATTTGCAGCCCACTACTAAATATGGTGACATTATTTCAGATTGTGTTAATTTGTCCAATTCCTTGTGCTACCCTGAAATGGGGGGGTGCATAAAAGGGCTGTAATTCCTACACGGACGACCCGATAGGGATGTAAATACCCTGAAATGAAAGCTGACAGTCTGCACTTTAGCCTCATATTCATTCATTTATTCATGTTTTATTTAAAATCCAGTGTTCTGGAGTACAGAGCCAAAATAACAGAAAATGTCACTGTCTAGATACTGTTACATTTAACTCTGCTATACTTCAAATGTGTATCAACAGACTCATGTTGGGATTTGTGTTTTTATTAGGCAATGTCCAGGAAGCTTCAAGGTTACTTGGATGCAAGGATGTACGAGTCAATTGCTTGGATGAGGTAAGAATGAAGTTTGAACAAATACAGGATACATTTTAACAGTAAGTACATAATAAAATGGTACAATGGCTTAACATTTTCAATTTAATTGAAACTGATTTTTGCAGCCACATCACACAGAACCCTATTTATACTTTATGTGAAGTCACTGAGAATAGTACCAAATGTTTGGTTAAGTCCTTTCACCGTTAGAATGGAATATTTAGTAGTATAAATGCTGGTAGTCTAGTTACTGTAATGGTCAAAAGAAATATGTATCTTCTCTTCAGTCATGTTTTATATGCACATTTTGCTTTATTGGTGTGATGTACAATCTTATTTGTAGCTTAATTGCTAGCTGCCTCTTGTGTAGCTAAACCAATGCATACACTCGGAGTGAACGTGTGTTTTCTTTTGTGTTGTGGACATATGGTCAAGACGTGAAAGACCGGCATAGCACTTAAAGGCTGACTATAATAACAAGGCACCACTAGATGTAGCATACAGATTTCCCTAGGTACTTTCTTCTAAGGGAGCAGAATAGGTAAAAACAGCAGTTTTTGATTGTCCTTCTGTCAAAATCAGATGTGGCTGGTTTTCCAGTGGATTACCTTCTGTCAGCTTATTCTTCACTGGGAAGGTATCATCGCTTTTTTGGAGTCATCAGATTTGGTGTCAATTAGAACCAAAAAGTATATATTCTCTGAATATGAAGTTAGTTATACCATTTATAAGCACTTTCATACTTTAGAACAAGGATGAAGTATTTGCCAATTTGGGCAAAATTTTAAAACTGGCATGCAAAAGTCATCATTTTGCTTGTGAACAAGTTTAAAATGTGCCTTTGAGTGTCATTCTGTTACCGTGGAATTTCCTGTATAATTAATATTATCAGTGTACGTTGCAAACACTTCTAACAGTGTTCTTTTAGTACTTTACTGTTGTGCATGTAAAAAGAAAATAAACGATCCATAAACATAGCCAATATAAAATCAGGTGTTGAGCAAGAAGTGCACGTCCATAATTTTGTAATGGCTGAGGGTGTTCTTTTTCCGTGTAATTTGATGAGTTAAATGTTCCCCAGTACTGTTTAAGTTAACAGTTAAGAGAAGAAACTACTTCTCATTGTGGGCCATATATTGTCTGCAGTCTTTGCAGTTAGTGAATAATTGTATCATATATTGCAAGACATCTGTCCTGCAAAACAGCCAAGAGACGGGATTCATATTAGGCTCGTCTCAGATACTTCCCTTTCAAGGGAAAATAAAAGTCAGGTATTCCACATGGAGGAAATTTGACTGACCGTTTCTGGTCAGCGTCGATCACGTTTTTCGTTTGGCTGATAACCTGAATTGTGTGCTTTTCACGTGTCGGCCAACTCAGACAAATTCAGGTCAGCTGCCTCACCAAAGTGCGCGGCAGCCGGACTGAATCCCCGGCGTCTGCGCCCGCGGCCTTCTGGGCGGGACGCTCGGCGGCATAGTGTGAGAATTCCGCTCCCTCTTACGCGCGCGCCTGCTCTCTTACTTGACTCTGCCCTCCTCAGTATGGGATGACGCCCCTCATGCACGCCGCGTACAAGGGCAAGGCCGATATGTGCAAGCTGCTGCTGCGGCACGGGGCGGACGTCAACTGCAACGAGCACGAGCACGGCTACACGGCCCTCATGTTCGCCGGGCTCTCAGGTAGGCCTCCGAGCCCTAGGATCACACGAGTGTCCCGTCAGCGGTAGGCGGAGCGGGTTTCTCACCATGCGCCCCCCCCATTGGCCCGCAGGAAAGACCGACATCACCTGGATGATGCTGGACGCCGGGGCCGAGACGGACGTGGTGAACTCTGTCGGACGGACTGCGGCTCAGATGGCGGCGTTTGTGGGTGAGAGGCCGAGGCGCCCCGCGATGCGGACGGTAGAGCGGTGGACGGTGCAGGAGTGATGAGAGGGGGTAGCGGTTAAACGCAGTGTTTTCTGCAGTCAAAATGGTGGAGAGGCAAGAGGTGCATTGAAATTGTAAAAAATAGTATTGAAAGGAACAATCAGGGATTCATGCCTGTTTATTACTTTACTAAATAAAATTGTATTATTTTAGTGCTGAACTATTAATTATTTTGTCTATTTGACCATCTGTGGCCAAATTATGTAAATATTAATTATTTTGTATTTTCATCTGTTGTATTGCAGAGTACAGTATATCCCTAAATTAACCTAAATGGAAAAAAAGAAAGGAAAAACAAAACAACCCTCCCATGCTAAACCATCTCTCACTCTTAACATTTCATCTGTCCCTCCGGCAGGCCAGCATGACTGTGTGACAGTCATCAATAACTTCTTCTCGCGAGCAAGACTGGAGTATTACACAAAGCCCCAGGGGCTGGAGAAGGAGCCCAAATTACCTCCCAAACTGGCAGGACCTCTGCACAAGATCATAATGAGCACTAACCTTAACCCTGTCAAGGTACTGGTTCTGACACAACAACGGTCTCATTCTGTTCCCTGTGTTGTCACTGTGGAACAGCCTGTCTCATTCTGTTCCCTGTGTTATATCACTATGGAACAGCTTGTCTCATTCTGTTCCCTGTGTTATATCACTGTGGAACAGCCCATCTCATTCTGTTCCCTGTGTTGTGTCTATCACTGTGGAACAGCCCGTCTTATTCTGTTTCCTGTGTTATATCACTGTGGAACAGCCCGTCTTATTCTGTTTCCTGTGTTATATCACTGTGGAACAGCCCGTCTCATTCTGTTCCCTGTGTTATATCACTGTAGAACAGCCCGTCTCATTCTGTTCCCTGTGTTATATCACTGTAGAACAGCCCGTCTCATTCTGTTCCCTGTGTTGTGTTCTATCACTGTGGAACAGCCCGTCGTCTTCTGTTCCCTGTGTTATATCAGTTTGGACCCGCCTATCTCCTTCTGTTCCCTGTTATTTCAGTGTGGTGGAGCCTGTCTCATTCTGTTCCCTGTGTTATATCACTGTGGAACAGCCCATCTTATTCTGTTCCCTATGTTATATCAGTGTTGACCTGCCTATCTCCTTCTGTTCCCTGCTATTTCAGTGTGGTGCAGCCTGTCTTGTTCTATTCCCTGTGATATCGGTGTGGCTCAATTCTGTTCCTTTTTCTCACATGTTGAAATGGGTGGATTGTGACATTTTTGTATCCCCTTTCTCTATCCCCATTCTTCTATCCCTGTTTGCACCTCCTCTGCCTCTCTGTTTTTCTCACCCACACAATCTCTCCTCCCACCCTCTCTCTCTCTCTCCCTCTCTCTGTTTGCCTTTTTCTCAGATTGTGATGTTGGTGAAGGAGAACCCCCTGTTAGTAGTTGTGGAATCTCTAGAAAAGTGCTACAGGGTGATGGACCTGATCTGTGAGAAGTGTGTGAAGCAGCAGGACATGAACGAGGTGCTGGCCATGAAGATGCACTACATCAGCTGCATCCTGCAGAAATGCCAGGCCTTCCTCAAGGAGCGGGATGACAAGCTGGACGGCCTCATTAAAAGGTCTTCATTCTTCTCCATCACAGTTCTGTCCTGTATTCTGTCCTTTATCAGCAGGGCAGACACTTCCTGAGTGTTTAATCGATGTTTAGTAGCAGTGCCATAACCAATACTCCACCCTATTCACATTCACATTTACATTTAATCACTGCTGGTTCTTTTGACAAATTCTGGCTTTATTCATTATTTAAGTGTACTGCATATCAGTCCCACTGTCTAATTTGTATGAAGAATAAGCTTTCCTTCTGTACAGGCTTGTAGTGAATTGACTCCATTGTAATAGTTATTTATGTTTTAGTGATTAGTTTAAATAAAGAGTAAAACGCTGGCGTTTTCCTCTACTAGCCTGTTGAAAGGGCGTGACGGTGATGGCTTTCCCCAGTATCAGGAGAAGTTTATCCGCGAATGTATCCGGAAGTTTCCATTTTGTGATGCGACCCTGCTTCAGCAGCTGGTTCGAAGTATTGCGCCCGTGGAGATCGTGAGTCTACTTTGCTCTATGTTTTGTATTGAATGAAGGGGTGTGTGCATTTTAAAGTGTGATCGATGGCATTTTCCCCTCGGCGTATTAGTGAGGAATTGGGGGGAAAAAATTTTCTTTAGTGTCTGATCATCTTTGGAGGGTCTCAGAAAAAAAATCTAAGATGAAATATTACTTTAATACTTAGAGGCAAGGCCAGGTGGTTTCTGCTGGCAGTGCATGGCGCTTGTGCTAGGTTCCGCCCTCTCTCAGGTTCTCTACACTTTCCTCCTTGTCATCAGGGCAATGACCCCACAGCCTTCTCAGTGCTGACCCAGGCCATCACGGGCCAGGTGGGGTTCATGGATGCTGAGTTCTGCACCACCTGTGGAGAAAAGGGGGCGGAGAAGAGGTGCTCCATCTGCAAAATGGTATTAGTACCACTCTGAATCCTAACCCACCCCAAATCAGGGACACGTTGCATTTTTTCTTTAGACACTATACACAAAATACTCTTAATTAGTAGAGAGAAAGTTGAAACTGAAGCTACCGACCTGTGAAAAGCCTCACTCTTGTGCACCATTTCTGTTCCCAGGTGATTTACTGTGACCAAGTCTGCCAAAAGCTACACTGGTTCACACACAAGAAGCTCTGCAAGAAACTTAAGGAACAGAGGGAAAATCAGGAGGCGGAGTCAGCCACACTGATGGAAAAAGAGGAAAACGGTATGGAATATGCCCGTCATGTCAGGCGGCAGTTGTGTAGTTCTCTTGTCAGTTATTTATATACTTTGCTGATGCATCGATGATGACTTGCATAAGTTGCAGTTTTTACACAGTGATCATTGATAAAGCTAGGTACAGCTTCCCCTCTCTCGCATGTAGTTTCAGAGGGAGCAGCATAATGAAACACAACTGCACCCACTCATGTACAATAAAACATGTGCGTAATCATTGTTGGATACACTGACGGATGCTTGTATTCATTTACAGCGGACTAAACGCCTGCTTACCCTGCACTTGCCCTCAATAAAATGAGAACTTCCCTAACCTTTCCTTTAAAAAGGCTGTGCAAATTGAGTGGACAGACATTATTTGTCTTGGGGTTTTTACTGGCTAAATACATGGATGCTAAGTGATTTTTTTGCCCCGAAATTCAAAGCACTTCTGCGAGTCACTCTGGATACGAATGATGAAAATGTAAACTGTAAATGTGAGAAACTTCACGTTCAGGTGGGCGGTCAGAAGCTGTTGACTCGTTCACAGGCCATTGCTCCCCTTTGTTCTTTGCGCTTGTGATACGAGCGTCTGGTAAATGCCGATAATGTAACGTAAGGTAGGTTCCTTCATTGCTGCTGTGACTTCACCGACACCGTAACAACCATCCCCCTTTCTTTTTACATTTGAAATCAGTTGGAAATGTTTTTGTTTTTGAGAGTGAAAAATGGATAGTATTTTTTGCTAACAGTTAAGTGCAGGTGCAGGAATTATTATAATATATATATTTTTGTATTTATTTATTATTATTATTTTTTTACAATGAGTGAGTACATTAGTTGGGTTTTACCACCTTTGAAAGCCTGTTGAAACATATTGTACGAATAGTTTAGAATATAAGGATTTTCTAATGTGTGAAGTACATGGGTCTGCTGTGGTCACATGATGGTTGTATTATTCCTCTCCAGCCAAAGACAGTGCGGAAGTAGAAGACGCATGCAGCTCCATGCAGGACCTCTCTGTGGGACAGGGAGACGGTTCACCCTCTGGCTCCTCCCACCTCCAGGCTGACCCAGCAGTGTCTGATCCCCAGTCAGCCAATCCGGTTTGAATCCACTCAGATGGAGATAGAGTCCTGCCCACTAATTCCCACACACCTGCGTGTCAGTAGCCCCATGAAGGAGGATTGGCCTGCACTGAACAGCGGAACTATCAAGTATGCTGGGCCACACTGAGAGAGCGCATTTCGCTAACGAGACACCCGGATGCTTCCAGACTGTTCCATATTGTGGGGAACATGACAAGGGTTTGATACACAGCGCTGATGGGAAATTGGCACAGAAGCATTGCAACTCACCCATACTGAGTCAGCGATTCTGGTTTACTTTGTTTTCCACATTAGTGGCTTACAGATTTATAAATCTGGCCAATAATTTAGGCATTTTCACTGTATTTGTTTGGTCTTGGCTGCTGAACTGAGTGCGTTTTAGATACATTTTTCAATGTAAACTGAGCTGGGTACCTGAATGAGATTTGTGCTTTTTCCAACACATTTTTTTCTGTGAGTTCCTGTGGGACCATGTGCAATGAGAGTTTACTGGCCCTCTTTGAAGGTAGATAATTAAATTATTACTTAGGTTCTTGAATAGATGCATAGTTAACATGGAGGAAATGGTAAATACCTGCTCATGTAGCCTACATGTATGACAAGCAAAAACTAATGCATTATTCTTTGCCATTTGTTTTCAGAAGCCATTCATTGCAACATATTTATCTTATTTGGTTCAATCATAATTGAAAACCCAGTAATGCAGTGGCACAAAGGTATACAGCTACATCCATGACCTTGCGATTCTGTAGATTAGAAAATGTTTAACACTAATGGAAACAAATCATTGGAAATTATTTGGAAATAAATTATTAGACAATCACAATCAATGTACTTAACTGTCTCTGGTGACTGCCCTTTGTTAGTTATCCTCGTATTGGAAAATATTTAATATGTGGATGTCCAATGACCAATAAAAAAGATTTACAGTTAATTTATTGTGGAGGTCTGTTAGTTGTTTTTTGGTTGGGTTGGCAGTATTCCCATATCTTTATTTTCTTTGGAAGGAGGATCTTATAGTTGCTTGGTCTGTTTCCAGGAGGGCAGGACTCAGTTCAAGCAGTCTGTATAGTGGCCAAGCTAAATGTGCTCATTTGTGAACATGTGTTGCCTTTTGTGGTCATGATCATACAAGTGTGATCGAGTGTCATAGCCTCAGGCTATGATTCATTCCCCAAGCAGACACCCCCCTTCATGGCCACGCCCATACAGTACTTTTAGTACTTACTTACTTTGCTTATTTTGTTCTCACCGTTTTTATTGGAGCACATTAGCACAGAATACTGAAGCAGTTCAGGTTAGGTACCTTACACAAGGATACTACAACTGGTCCCTGCTTGCGGACTGAAGCCATTTATGCCACACTGGTGGATATACAGTATATTCAATTTGTGGTTTTTCGTTGAAAATGATTGTTTGGTATAAATAGATTATTTTTTTAAAAAGTGATAAATGCTTAGATCACAAACGGGAAATGTAATCGCCATTATAAAGGAAAAGCTAAAATAACGATATATGCCTTCATGCAGAACTTAGGCTTAAAAATGTCAGGTACAAATGCTTATATGTAAAGTACAAAGAGAGGTACATTTTGTTTTTGGCTGCTGCATAACAGTAGATGTTCTTGTCTGTTATTTTTTTATCAATGCTACTGATGTATGATTCCATCACCACCTGTTGCTCTGGCTCCTTCCACATGGACAGAACCGCTTCCAGTTAGCAGAGCAGATTCTGCCCGCCTCCCAAAGGCCAGAGACTGTAGGACACGGTGTCTCTCAGGACTGTACTGCTGAAACGCTGCTTTCCTCTCCTCCTGCCTCACCTCTTAAAGAGAAGATGGTGATTAAATCTGACTGAAGCCATCTTTTGTTTCAAACGAGGTCTATATTCTCCAATATGTGGCTTCCCCACATTCTGGACAGTGCATATAATGTATAACATAGACAAAGTTTAATGCATTCATTTTACAATTAAGGTTATTGTACATCCTTTTGACCCTTTAAGGTATAAGTCAAGATCAAAAATATATCATTAGAATGTTCTTAACTGAACATTCTAATGCTGATGTAACGATCACTACTGGTAACTGAAAGCATACAGTTCAAAAAACATTCCAAAAATCTGCTCTTCAAAGGGTTAGGATTCATACTATATATGCATGACCAAAGCAGTCAATTACTGAAGGTACAGTACCAGTCAAAAGTTTGGACACACCTACTCATAGAAGGTTTTTTCCCCGTTATTTTTACTGTTTTCCACATTTTGGAATAGTAAAGACATCAAAACTATGAGATAACACAATAACACTTATTTTTCCATAGAGTTCAATAGGAAAATTTGTCAGGAGAAACAACCCTTCAAGTGATCCATCCATATCTACTGCATATCTGGCAGCAGAGTGATGGTTTAAGGCTTGTTTGATACGTCAGACCCTTGATGACTTAGAGCCATTTAGCCAACCATGTGTTCCACACTGTTCCAGTGTAATTTAAAGCTAAATCTAGTCCCACCCCCCAATTCCCATCGAGATCCATTCAAATGCAGAGGTTATAGTATCGCTTCTAAGAGTACCTGGAAATAAGATATCAGGAGTCTTTTGATATCCTTTTATACAGTCATGATGGCATCACCTTTTTACCTGTGGAATACCTGTTTACCACAGAAGTTGTTTGAGAGAATGGCAAGAATGTGCAAAGCCGTTATCAAGGCAAAGGGTGGCTACTTTGAAGAATCTAAAATATAAGACTTTTAAAAATTTGTTTAACCCTTTTTTGGTTTTTGCATAATTTAATTTGTGTTATCTCATAGTTTTGATGTCTTTACTATTCAAAATGTGGAAAACAGTAAAAATAACGGAAAAAACCCTATGAGTAGGTGTGTCCAAACTTTTGACTGGTACTGTATGTTGACATCTATGTTGCAATATTTTAATTTAATAATTAAATTTTAGATATGAAGGAACATACCTTTTCTATCCAGCATTTTGACAGATGGCAAATAATGGACCACATAGCAGCGATATTGAGGATCTAATGTGAGAGGGTTCAGGAAAAAACCTGGAAATAAACACATTTTCTTTATGGCCGACGTATTTCTTTCTTATAATTAGGACATTCAGGTTATCTGGTGCTAAATTATAATAGCTAGCTTGGTTACATAGACCCACGTCTTCAGTAGACCCAAGGATCAACACTACAATTTAACATTTTGACATTGTACCACCCCAGTCCTCTGATAAATCTCAATGTTTTGATCTTAGGAACTATTAGCATCTTACTCAACAAGGAGGAATTGACAATAGGGCAACTGCACGCTGCCTTTGAAGCTGCAAAAAAATAATATCAACCAATAATATATGAAATAAAACTAAGAAGATTGTCTGTAGGCTACCTCCACCAGAGAGTAACAATGCACAGAAAAGATCAATGGAATTTCCTGAACAGGTAGCCTCCAGCAGGTAACCTCCATAAATAAAAACTAAGATTGTCTCCATAAAGATTCAAATCCACAACTCAGTTGTTCAGCTGAGTTCAGCTCAGTTCACTCAGCTGTTGTGATCTGCACTGAAAATACTTTTCACATTCAAAGGTTTCTCACTAAGTCTGTTAGATTCACAGATACTGAAGCCACTCACTGAGCCTCTGACAGACCCTTACTGACACATACTGATCACTCACTGAGCCTCTGACAGATCACTCACTGACATACACTGATCACTCACTGAGCCTCTCATAGACACTGATCACTCAATGAGTCTCTGACAAACCCTCGTGGACACGGATCACTCACTGAGCCTGATTGCTGGATCGCTCACTGACACTGATCACTTACTGAGCCTCTGACAGACCCTCGTGGACACTGATCACTCACTGAGCCTGATTGCTGGATCGCTCACTGACACTGATTACTTACTGAGCCTCTGACAGACACTCGCGGACACTGATCATTCACTGAGCCTGATTGCTGGATCGCTCACTGACACTGATCACTTACTGAGCCTCTGACAGACCCTCACTGACACACACATCACTCACTGAGCCTCTTACAGACCCTTTTGGACACTGATCATTCACTGAGCCTCTTACAGACCCTTGTGGACACACACTGATCACTTACTGAGCCTCTGACAGACAGACCCTCACTGATCATTCACTGAGTCTGATTGCTGGATCACTCACTGACAGTGTGGAGGCTCTGCATTCTCTTCAGCTCTCTTACTGACTCCTCTAGCCTCCTCAGCTCATTGTTGTGCAATGACAGAATCTTTAGGCAGGTCAGGTGACTTAAGGCGCCTGTGTATGAAGATGTAGGAAGAAAACATAACATAAATTGAATAAATTTTTCAATACTCTACACCAAAATACATGTCCACACAATCATAGCCTGTTGACACACACATTGTCGGATATCTAGTTTTTAGATTACAACCTTTTTTGAGAGATGATGATATAGTTGAAAAGGGCAAACTTGTTCACAGCCCATATAATACTCATTGTTACTAAGCTGCCTGCACTGGTTAACCTGATGGTAAGAATTCTGCCTGTTTATCGATCTCTCTCTCCCCTCCACAAACATCAAAGGAAATCTCCTTGGGCAATTAAAAGCCACGCTGAGGCCTTATCTATGCATACCAAGTGTGTCATGGTGTCTCTACTGCTGGAAAGTTTAATTACCTCTGAAGAATACAAAGCTATTTACAGGGGTTTCAGGGCCCCAGCATGGCGGTTTCCCTTAAATTTGAATGCCTATCTGTGAAATTCAATTGAAATCATCAATTGAAAGTGTAATTGCCTATGTAGATAGTGGTTGTTGAGGCCTGCCAGTTTAGAATTTACATTTTTGGAGGCAGCTCCAGTTTCAAGTAGAGGTCGGCATGGTGTAACTAGCCTTGTCACATGAATAATATTTTGCTCAAATGTAGAGATTACACTACTGGCTGGATTTATTGCCTACAAGCATGGGCTCTGTTATTGAAAGCTGGTGTAAATTTCCATCTTGTAGAGGTATTCACTAGCTGGGATGAATTACTTCCTAACATATTCATGTTTAGTCTCATTAAAAAGAGGCTAAAACCATGAATCTTTTAATAATAATATCATGTGCTTAGCCCTGCTTTCAACAACATTAACAACAACACTTTAATAAGTACATTTGTAAGCCTTTAGATAAGCCAGTCCTTGTTATAAATGAGGCTGACCCTCCTTCCACACCTTAACTCAGTATCACCCAATCAGGGCAAGCGTCGTCAATCCCTGCTGGATAAGGTATTTATGGTGGCAAAAGGAAAAAGTTTTCTGTTGTTTTTAGAGCCTTGGAGAAGAAGGGGTTTCCTCTTTTTATTTGGGTGGTGGTTTCTTGGTTGTTCACAACATCTGACTTAATTTCCAGCTCATTTTCTTATATTCCTGTTGCACTGAAAATGGAAGAGTGTAATACTCTGACAAGGTCTGGCTTATCAGTCTGGACTGGTTATTGTTTGTTTTGACAGAATCGGCTTCATTCGTGTTCGTATACGTGCTAGAAATGTCATTTTGAGACCGTTTTAGCTGCCCTATAGAGGTGAATGGAGAGCGACAAATACCCTATTCTGGATTATCACCCCAGGGGAGCACAGAGCAACTAATGAACATATTTCGCCACCATTTGGACTCATGTCATGGCCAGGTAACTACACAACCCACAGTTCTACCAAAGTTCAGTTGTGCTTTAAGTGAGGGGTTTTAGCACGCAATGCCACTTGTGTACAGTATTCAGAGTGCTGAACATTGTCAAGGGCATTGACTGTTGGAACTGCTGGATTCAGAAAATAAACATTTTACTTAATCCTCGCTTCCCCAACAACATGTATCAACACAATGTTTTGCACATGCATACATACATTAGTGCATGCACAAACTCGTATATGTGAACACACAATGCTCTCTGACATTTCAGCAGGCCATTGTTTAAATTTTGTTTAAACGGTGCCAAAACAAATTAGCATTCATTATAAATTAATTTCCACAACAATCCCCTCATTGTCAGTTGATGTGGCTGCTTTGTGTGACCCATTATACACTATATGGCCAAAAGTATCCGGACACCTCTTGGTGTGGGGCTGTTTTTCATGGTTCAGTCTAGGCCCTTAGTTCTAGTGAAGGCAAATCTTTTCGCTACAGCATACAATGACATCCCAGATGATTCTGGGCTTCCAACTTTGTGGCAACAGTTTCGGGAAGGCTTTCCTGTTTCAGAATGACAATGTCCCAGTGCACAAAGTGAGGTCCATATAGAAATGGTTTGTCGAAATCAGCGTGGAAGAATTTGACTGGCCTGCACAGAGCCCTGACCTCAGCCCCATTGAACACCTTTTGGATCAATTGGAAAGCCGACTGCGAGCCAGGCCTAATCGCCCAACATCAGTGCCTGACCTCACTAATGCTCTTCTGGCTGAATGGAAGCAAATCCAAGCAGTGGAGGCTGTTATAGCAGCAAAGGGAGGACCAACTCCATATTAATGCCCATGATTTTGCACGAGATGTTGGATGTGCAGGTGTACATATACTTTTGGCCATGTAGTTTATGATTATTATTATTATTATTATTATTATTGAAACTACTAGTTCTACTACTACTACTGCTGTACCTGAGATAGAGGTAATTGCATTGTCGTGCAGGTAAAGTTCAGTCAAGCAGCAACTGATGGCCAGACAGGAAATATTCTTGATCTGAATCATTGAATGGACATATCAGAAATTATGTTCCTACATTTGAATTCAATTGAACACAGTTCAGAATCTGATATTAATTGACTATATAGGTTGATTTTCTTTACATATGAATTGATCACAAATCATAGAATACTGGAGGAAAATAAAATACATTCCCATATAAAAAGAGAACAATTTCCTTTGAGAAGGATAATGATGTGAAACCTCTTACAGTTGACAAAGGAATTACATTGAGACGTTAAACTATGTCTTCAAAATACATTGCATTTATAGGCTAATTGGGTGTGAAAACAACATCGGCTCACATTTCTCGCAGATGTATTACTATCAAGTAGCCTACGTGTAAACACGTGCTCCCTCTATAAAAAATAATAGGTTAGGTTGTTACTGAGCATTAATGCACACCTTATTGTTGTTGAGCCATAAGCGTCTCAGCATGGGAAATCTTGACAAATCAGGGACAGAGATGATTCCTCTGCCATTCAAAAAAAAATAAAAATATATATAAGCGTACCGTAGGCTATGTATTTTCACAGACAAACTTTATAAATCTGTTGAAACGCAAATGAGATAGATACTTGGCTTACTTCTTGACAAGGTAAAGTTGATTGACATCGATGTTTCTTTTAATGCCGCACCTGTGTAAAATATCACTGATCTCCTATAAAGATATGACGTTATTTATTGTTGGTATTGTAGGCCACGCATTAGTTTAAGGCTACATCGATCACATAACGTTAAGAGCATAATATGTACCCGCATGCCTACCTTTAATTCCATTCCTTTCGACTCTTGCCTTCACTAGGCTAAACTCGCTGTTACTAAGAAACGCCACCCTTACAAACACAGCAATATGAATGTGGACGTGGTCCTCATTTACCAAGTTGCATATGTAGGTTTATTCGTTGCGGGCATTGTGAACATATGTAGCTTATACCTAACCGGCCCTTCTAGTACCAACTATGGGTAGTCAGCTCAACACAGAAAAACGTCCAGAAAATAAAATCAGGCCTAATTAACATATTTTCACAATAAATATGAATTCGCTTTAAATGCACATATGAATTAATGGCAGCACTGACACCACTTTAGCGCGATTATTTGTAAGTTCACATTTTTATCACATTATGAGCCCTTTTCCTGAGCTGTAAAATTTAAATTAAACGCAATGCAAATAATATGGGCTATATCAAAAATAAGAATAATAGTTTCAGTCTCTGGACGTTGTAAGGATGATTTATCGCTAGAGGGCAGGCTTTCTCTTTTCAAAGTTGAGTTATATTTTCTTGTGACGGGGATACCGATGGTCTTACACGCACATAAGTAGGCCTACTTACACAATATCTTCAAGTAAAAACGTACCGTTTTGTATTTATTGTGGTGAGGATGTTCTTCATAATTACATTTTGCAGTAAACTTGCACACAATATAATCCGGAATATCTACTATGTAGCCTAAACAAGTAACCTATGCGTGCTTATACAGCACTACGAATAACGATGACATAATAGAACATAGACATTTCTGGAAGATTTGGGGGAGTAGGGGTGACTTATAGTCGCAATAAATTGGGTTGTCTAAAACTGTGTAGCCTATACATCACAAATCTCCCTGAGAACAAATGCAAAACAAACAAACAATCAAACAAAATGTATAAGCCTGTTGATCTATTTTAATTTATATGCAGAGACTAATGGAAAGACTAAGGATAATTTAAATATTCAAATGGGGAAATGACCCACTAAAACATTGACAGTAAAAAAAAAAGTTTTTATGAATGGAAAAGGCATCCATTGTTTGGACTTCCTCTTACAGTATGCTTCCTTAGGGATTCAAAAGATGCTATATACCTATGACCTTTTTTCATGGCTTTGTTCTTGATATACGGCCCCTTTGTCCCAAACAGGTCCCCCGGCCCCACCTGCTGTTTCCACAGGAGGGTCTTTCCTGGTAATGAACACGCTCCTGTCATGTTGCTTGTCAATATATTAATAACTCATGCACTCTTTATTTCTTACTGTATTATCTCACTCTCTCTAGGTCTATATGTCACCACCATTATGGCCAAGGAGCAGATGAAAAGGGTTATCTCGGCTTTCCGCTTTTTTTGAGATGTAAAAAAAATAATAATGCTGTATCATATGTACAGCTCTGCTATTCCTATTTCTTAAACCCAGCACCTAGACATTTATGCATCAAAAAGCCTTTCCATCCCTGTTTTACCCACCCCCGTCTCCAGGGGCTCCAAGCGGTTTCCTTTTCACTTTTTTTTCTTTTTTCGGAAGTGAGGTAAATGCGTTACACAGCCTCTTGGGAAATAAAAGGTCATTATTTTGCCACCAAAACTGAGAAAGATGTTTTAACAATGTTGTACCCAGTTTCAAGCAGATTCATTTTCATGTGAATCAGAGAAGACTTTTGATAACAGAAATATATTTAACAGAAATATATAAGTGTACAAAGACATAAAGTAAGATTCCAATGTTCTGAAGACACTGGTATATTTTTTCAAGTAACAAACAATTAATAGCTATAGTACACTAAAAGCAAAATGTGTTCATTATAGTTTTGTGTACAGCAGAGATATTGCAACATTTAACCTAATTTACTCCAGATTTCAGTCCCACTGCACAGTTTACATTGTGTCAGGGCCAAGAGATCGATTTCTCACTTACACCGGTATAATCACAAACACGCGATTAATCCAGCATCCAACCAACCAACCAAATAATATGTCTGATAGAGTTACACCAGTGCTTATTATGAGGGTATGAATTAATGGCTTTGAAGTAAATGATCTTCCCTTCTGGAAAACAAACTTTGACATAGTTGTAGCTACACTATTAACTCTGTAAACATCCCCCCCCCCCCCCCCCCCCACCACAGAATCAATCATTTATTGATTGTTTATTGTCTATCAGGTTTAAATGCCTACCAGATCTAACCTTCATGTGCGATGACTGCACTTAACGGTAATGGCAGAATTGCCACACATGCAAGATTCATTAATGTAAAACCATAATTTTGTCATTAATCAACTGGGGTGCACCGTGCACTGATTTGGCACATTGTTTTTCCAGTATAACCAAAACACAGAACTGTATGTCCTTGTGTTCTGGCCTATCTTGAGCAGAACACAATCCAAGCAAGTGAGCTTTTTTAAATATGCAATCCAGAAATTATCCTTCAGCTCAGCAGAAGAGAAGATGCATACTCTGAATACGCTGCTTCATCAGTAAGGGTTAAATACATGCAGTTGTGTGTGTGTGTATTTGATAGATAATATACGCTAAAACCATTACAAAACACGGAAAATAGCGTTCAACATATTTACATTGTTTTAAAATAGCCTACGTGAGCATATTATGCCTATCACATCAATTGTTTGTATTTTTAAGACCGCAGAGTTAAAATGTATAATTAACAGTGCAAACGGCGAAAATAATTAGCCTATAATTAGAAAGTTGTGTGAAATTGTAGCAATGTCGACTTAAATAAATATCCAGAAAAATGAAAGGTAGCGGTCACAGAGTATTGGTAGCTATAGAGAGCATGGGGCGTGGTGATGCTCACACAGTTACGCCCATGTCTCAATCTGAAACTTTCCACGGTCGGGACTCGGGTAGCTGCCAAAATAAGAGGCGGGTATATAAAAGTATCAGAGAAAGGTATCATTGCACCTCCGCCGCAGAGATCTGAAACTAAGCATCGCTTCACTGACACGGGATCTGATTGTTTTCATACCCCCAGAAGCAGTCATGCACTTGAACATATGCAGAGCATGCCACTTCTTATTTTTGTTCTGCATACTGTTGAAGAGCTGTCAGATGTTCAAGAATGATGCCACTGAGGTTCTGTATTCACACGTGGTTAATCCGGTGCATGAGATTCCAAGTAATGTTTCTTTAAATCGTGCAAGAAACGGTGGAAGAAGCATCGGCAACGCTGCTCAAGAGCGAAGTGGTAAGTTGGTTTGTTTTAAATTATGATTAAACTGTAAATTATTTTAACCCATTTAAACATGCTATATAGTTTTGATAACATTTAATTCAAGTCACAGTCGAGGTCAATGCGCCCACTGCCAAAAAATTCCAGTTTTATTCATCCCAGTTTAGATGACGTTTAGATGCAGAAACATACTATACTGCAGTGCAACTGACCTTTGGTAGAATTAATTATACACACATATCAGGGATAAATTATAACAACTAGCAGTTCAGATATTGTTTAGACTGGGTACTGTAATTGTCCCAGGTTATTTAAACACAACACGTAGGTAGTCCAAGGTTTGAGTCTGTGATTTCTCAATAAAGTTTTTGTTCAGTTGTTCTATTTGGTTAATTGAAACAGGTCTGTTAACCACATTTGAAAACCGAGTTATCTTTTTCTGCAATCACTGTGCTGGTCAGGACTGGTCTGGGTCCAGATGACCTAGCTATAATGTCCTGCAGTGGTACAGTATCAAACACCTTCACTTACAAATGAGGTTTTGGTGGAATGATCTACATTGCGCGTTTTACTGGCAGATGCCCAGCCGAGCGGGACAGATGAGAGAGAGTCAGATAATCCTATGGAGAAGGTGTGTCTTTGCAAGTGAATGGAGGTGCTCTGCCCTCAGCTCCTCGGGAAGTCTCTGATTAAGGCGGTGTTTGTTTTGAACCTTCAGTACCTGGAGCAGCGAGGCCCTCTCTCTGCTCTTCATTAATCAGATGCTGTCATTGAGAAGGGGCCGCATTGTCACTGAGGCACAAGCTATATTGTGGACGAGCTGAGAGTTGGGTTACAGTGTGTGAAGATATAGCCTTGAGTAGAATATTGTCAATGGTGTCGCTTCACAGCTTCTGACAATCCTGCAGGAAAACCCTCTGCTTTGAACTGAATCAGCACTTGTGGAATAAACTGTACAATTCAGTTACCAAAATGGAGAAAGTGACCACATTAATATTTAAATTTATGTATCTTGCACTGTAGAAATGTGTACATTTGTTTTTACACATGTAAATGGAAAGCTTAAGGGTAATTAAAGACATGTATAATCCTGCAACTGTCTTGTAATGTTGGCAAAAGTGAAATATGATAATTAATGGGAGGGAGCTCAGACTTATTTTCGCTTCCTCTGTCTATTGCAGATCGAACCCAGGTTGGATGCAGAGAACTTCGGTCTACAAAGTACATCTCAGATGGCCAATGCACCAGCATAAACCCAATCAAGGAATTAGTGTGTGCTGGTGAGTGCCTCCCAGCTCAAATGCTACCCAACTGGATTGGCGGTGGCTACGGGAGAAAGTTCTGGAGCCGAAGGAATGCCCAGGACTGGCGCTGCGTGAACGATAAGACTCGCACCCAACGGATCCAGCTACAGTGCCAGGACGGCAGTGCAAGAACGTACAAAATCACAGTGGTCACCTCCTGCAAGTGCAAGAGGTACTCCAGACAGCACAATGAGTCCAGTCACAAGTTTGAGGATTCATCGCAGACTCAGCTTGCTCCCAAACCCAAGGCTAAGAGGAGGCATGGGAAGGGCAAGCTCAGTGAGAACTGGCATGAAACAGAGCCAAAAAATTAAAGACTCTCACTTTGACTACAGTCCTGGATTATCTCTTACAGGGTTGTCTGAGTATCTGTGGACCAATGGAAGACCCTCTCTGTGTGTGGCACTGAATTCCTCAACCAAGGCCATCAGTTGACTGTTTCTTTGCCTGATGTGGTGAAAGAATTTTGTAAGTTAAACCTAAACAGAATGTGGACAAGACTATCTGTGCCTTCCAAAATAATTAAACATTATTTAAACTCTTGTTGATAAAACATACTTTGTTTTACATAGCATGAAAAAGAATTGCATTAATGGCAATAATAAAAAATAATAATTGTGAACATTTCATGAGGAAAGATCCTTCATATGGCAAAAAGAGAAAACAAATAAATCATATGTGTACATAAATGTAAATATACAGGTATATGATAATAGCTTAATTGGTTACTGTTTGAAATGTATTAATGTCTTTGTATAAACCAGTAGTGGCCTGAGTAAGTGGGAGTTATGTGGGAGACCAAAACTTGCCTTTAGATATAAAATAGTCCTGAATGTGTATTTTTATTGTTTTTAATTTGCCTACCTGTTTGAATATCACACGACAAACTGATTCTCTTTCACATTGTTAGCCTTATATAATGTTTAGCATTACACCTAGGTGCACTTCAGGAAAAAAACGTAATGTGATTATAATAAAGAAGGCTGGTTGATAAAAAGGTAGTTTTGTTAATTAAATTTTGCAAAAGTGCAACAAAGGTAACAATACCAAAGATGCAATTAGGTGAATCAAAAGAAAATCTTTTAATTTTTTTATTTGCACACTTGTTAATTGTGCAATACAATCCAAAATCTGATTGACTATTATATAGGGAAGTTCCCTGCTTTGCCTCCCATATTTGTAGCTCACCAAGCACCCCTGATATAAACATCTATTCTTATCTTAAAATCTGTATATGATGCAATATATTTTGCGAGTCAACACATTTTATATATCTGTTTTTTGATGATTATTTGTATGTGAAAGCCAATACAGAGAACAGTTCTCAAGTAGTTTTTGTAATATGCAGTGGCATTGTGTATGTTTAAAAAATATATATGTTTTGTCTTTACAGAACATAATAAATTGTAATATTTAATTATGGATTTTTTTTCTAGGTTACACTACAAGTTCACTAATTAATCACGCAAAATAATACAACAGCGTACATCAGAAATGGACAAATACTGAAAATGGGACATTATCACTCTGAATATGAATATATTATCAGTTAATTTCAGTTACTACCAAGGTTGTTATGTTTTAGTGTCAAAATAAATAATTACTAAATTAAACTAAACAACACATGCTTAAATTTGCTGCTCAAATATAAAGGCTGAGGCGCAGTATAAAAGTAGTTACACTGCCTGTCCGCATATGTCCTAACAGTATAAATGCAAGGTAACTACATGTTCACCTTTTCATTGGCCTGTTTTGTGTAGTCAAAGATGTGCCCCAGGAAGTGTATGCTACAAAGTGCAGGAGGTAATACCCTTAATTCGCTATCTTAAAAGATTTTGTTCAAAAGAGATGATTACAGTGTTCTTTCAAATGGAAACAGTGTCTAAATTCCCAAAGGGGAAAAATCCTCAATAGATTTAACTTGAGTCAACATGCACTTACATTTTCTGAATGCACCAAATAAATACCTTGATATTCAAACACATACCTTATGGATTTTCATCAGGTATTCTAATTAATACGTTATATCCAAAGAGAAACATTTTCTTGCATTTACTCTTTACCAGAATCAGAAAGGCAAAAGCAAAGTGTAGGCCTACGTGATTTCATTTGCAGAGGTTGGACATAGTAGCATACCTTGTCCTCAAACAGGGAACCACACTCATGTGCCTACTTCACTGGTACAGCCTGGGGTTATATGTATCCTTCTATACCTTCTAAAGATTTGTGAGCCATGCAGACATCCAGAGTTAATTTTATTTGACAGTAGGTTCATGTATAGCTTAGCAGACCACCCTGAATTATTTATAACATCAATTATCTCAAACCTGCCTAAATGCTGCACTTCATGTACACAACTTAATGTTGAAATCTAAATCAAAGTTTTGTTAATATGTCCTTACACATAGGGTTTTAGGAGACTGTAAAATACAATATGAAAAATGCAATGTTTTCCCCCTCCCCAGTAGGCCTACAGATTTTCTACTTGGACCCCTCATGCAAGTTCCATACCTACTGCAGACACCACATTCATGAGAATGCAGGGTTAGGTTAATACACTTGACTGTCCAAAGCATGGCATGACACAGTGAATTGAGAAAATGAAATAAGTAGGCTAGTAACAGACACTTTGTGAAGCTTAGAATCAATGCAAGTAAGACACATTTTATAGGCCGTTGTGATGGCTTGAAATATAGTTTGTCTCAGTTTAAACACATCAGAAAAGGTGAAACGTACCTACAAGTTTGAACGAAAAACTAGTGTCAAAGGTTTGAATCAACTTTTAAGATGTGGAACATGACAGAACAGCACCAACAGATAACACTTCAGCTATTAGAACTGTTATGTGCACACCAACAAATTATCATAGTAACACCACACAGAACAAATAATAAATCAGATCATGACAACTTCTTACATTACATTACAATCATTTGGCAGACGCTTTTATCCAAAGCGACGTACAATAAGTGCATATTGTACTTAACATTGATTTATGGATTTGTGAATTTGCGTCAAGGTGACTGTCACATCAAATTCTGTAAAACAATACAATTGTCTCATGTCAGAAACAGTGACGAATTATGATGGTAATAGCAAATGTTGCTTATGATAGGCTAGATGCTGCAGGCTATCTAACTGATGGTGCTTCAGTCACACACTCACAGAGCAGAAGTACCTGCTAAATTGACTGAACTCAAAGTAGGCTAGGCTAGGTGATGTGACTCACTCAGTCAGTCTTCATGATCAAACAAACGAATTTACGTATACCAATTAAACACGTGAAAAAACAAAAGGTTTACATATGCATTTTGGTGAATAGTAAAATTTCCGCGATAACGTTAACTTAGGAGTTTTAGATGATAAAGCTAAGCAACTGTCTGTAATTGACGTGATACCCCGCAAAGCACGGGCAACAACGCATGCTAGGTAACGTTAGCTAGCTAAATTTCTAGCCTCCCTGATAGACAAGATGAGACTAGGCTAAAGCGTTAGCTACATAATGAATTAAAACAACACGATGTGTAGGTTCGGATCCGCATGGTTTACCACAAATTATTGTAATTAACAATCGAATGACTCTAGGAAACCATAGAAATCTAAATAATGGGAACAAAAAGAGATAATATCGTCAGGCCGATAAATCCAGCGAGTTTCCATGCAGTGGAGACCGGCTCCAGAGAACACATTCCGGGATGTCTCAGCATTGATTTCTCGGTGGCCGTGGTACTTCCAGCCGGTGGATCTGGAGAGAGAACAGGACTGTCGACACCAAAACAATTCTGCACGTTTCTTAATAGACCGTTGATAAGCTACACCATTCAAGCTTTCGAGAGGTAGCTAACGCTTAAGAAACAACGTATTTATTGGCAGTTAGTTACAGGATGTTGGTCAACCAAATGTTTACTTTATTTCTTTCTACTTAAAAAAATCACGCAGAATCTTCGCTATACATTTGAGTTAATTTGCCAGTGGTACTTAGCTAGCGTCAGTGTTAAGTAACGTTACAGTAATAAGGTAAACGAGTCATCGTGCCATTCGTAGTTTCCAAGAGGTCTAGGTAGGCTAGTAGTCTTCCATGTTCGTATGGTATTTGCCAAGCAGGCAAACTACGTTGCCAATTTACTCCCAACTGTCACTATACTGACTTTTTAAAAACAACAGACACCTAACGTTAGATACTTGTTAAGTTAGCTAGCAAGATTGATACGTCTAGCTAATGTGTTACGGAATATTTTCACTCCCGTATTACCGGTTGCTACACAAAATTGTAACGTTAGTTACAGTTGTAAATGATAATCCAAGTCGTGAAGGGTGATCATAATAATACGATTTTCTATAACGTTAGCTGTGCAATTTTTATTCGTAGCTAGCTAACCATATTTGTCCAAAAATATCAAACTATTATTTATTTGATATTTTCAACGTTAATTCAAACGTTAACCTACTTACAAACACTGCACATTATAGCTAGCACACTGCCGGAGACAAAGTACAGAGGTTTGGTATATTATAGATATTCGGGGTAACGTTAGCTAGTTCATATGGTTAACTTGGATACATTCGGCTGGCTGATGTAGTACTACTTATGTATTTTTAATTGGTATCGTGCAATACTTGTAGATATCCTTCAATTCTCATACTAGGAATGAATGGTTTTCTGAGAGGGGAGGGGCTGGGCTAAGAGTGTAGGCTATTTTCAGTGTAGGGTGGCCTATACCATTGGTATGTTGATGACATCTTAGCTATGGCAGTATTTGCTACATTTTGTAGGAGTTCACTTAGTTATTTAATTTTTTAAAGATATTATTTCAGTTTTAGTGTGTGCTTAAGATCGGCCCCAGCCAGTCTGTCTGTGAGAGGAAGGATATTTGTGTAATGTGAACTATCCATTTAAAGCAGTCTGGTGTGGTCTATGTTAAGGCAGGTTTAGAAGGATTTTGTTGGAAATTTGTGTCATAAATGCAGACAAAGAAAATAATTACTGGTATGACATGCACATATGATGAGTCTAACTGTGAAATACTTATTTTATTTTTATTTTTTTCAGTGCTACCCTGTGTAATTATGCCATCACATTCAAAATGATACATTTGTATCTTTATTTTTCTGTTACAGAATAGCTTGGATTGAAAACATTGTTGTTGTCGTCGCCAAAAATAGCATTGATCTGATGGTGAAAGTTGTTCAGCAATTTGGTCACAAAAAAGTAAAAGTGGTGCTGGGCGGATCGACAAGACACAGGTCCATTTTCAATGGACTAAAGGCCTTCGAGGAGAGGGAAGAGGACTCAGCACTGAAAAAGCCAAAGGTGGTCATTATCCATGATGCAGTCAGGCCATTTGTTGAAGAGGACTTCCTTCTCAAGATAGCAATTGCAGCTAAGCAACAAGGGGTGGGTCTACAATGAGCTTTTTCTTGTGCCTGTCTTGTTGTGTTTGTCAGAGTATACCTATAGCTTTTCACATTTTTTCCTGTATAATATAACATGGTTAACTGTAGTTTCACAGACTGAATGCACTTGCTGGGGACTGGGTGCATGAATAGTTGTGATAGATTTCTTTTTTGGTTTTGACCATGCTAAATAACACTTAATTGAATGGAGAAAAGTACAGTAACATCACACGGTATGAAACACAGCTGTTGCATCCTATGGAGACATTTGAAGCATGTTATTTTCCCCAGGTTGTCCTTAGATTCCTCTGTTACTTACTCCAGTAGTTGTTGTTTTTCTGTCAATACATACGATATTATCTTTTTCATTGTGTAGATGTGGAGCAATTGCACTCAGTGACTTTCGAAAGAGCATCATGGTTTTGTTTTACACCATGAAATATTAAAATCTCATAATTGCCTGCAAATGAAAACACTTTTAAGCCATTGCCTTGCAAAACCTTGACAGATATTAGCAGTTGTTTTACAAGAGCAATGCATTCTGGTGTAATTATGTGGTTGAAGGATTCTGCAGATAACAGGTTTGGGGCTCATGTGCATGCTTATACATGTAGAAACCTAGTATATGATGATATTTATACTCTCAGTCTTCTAAATGAAACTTTTTTTTGATTGTGAGTGCTGTTGCATGCTGTCCATTTGTCCAGGCACTTACGGGCAATGGCAAGCCTTATAGATATTAAGGATGATCGATCAAACGTGGTTATTAACAGATCTTGCCTGAAATCTATAGAAATATTATTTATAGAGGGCACATATCATACATGAGAGAATATTGGCTATCATACGCATTTCTTCTGAAAAACATACATGACTCTAGGGAAGTTAGTAACTGTAAAAGCTCATGCATGAATGAAACATAATGCCTTTATAAGCACTCAAACCGTTATGGCTCAAACACTTATTACTACATACCATGCTGCACTTTGAGTTAGGAATGGAGACAGTACCCCCTATGATTGGCTGCTCTTTTTGGCTTGGAATCAATGTTGGGGTTTTTTAATGGATATAAGGAAAATAACAATCCAATAAATAAGTAAAAACATACAGTATGTCAGCTCATCATTACATTACTCTCAAATGATTGGCCATAAAAAAATGTATTTAGATTAATCAATTGGGCCAAAATATCACATTTTTTAATACAGAAAGCAATTAGGAGTTTAATGCCAAAAGTCTACAAAACATTTCAGAATGTTGAAGCAAATGGAAAGTGTTCTTTTTGATAAAAGAGAATGCCTTTCAGGATGAATTTGCAGCATTTTCTTTTTGATATGTGACTCCTAAAGGAAACAGTAGTCTGGATTTGATTAATATGTCACTAGCATTGAACACCCTATTCAAATTTCCACTGGGAACTATGTGATTATTATTGATTTTATCTACATGCGGAACACACACACACGACACATGTTTATTCGTAGTTCATGGGTAATTCATTAAGCCCATGCGCATAGACAATCATTTTCAGTTATCGTCATCATACTACTACAGTATAGGAACTTCCAAATACATTCTACAGTTATTAAAATAACATTTATATTATCAAATCTATGAATTCATCTATATTTCCTATTGTAAAGGAAGGGTATCCATTACATCCAATAGAGTATTTACTACAGAGCCTACCCATGTGCTTCCTTCCTATTCCGGCCTGCTCCATGACACAGAAACCTCTCCAAACCTTCTCAACCTCTGCCGTACCCTCGCGACAGCTTCACAGCTGTAGGGGCCCTGTGGAACTGCCAGTCAGCCATTCACAAGGCCATCTCATCCTAAGCCTCCCTGCTCTCCCTCCAGTTTCTTCCCTCACAGAAAGATAGATCTCCCCAAACTCAGAAACCCCATCAGCAGCCCTCTCCTCAGCACTCTCCTTGTCCCACACTCTCTGGCTGTTTGGCAAGCAAGGTTCAACTGGTCTGCTCCTTTACTTTTCCCGAACATCTCTCCATTGCACACCTCTTTATCTCTTCTTTTGAATTCCGCGCTGTGACTATTGCTAACCCCACCAAACTGTTTACAGTAGTTCAAAACTCTCCACCAGGCCACCTGGCTAACTTTCTTGATCAGCTTGACAGCTTGCTTCGCTTATCTCCAGGACTCCAGTTGATTTTTGTGGGAACTTTGACACCCATCTGGAGAGCTCCTAGTCAGTGGGCTACATCCCTCTACTCCACTCCTTGCTGCAGTCATCCTCTACCACAGAAAAGGAAGTCAGTTGGACCTGGTCACCCAGAGAAACTGCTCCTCCTTGGTGATATCACACTTTATAATTCCTGGGAGTAACACTTATGTACTCAGCTTTTGAGTCCATAAGTACCCAGAAGTAAACTGACCTTTTTTTTTTTTTAAGAAAAAGCCTCCCTTTTAGAATTGGCAGTCGTGTACTGCTCTACCACCCGCATCCATGCATGAGGAGCGCAGCAGCTGAAGTGTGTGCACCAAGGGGCCAAGACCGGGCTGCGTTGTTGAAGCTCATTTCCCCACGTGCCCATTTGTTTTGTTTTGTTTGGACACAATCAAATATTTTGTGGACCAATCCGGGACAGTTTGTGGCACTTCCTAGTCGCTAACCCGGCCCAAACTTAATGACCATATAAGGGTCACCCTGCTCCCTACTGCGCAGTCTCTGGCTCCAATTTCTGTACAACATGGCAGCGCTTCCGCGGCTTCAAAATGCTTTTCGCAAGCCCATGGAAAGTCAATGTGTGACGTGACAGACACTTTGCCCATATTGTTTCTACAGTCTATGGCGTGCGCCCATTTGATTCACTCTCCTTCATGCAAGTGATTGTTCTACACCCTGCAGTCTGCACAGTACAACGGGACAGCTAGCAGTGGTGGGAGGAGAAGCATATCTGGTGTGGGTGTTGGAAGGAACTAAATGGACATTTGAAAGAAGCATTATTTTGTATTCCTAAATTAGGGGAATCAGTAAGTAAGTAATCAGTGATTTTAAAATTTACAGTCAATTCTATTTTCTCTAGGCCTCTGGAGCTATAAGACCTCTTGTATCCACGGTGATTGCTACAACATCTGAGGGCTACCTGGATCATTCTCTGGAGAGAGCCAAATACAGAGCAAGTGAGATGCCTCAGGGCTTCCTCTATGACACCATCTATCAGGCTTATGTACAGGTAAGGCCTCGTTGGTCAGCATATTACTGGATGATACATAATCAAGGATAGTACAGAATTGGTCCTACAACATGGACATTCAAATCTGGACATCAAGTCCAAATCTGGCCCCGGTTTTCTTTCTCCCAGGTAATTAACTGAACAATTAGTGTTACTGATTGGCCAGGCTGTCTTCCACGCTGCACAAATGGATGTTGCATTTAAGCAGAATATGGCATGTGTCTTTGTGTGAATCTGCTGAGCTTGCAGATGAGGAATACATGTAAAGAGTCAGGACTGGTGCTGTTGTGTTTGTATCACCTCTCCTGGTGGCAGAAACGACAACGCTGGCCACAACTGCGGGCTGAATCCAGTAAATTGCCAGCTCTATTGCTAATGGCTAGATACACATGACCCAATTCTGGCCTGATGTTGGTATGATCGACAGTTCAATTATATGGTGCGCAATGTCTGGCCCGGTTGCGGTCTGCTTCTGGCATATGACAGAAATCCTTCCATGTAGGTGTCTACACAGACCGCAACCTATTAATGTGACAAGCTGTGTCTGGCTGAGTTTTAAGTCCACTTCTGACAGTTAATATGACACACTATGTCAGAGCCATGCTGGCTGAGATTTGGCTTTATTGTGGCTCACCCCGCCGATTGGGTATAACAAACCAAATGTGGGCCACTTGTGTACCATCATTCCATGTGGTATCTGGGCTACATTATGATGGTGGACGTGGGCCAAATCTGGGCCATAAAAAGTTGGCTATCAGGGTGATGTCATCTCTGTCCTTAAGAACTCCCAAGTCCAGCAGTTTTTGACGGCCCCTCCCAAATACTTGCTAAAGCACAGTAAAATGACCTTTGGGATAAGATTTATGTTCAGAAAATAATTACTGCCTTGAAGTGCCTCAAAGATGACAAAAGGCTTTCTAACACTCGAACGCGAAATCAGTCCACTGCCATTGTTCATTGTTCACTAGATGTGCTGGAACCTGCAGGCTTTTACGCTGAAGGTTTTGTGGTGCAGTTGCTATCATTTTCACGATGGTTTGATTATGTGTGCCAGAAAAAATAAACCGCACAGTAATTTGGTTCTGGCAGAATGCTGAATGTTTGTGCTTTAGAACAAAAAAGTTACAGTTTCCCCCGAAAAAGATTAGCTTCCTTTTAGAAAGTAATTATCATTCTTGGTGATTTGCGATATTACCATGCTAATACTGTGACAGTAAAGTATGGCACTGTTTCGTGAAAGGCTGGAGGTATGTGTGTGTGAGAGAAAGCAAAATGTAATGTTCTTATATCCAACTTAACTGGCGGAATAACTGCTGTAGGCTATTTAATGTGCTGATTCCTATCTTAAAATATTGACTTAAAATCTTGTCACATGCCAGATTCCATTGACTTGCCGCGCACCATTCCTGCCAATCATATGTCCCATAGGTCTGTAAAATAGTGCAATTCTAATTCAAAAACAGTTCTGACTCTTTAGGATCTGTGTGCATTGCATTGACAATGTAGTTTAGTTCTGCCTGATGGCAATTTAGATAGCGGTTTTAAGAGTTTGAAGATACATAGAGTGTACTCATTGGAACCCAAATTGACTGCTGTTATTTTTAGTCCTGGCACAAAGTTATTTTTCATTACTAGGAAGCCATGTTGATTTTGGCACCTCTTTTGAAATGACGAACAGATTTAGCTACATAGGGTAAAATGGCGGTGTGAAGAAATGCAGAGGAATGTATTTACATTTTCACTTGAAGCCGTGTGAAAAAGGAACAAGAAATGAAGTGAAATGAGTGGCTGCTTTATACGGCAGTGGGCATTGTGTTAGTTTGACTGCCACTTTTTTTCTTTACCGACCAAAAAGGGTCAGGTATCTGTCAGCCGAGCGCTTTAGGACATTCAAAAAAGAAGAGAAAAATAACGTCAGGGTTTGAGCGAGCCACACATTCACTGTGTGGATGTTTGACATGTATTTGAGGCTAGTGGTAAGTTACTCAGGGCTGAACAGACAAAGACGAGACACACAATCCCATTCCTGATGTACCCCTTTGTAAAGAGGGGAACAGTAAAGGTTAAATTACTGTAGGACCATTCAGATTTCTTCCAGTAACCAAGCCCCATGAAAACCCCATCTCTTTAAATGAGATAAAATATTGCTCACTTATTTTCTCAGATAGCATTCACATTATCCATTAGGTATGAGGTAATAGTCCAGGTAATCTGGTGTTCATTACAATCTGTTGAAAACCTTTTCTGGTTCCTTAGAACACTTTCAAACAATGCAGTTGGACAGGAGAAATGCAGACTGTTTGCACCATATTCTGTTAGGATTTATCATATTTTGTTTGAATTATTTTTTGTGTGTACCATACACACAAGTTTGTTAATGATTTTGCACAAAGTAAACAAAGATCCAACTTTATCATGCTGCTTATTTGTCGGAGGCGCTGTGTGTGAGGATGGTGTAGTGATGTTGTGTGAGATTAACTCGCTGTGTCACCATTCTGTCCACAGTGCAGCGAGGCAGATTTTGAGTTTGGGACAGAGTGTCTCCATCTGGTCCTGCAGTACTGTGGTACCAATGCCAGACTCATTGAGGGCCCTCACACTCTGTGGAAGGTAAGGACAGTCCTTGGCCACAAAGCCATGGGGAGTACTGAGTGCCGTAGAACAGTGGTCAGAGCAGTAGGGTCTGTCGGTGTTGATGGACACTGAATGGAGCGATCTCACAGGGTAGAAGTGGTAGCAGGGTAGCAGTTTGAGTAAGGAGCAGTGGTTAGAGCAGTAGTGTGGAGCAGTGGTCAGGGCAGGATTGTGGAGCTGTGGTTAGAGCAGTAGTGTGGAGCAGTGGTCAGGACAGCAGTGTGGAGCAGTGGTCAGGGCAGGATTGTGGAGCAGTGGTCAGGGCAGGATTGTGGAGCAGTGGTTAGAGCAGTAGTGTGGAGCAGTGGTCAGGACAGCAGTGTGGAGCAGTGGTCAGGGCAGGATTGTGGAGCAGTGGTCAGGGCAGGATTGTGGAGCAGTGGTTAGAGCAGTAGTGTGGAGCAGTGGTCAGGACAGCAGTGTGGAGCAGTGGTCAGGGCAGGATTGTGGAGCAGTGTTCAGGGCAGGATTGTGGAGCAGTGGTTAGAGCAGGCTTGTGGAGCAGTGGCTAAAGCATCAGTGTGGAGCAGTGGTTGGAGGAATGATCATAGCAGCAGTTTGGAACAGTGTTCAGGACAGCAGTGTGGAGCAGTGGTCAGGGCAGGATTGCGGAGCAGTGGTTAGAGCAGTAGTGTAGAGCGGTGGTTGGAGGATTGATCAGAGCAGCAGTTTGGAACAGTGCTCAGGACAGCAGTGTGGAGCAGTGGTCAGGGCAGGATTGTGGAGCAGTGGTCAGGGCAGGATTGTGGAGCAGTGTTCAGGGCAGGATTGTGGAGCAGTGGTTAGAGCAGGCTTGTGGAGCAGTGGCTAAAGCATCAGTGTGGAGCAGTGGTTGGAGGAATGATCATAGCAGCAGTTTGGAACAGTGTTCAGGACAGCAGTGTGGAGCTGTGGTCAGGGCAGGATTGCGGAGCAGTGGTTAGAGCAGTAGTGTAGAGCAGTGGTTGGAGGAATGATCATAGCAGCAGTTTGGAACAGTGTTCAGGACAGCAGTGTGGAGCAGTGGTCAGGTCAGGATTGCGGAGCAGTGGTTAGAGCAGTAGTGTAGAGCGGTGGTCGGAGGATTGATCAGAGCAGCAGTTTGGAACAGTGCTCTGGACAGCAGTGTGGAGCAGTGGTCAGGGCAGGATTGTGGAGCGGGGGTTAGAGCAGCAGTGTAGAGCATTGGTTGGAGGATTGACCAGAGCAGCAGTTTGGAACAGTGCTTAGGGCAGCATTTTGAGGTAGTGGTCAGGATAGCAATTTGAAGTGCCAGTCAAGATAGCATTAGTCAGCAGTGTTGGCCATTGTTGTATCTTTGAGCAATCTCCATCCCCGAATGTACCACTGTCTAACTGAAACTCTAAACAGATTTAAATTACACATCACTAAACACATACCAAGGTAATTACCGTTTCAAGGGAAATGGCTACTTTCCTACAGCTACTTGGTATTTACCAAGCACTAAAATAGTTTTATTTTCTCATAGAACTCCAAAGTTTTACATTTATGCAGCTGTTGTACAAATGTGGGGAACTTGAACTAGTTAATACCCCCCATGTTTTTTTATTATTTCATTTTAATATTGTTGTCACATTTCATATTGCACACTTCATACTAGTGTTGTCACGATACCAAAATTTTGACTTCGATACCAGGTTTAGTATCATGATACTCGATACTGAAACGGTACTTGAAACTGAAACGATACTGATTCGATACTCGGTACCTCTACTGAAATGACCTTAACCCTATTTACTTTGGCCCTTCAGAGGCAATTTCCTCCTCGTTTCTACTAGTTTTATTTAAATGTCAATATCTAAAAAAATATTCCCTGCACATCCATGGTTTTAAGTTCGAACTGAAGAAGAAGCTGTATCATTCAGAAATTTGCTACAGAATACATTTATTTCAGAATAGTCACATACAGTACAGTGTTTCCCCTAGATTTTTTTTCAGGCCGGGTGGTAGGCCCCTCGAAACTACCAGTGTTGTTGCGCGTACACGGTGTCATCAAACGCGCGTGCGGGGCCGAGGTAGTATCATCGCGCCGGTCGGGGGTACGGAG